>KB673645.1:5343442-5471212 GCA_000349145.1 Anopheles dirus
TCAACACGAGATGACATCGAGTGTTGCCCTTTCCGCCCGGTGCAGAGTACACGCCGGTCCCCTGAGTCTGGCGCGTTTCATGTTACACGACCGGTGAGTGCACAGGCGAGAAGGCGCACAAAGTTCAACACCTTTTGGGGTGTTGGCTACAGAAATGATAGCACCACACACACACACACACACGCGCGCGCGCACAGGAGGAGTCTATTGTGGTGCCTGCCGATGGGGGCATCCGAACCAAGGCCGGAGGCCACGGAGTGTCCGGCGCGGTGCGCGACTGCAAATCACGAATTAAGCTGATGCCGTAAATCTTTCCCATAAATCAGCATCGTGCGCTTTTATCGTTTGTCATGGTGGCCGCGGACCCGCGGACGGTTGCGAATCATCACCCGGTGCAGCGAAGGTGCGATCGTATCTGCCCGGCGGTATGTAAGTGCAAGTTTGCGGTTCGTCCTGAGGACCGCAGCAACGCGGACGTTCCCACCAGGGGCGTTGATAGGGGTTTCCCGCGATAGGATATCTTCATTGCGCGATCGACGCGATATGTGATGATGGTGGTGGTGGTGGCCCGCTGGTAATGATCACCGCAGTGTCGTGTGTGCGTGCGTGTGCGACCAGAAGACGGTATTCTTGCGTGCATCTTTCTCATGCAGATGTGCAGAAAGCGATAGCGGATCACGTATGAGTGGCTTCGCCGACCAACACCTGATGCAAGAAGATCCCGGCGGACCGGTGTTGACTATAGCTACGGTGGCCGCGGCAATGGTGATGATGACTACGTGCAAATATGAGCAGATAATGGAACGCTTCTTGAATTGAGAGATGAGATGCTCGACCGGCAAACGTGGTAGTTTGCCCAGGAACGGCCAGCACATCTCGGCTCTCTGTGGATGGAGACATCTGCACTGCATGCTAATGGGGCGGCCGGCGATTAAACGCTCGGTTGCTTATTTTCGGGGACATTCAACTTTCCGGCGCCAACTTCCCGGGCAGGAACGAGTCGAGTGAAGGTGACTCCAAAGACATTCTTCCGACCGAGTGGGGACAACGAAAATCGCATATGATGGCTGGTGGGATGAGTGACTTTTTTATAGTAGCAGCGAAGACAGCGAAACATAAGTTCACATCAATTAGATTTTGGAATCCGATAGATGTTCTCAACAAGCAAAAACCCTTCAGGGTTTGTGAGGTATAAAGCAAAAAAAAAAAAAACACGAATCCCGGTCTCGTACCATCTTCTATGCTATGCAATTGCCGATCGAATGTTGCCAAATCCCGAATGCTGAATGTGATCGTGAAATGTTAAAATTGTTGTCCCGCGATTGTGTTCTGCTCCATTCGCTTCGTCGCTTCTGTGGCCGCGTCGCGTTTCCGTGCACTGTCGCGACCGTTCCGCGCCATAAGACACCGCGAGTTCGCTGTAATGATCATGTGAATTTATGCTGTTATTGAATCGCTCGGGTGTCCTCCTCTTGGTGGGGCTTCCCAGCAAATCTTGCTAGGGCAGGCACTATCGAAACGTGCTGCAGCTGGGAGCGCGCGATGCAATGATGTGTGCAGCGAGACTGCAATCTACCGCCCGAGCGGGGATGACAGAAATTGTCGGCAGCTCGTAGCAGCATGAAGCGCGGTGTTGCTGTTGTCACGGGACTTTGTCAGTGGAATCATGGAGTAAAGCGGAAGGGGGCACCGTGTCGCAGCGAAGATTTCATAAAAAATCGTGAAAAATCCTACCACTCTTTGCGCGGGGCGAATATTCCATCGCCGAATGTCGAAACGGCTGGTGCGCTTGGTTTGGTGGCACAGGTGCAGTGGAGTTTTATGAAAAGCGGCGTCACGCGTCATTAAACGGCAAACCTTCTCCCTGGGAGAGGTTGGTTGCCGCGGTTGATAAACCTCCGTGTAAGAAGCTTACTCTCTAGCATGCGCATGCGATCGAAATTAGAGCAACCCATTGGTGAGGCCACGGTCTAATGACAATTAAGCACATCGTAGGCAAAACGGATCGCTAATCGCATTTGGGGTCGGGTACGCGAGCGCATTGGGACATGGTTGTGCCAGTGGTTGGTTGCGGCTATGACACCTACGGAACACGCGACTCAGTGTAGCGCATGTGTCGTGCAAATAGATTCATTCCGTTTGTCACACGGGCACGGTCTTGGCAATATGTCCCTCCGGTTTACGTGTGTGAGTCCGGCTCGTAGGGTCGCGAAATGGGAATGCGAAAAACTAGGCTCCCATGGCCAACGGGCAATAGACTCTGCAAGACAAGCCGGAGTTGTCGTTTTGCGTAGAGGTGGGTTTGACTTAAATAGAGCAAAACAAATCCATGCCGGTGCGCAAGATCACAGGAACGCCGGGGGTGAAAAAAAGGAGACCCAACTCGGAATGCCCCGTTGGTGCCATAAAGTTATAGGAGCACCGATCCGAATCAGGTGCCGAGCGCGCTGATGTCTTGAGCGGAAAGTTAACATCCTGTCAGGAAGGTATTTACACCGTGCCGCATGTGACATTTCGAGCTTCTCTCCTGCTACCCCTTCATCGGATACCACCTGAGCTGCAGGTGAGCTATACGAAACTATTTAACGCCTCGAAGAATTACGCGACCGGTGTACCGATGATATCAAAGCCCTGCACCGGTCCGGCCGACCGGCAACCGAGCTTAATGGCGTGGGTTTTTTTGTTGTATGACTGGTAGGCGAAAAAAAAACCCACTACACCACTACGAACGCAGTAAAAACTGAAATGTCTCACTGCCCGTGGCATATAACATCCAACGAAAACGAAGAAAAAAACTATCCTCACTGCAGACCGCACACGGTCACAAAGTCGCGCCATTTAAATTACACTTAATCTGGGCCGCGTGTAATCGGCCATCCCCGTCCGCGCGCGCCCGCGTACCGGCCGCACTTCGGGGTGGAAATATAATTATGAAAGGCGCGAGACGGCGGCGCGTGCTTCGGGACGTGTTTCCTAGGTGCGTTTGAAGCCGTCGTTTAATGGCCATAAAGCTCACACCGCGCACTGCAGTTTGTTCGTCGGTCGTCGGTCATAATGCGCACGACTGAACGAACGCTAGTACCCGCACCAATCACGGCCTACGGACCGGCCCCGTAGTAGTAATTCGAAAAGCCCGCCTCATTCATTCATTTGCCCGATCGATAGAATCGGAGATCGGAGCGGTCCGATTAGGAGGAGGCTCGATCAAAACCCGCACCGGCGTAAACTCGCGGGCGTCGCGCAGGTGACGACGACGACGACGACGACGACGAATGCTGTGCCACCAGACAAGGTGTCGAGCGTTTTCATTGATCTGGCAGCGCAATCGAAACCGAGAAGAATAGACACCATTAGTGCGGAAACACGAACGGGTGAGGAGCAAACGCTCGCCGAAAACAGAAAAAGCAATAGAAGTGCAAGAAACCAATCAGAAAACGATAAAATCATGCTCCATTTTTTGTAAGGTGAAGCCCTCATTTGCATATAAATTTCCATTCTGACTGCGTCCGCGGCAACACCGTTCGAACCACGGTCGAGGCGCGAGCGCGGTACGCAACCGCTCTTTGGCAACCGCTGCTGGTCTAAGACCAGCACGTACAGCAACGGCGCAGAGTGAGAGCACAGGCTGCTGCGGCTGAAACGGACGCGAGCGCGCACCGTTGAAGGTTAACTACCCCTACACGCCGGACGCCCAAAATTGGAAGTGGCCCGGCCGGTTCGGGCGGGTTGAGCCGGTGGCTCAGAACCCGAGCCCGGTACGCCTATGCCCTTTCCGACGCGGGACTTGGGAGTCGCAAGAACTTGTCGCAGAAACGTCACACCAGAACGTATGGGCAGCGTGTTCGGAGCGTGTTTCTTGCTTCGCCATGCTCTAGTTTGGCTGTTTGACTTTACGCACGGCTCATAGTTGGGAGTGGTGGCACTGGGAGGTGCCAACAGGTCCTGTGGGCACGCAATCACGAAACGGTTCTGTAAGCTGCCGTGTGGCTGTTCTCTCTAATCTACTTCCCAGCGGTGTTGTTTCGCTCGGGCCAAGGTACCTTGACACGTTTGTTAAGGATAGACTAGGTGTAGCTGGTGCCGGCGCGCTCTGCGAGTGACCCTGGCACCGGCCGATTGGTACGTTCCGATAGGGGCGGCAGAACACATTCATTAACAGTCTGCCCGGTGTGATCATTTGATTTTTGATGAGATACTGCACCGCAAGACACGGCGCAGCTCTGCGCGAGAGTGTGTGATAATCGATTTGGCTTTATTTTCAGCAACATAAATGAAATATTGGTTCATGCTTGTGATAAAAACACTCTTCTTTTTATACTCCAAACAGTTCACTTCGAGCGGTAATAAACTGTCAACGGGTGGAAGTTAAATTGGGTGCCGATAAAGCGCTTGCCCCAGGCCGACAAGTGCGCCGGCAGGCAGGCGAAGACAACGATCGGAATAAATTATGCTATAAACGTCGGCTATCTGCGAAACAATGAGCTCAACGTCGTAAAAACCGATGCCCCCAAGCGCACCCGTACTGAGGAAGGTGTCCTAAGAAGAATCTGAATCGGTGTCGTGTGTCGTTCTGCAGCAATAAAGCCTCGCAGTGCTGCTGGTGCTACAATGGGGCGGGCACCGATCGAACGTTTCCGAACCGGTGCATCGGCGTCGCGTTCGAGGTCGTTCATTCACTCAACAGCCCTTGGTGGCGAGATCGATCCACATTTGAATCCGTCAACAAGTGGTGCGCCCTGCGAGTGACCATCGGCAAACAACCGCTCGGGTGGAAATAAAACTCGTGTGGAGACTTGGTGTGGAGAAGGAGACCTGAACCTTCCGATCATTGCGAAGATACCGATGGGAAGTTATTTCACGAAACGACCCCGAGCGTGTGTTAAATGCCAGCGAGGTGTGACTCTTACACTCCACGGGATGGCCTTCGGCCATTCCCTAACCGCCCGACGGATGGATAATAAATCGAAATGGAACTGAAGTGGTTGGTTGGAAGCGAACCGCAACGTCAGCAACGATCGATGCCACCGCTGTCCGCTTGGCACCATGACCAAAACATCTCTCTATGGGGTAAGTTGACCGCAAATGAACCTTCTTGCAGGTGCATTTCGGACGGTGTGTTTAATTTAATTAACCTTTCACTTCTCACACGCTGTCCCCTCTCGCTGTGCTTTCAGGTGCGACGTGCGATCGTGCCACTCTTTTCACGCCGGATGCATTCCCGCCGGTCGGCGCACGCGTGAGAAGTGCATCCACGCGTTCCGATGCCGATTCCGATGGACGGTGATCGATCGGACGGAGTTCAGGTGCGAATACAACCGATCACGGCAGGGATACGGCTGACCGTGTGCCAAACGTCACTAACTGTGCGGCCCAGAACACGTTGCGCAACGCGCCACCCCGGTACGGTGCATTTGATTGATGTCTGGAATTAACCCGGGCCAGCTAGTCGGCTCCGCTGCACCGATCGGTCGGTGGGGACATGCATGTTTCTTTTTTCTCCTCACGCTGTAACACGCTGGGTTTTGTAATATGTCAGCCCACCGCGGGCGCATCGCGCATGCCCACCTAGCGAGGTCGAGCGTGATGATGAGCCACTCATCGATGAAGATGTCCGCATGGTGAGGGGCGCGCGCAGACACCGACATTTGCGCACCCTACAGGGTTGACTTTTGGCGCCGCTTACCGCTTGATTGCCGATGATGATCGTCGAGTGGTTTTGATAGCTTTGACGCGGTGCGATGGGTTGGAGAAGAATTTAGGGTTATGAAAATCACCTCCGATACGGTTGCGCAATGTGTGATGGTCACGCCGGAGGGGGCTACTTTGTACGCGACGGTGAAGAGTTCACGCTGTTCAATTTTAAATAACAACAAAGTAGTATAGTGCTGTGTGTGCGCCACAAAAACACACACGGCCGCGGAAGTCGCAGATATGCAAATGACCCCAGCGCCGCCGCAGGACCACTGTGATCGATTCTCGGACCGACCTGAACCCGAACGGCGCGACAGGTGGAGTCCCGTACGTGACTACCTGGGCCGGTGAGGCCGCCGTAGGTGCGTGAAGGAGAAATGTAAACAAGCAAACCGATATAAACAACCATAAAACAAGCCCCAACGAGGCAACCGATAGCGAAAAAGGTAGAGAGAGAGCGAGTGTGTGAGCGGAGGCTTAAACAAGCCAACCCACCGGAGTCGTGGTTTGGGGGAGGCGCACAAACACGAAGAGAGGAAGCAAAGGCACGCGGGGAAGCGCGGAAATCGGTGCTGTGCAAATAGTGTCATTTACACACCACTCACGCACGCTTTTCCTTCACCAGCCGCCACCGCTGCCGGGGTGGGAGACACTTGATTTGAAAGCTTTTCTAACGGTTTGTCGCGAGACGATTTATCGATGCGCGCCGTTTGTGTGTGCAGGTGCTGCTGCTGCTGCTGTGTACGCAACGTACGCCACTCGGGAGGCGGGTGGGAGATTATGTCAGCTTTTTTTATTATTTTATTCTGCTCAATGAGCTGCCAGTGGAGTCGTCGCCGATCGGTCGGAGTGTGACGTAGTTCGGGCTGTCGTTCGTAAAAGTATGAATGAAAACCCACTCCTCGGAGCGGCGTTGCGTAATCGGATGGTGGTGCGCCGAGCGACCGATTGCTTCAGATTGGGATCTTTCGACTCTGGTCGAGCACTTTGCAACTTCGCAACGCGTAGAAGTTGATCCTCGAACGCCAGAAAGCAAAACAAAAAATGGGCAAGCAACACAATACACTCTACCAGCACCGGCTACTAGACCACAGCTAGGCGCACAGGTTGCTACGACCCAATTAGGGACCGGTGTGGTGTGCGGTTGCGAACGCAGGGTGACCGATGCGTTGAACCCAAACGCGCCAGCCAATAGACCCCCGGCACAACGACGCATAAATCGCGTGATAAAAGAAGGTGTCTCCGAGCACGCATACACACACACGTGTGTGCCACCGGTTTGCCCTTAGTTGGTTGGTCGCGCGGGGCAACTCGAGCTCGATGAAACTATCATTTTAATTGCCACCGGAGCAGAATTGTTTGCGATGCTTTTAATTACTATACGGGGAGGTTTGGAGGGCTTCGGTCCTATGGGAGGGGACCAATATTAGGCAACCGAAAATGATCGGAGCAAAATTAAGGGGTTTTACGCGGTGGTGGAATGAGATTGCGGCCCGTTTTCACCTACGACTCGCTGGCTTTTTTTCCCTCAATTCAACCTGTCACAACCGGCCGCCGGTTCCGATGGCGTCGGCCGTGGGGTTGAGATGATCATATAGTGACGATGACGATACGGCATTTTGCTGCGCTTTCTCTTCGATTGGATCGACCCCTGCCCGCTTCTGGCAAGTGTTCGCCCCCCCTCCTCCTTCCCCGTGTCCCTCCCAATCCGGAAACGATCAATGAAAGTTAAATAACGGCTGGATAATTATGTGGAGAGGATGCTTGGTGGCGGGCTTTTTTGAGCTGGCGGAACTTCGCTTGGCGGAAGGTTAATTTCTGCGCCACTCCGGCAAACCGGTACTCTTCCGATGTCCAGTGGCGCGGGTTGCGCAACCCGGCAATAATGCTCGGGCTTGAACCCGGGAGGCGGGAGGCGCGCGTGAGGCTGCGTAAAGTGGCCTCCCATAATTACGCACGCGCGTGTGTGTGTGCTTTTTTCTTTTGCCACTACCAGGCACGTCCCTACGCACCAAAACCCGTCTGTACACGGCAAAGATCGCCATTAATTAGCAGCGCGAATCTTCGACATTTCGGAAGGGCAAACGTTTGGGGGAAAGTTGGCGGCTTCACCCTGGACCGATCGGGCGGAGAAACGCTGCGGAGAAACAGTTAAGTTGGTTGTTTGTGCGGGTTTTAGCGGGTTGCAAATAGTTGTTATTATAAATAAAAATCCCTTAGCGAAAGGACGACTCATAAAATGTGAAATATGGACGCCTCGGAGTAAGTGCTTCGCGTGGTTCAACGGTCGAATCGATGCAGAAATGAAAGGAGGAAGAATTAAAATCTTCAAATGGTAGCGAAAGAGCGTAGTGCACACCGGTTGACAGCAATTAACCCTCGGCAGAGAGCGCTTCGTGAGGCAAATGCAGCTGGGAGCAACATTATGCGATTGCTGGATTCGAAACGACACGGAATATGAAACACATGGCCGCTTTTCACCGCTCAGCATAATGCATAAACACAGGCGACAGGCCTCGAAGGAGTGTGGATCGCGCCGTAGGGCAACTTTTATTGTCAGCTTCGAAAGTCCGTATGCAAATAGGAAGAACGCCGGCAGACAACCCGGCAGCCATCGTGCGACAGTTTTATCGCCATCTTGTGACAGACGTCCGATATCGGTTCGACTGCTGGATGATAGCGCCGTTCGGCTCGCCGTGTAGTGCACGCGAATGCAAACCCGCCTCCACTCACTGCACAAAGCAATCATTGGCGAAATGGGAAATGTAAACATCAACCGTGCGGGAGCAAAATGAGATTTTCCTCCGGCGGCGGCGGCGGCGGCGAGCGCACACACGTTTGGTTTTGTGCCACTGAAAGGAAACATTGTGATGCAGGTTCTCGGTTCCTGGATGGAGAGAAAGTGTTAGCACCCTGCCTGGTGACACACGAAGCAGTGCATTTCCGGGTCCGGGGTCCAATGATGCCTCGAGCACGGTCGGATCGGGACGATCGAGGTGCCTTGCCAATTCAATCCTGGTTGGGCCAGTGCTGCCCGGGCGTGTGCGCGGATAAGCAAAAGCTAATTAAGTTGTTGGACCCGACCCAAGGCAAACCATGATCACCGTGACCACCGAGTTGTCGATCGTGCCATCGTCGGCGAGCTTGGCCGGGTAGGGTGACGATGATTTCCCAGCGTGCCACAAAGGGTGAATCTTAATTGCGGAAAGCGTTTATGCTTGCCGTGGTCGCCTTCCTTCGGTCGCCTATGTTTTAATACCTCCTTTTCTCCCTTCCGTTGCAGACCCGCCGGCTGATGGGCCCGATCATGTGCCTTATCCCAGGCATCGGAGCGATGAGCCGGACGCGGGAACGCGTTATGCAACGCGAGGAGCTGATCACGCCGACCGCGCTAGAGCGAAGACGACGGGGAAGATGATTTGAATGTGCACCCCATCAGTAAGACACACTCCAGCGTCCGCTCGTTATCGGGACGCCCGGATCGGGCCGACCTCGATTCTTGCGATATTCTTTCACCGCCAACACATGCCCTCTATAATTAGACTACGCCCCGGCGCATCTCCCCGGCCGATGTGCACCGTTTTTCACACCAACGCGCCGTACACCCATGTGCGCGTCCCGCGGTTGCATGTGAACTTACACCTTTTGTGGCTGCAGCCATCGCCATCGCACCGCGCTAATAATGCCGATCTGATCCGGATGTTCCGTTAGGGCACGACGGTGCGATTCGGTGCAAACTAGACAAACACGAACCGGCTCGCGGGGGAGGAATTCGGTGCGCATGTCGAGAGTAAATCGATTTTTGGACTACTTCTCCGGCCGAGCATCGAACGCCGGGGACGGCATGATGCGGCACTAATGGTCGAATTTTGAATGCATTCCAGTTGAATTGCGAGAGAGAGAGAGAGAGAGCGAGAGAAGAGGAGGCGTACATCGGGTGGGATCGGGCGAGATCGATCGCCGAGATTGGCGGCGGCACCGGTGGTTTCGAGTGTCACAAATCTCGCCGCGCAACCCATTCTTGCGCGGGACCAACAATTTTGCCACGATTTTCGACCCGAAGGTGTTAACCGAACGATCGCGATTGGCCCCCGCGGGGGTGAGATAATGGCGCGAATGAAGACGATCCGTGCGGTTGGGTTTGGGGATGAAAAATTGAAAAGATCACGCCTGCTCGCCTCGCACCGCCGCCACCCGACCGTGGCGGGAGTGTGAAATCACGGAATGATGATGTACGTGCACCGAAGCGAGTCGCGGCGATTCTTTTCGGTCGCGGTGAGTTTGTTCTAGCAAGAAGACGGCACACCACAATGCTCGGCCTGCCCGCTCGATAACAATCACCCGTGAAGAACGGCGGCGTGGCGTGCGGGCGCCATCTTTCTCGCGTCGTGTGTTACGTGCATCGTTTTCGGGCGAAAGGGATGGAACCGGCGGGCCTTAACGGGAATGGGGAACGGCTCACCCACATGCCGCCTCTCATTTGCTTTCGTCTTCCGAACCGATGTTGTCCCAGTTGCCTAGTTCTTTTCAATCGATAAACGATAATTTACGGCCCGCCACTTCCTTTCTGTGCGCACATGAGGACGGTGACCTAATTCGTCCGTGATTTGTCCGGGCCATGTCGGATTCTTTGTCGGACAGAACACGGGCAGCGCTGTTGGGAGTAATCAGCCCGAAATAAGACGAGATCGAAGCCGAATGTTTTGGGAAACTGGGTCACGATAGTGTTTAGGCCATGAAAGTGATATGCGAAACTCCGCGCATGTGTGTGTGTGTGTGTGTGCTTGATGTGATAGGACAGAAGGCGGTCTTCTACAAGAGCACAAGTAAAACACCATTTATGGAGTGTAAATTATTTGCAACGCTTGCGTCCATCGAGCGCGTTCGCTAGCGGTCGCGCAAACGCCTCGCTCATTATGCTAATGGGGCGGATAGGCAATTCAGTGCGAGCCGACCCGGGGTGTGTGTGTGTCTGTTTATCTTTTTCGCACCCCCCGCTTGCTCGCACCCGAACCGAACGCTTTCATTTGTTTGAATCCTTGGCCAATCATCGCAAGCCTCATTGCGAGCGGCCCGGACCGAACTGTGACCATCTTCAGCCGGGCTAAGCTTATGCATAATTCATGAGACGGGGAGGCATCATTGTACACGGATTGAATTACAGGAAGAAGGCAGCAAACCACACAGAAGAGATAGAAAAGCAACAAAAAAAGCACACACAATCAATAGGAACAGAATCGCCCGAAAGAGAAACCCCGTGTCTCGTGTGGCGCGGGACGTTTGCCTCTTTGGTGGGGGGGTTTTGGAAAGTTGATAGCCGCCGATCGGCTGCCCGTGTGCCACCGGCGGAGAGCACCGGAGGTTACCATTAAAATCGAAACTGTGCATCTTCGGTTTGCGTGCTGATGATGCCTGAAACAACCCAGACGGGGCGGGATGCAGGTTAGCAAAACAACTAAATATAGCCGCGTATTTACATTTATAGTCCTTCGGCAGCACTAACCAACCGAATGGGTTGTGTCCGTCCCCCTACTAGCGTGAGGGGAGGCGAAAAAACACAAACAGGCAGATGCACAACATAATGAGCGAGTCACCCCCGTCGTGGCAGAAACCTTTCCGGACCTTCCTTTCGTTCGGGGTTGGGGGTAGAAAATTTAAATTTTTGATCATTCTATTGTTTCCGAGTTTGTTTCCGAAAACGCGCAGCTGCAGCTGCGCGGCGCCCGGTTTCGGCGCGTTGGAATGCCGCCCCGGCTTTCACTACCGTTCCCCGGCGTGCCGACGCCGGTGTGCGAGGATCGTGAGCCGCCGATAACGCCCGTGCACACTGACGAAGACATTAGGTCGGACAGGGGCATACAAACAAAATCAGAGCATCCGCGAGGGAACCACAAACAACGCCATTTCTTAAGCTTAAGCTGCCGGATCGCGTTACCGCTAGACAGCAAACAAAATCGAAATTAATTAATCATTGCAAAATCGTATTCATCGAAATACGTGTGTGTGTGTGTGTGTGGTGTCGTTTGGGACCGGGAGTGACGAAATAAGAGCACACGGAATGTGAATGCGTTCCGTCGGAGCAAATGATTAAATAACCCATTAATTGAGAGTGTGTACCTGCGACCCGGTCGATTGAATTAAGCCTAATCTTCCATCTACCGATCGCAACGGGCTGGTGGTGGTGGGCGCGAGTTTTTGCGCGATCGTCTTACGGTTCGTTCGCTCTTTTTTGTTTGTTTGTGTGTGGCGAGATCTCTGCCAGGGATCTGGTTCGGATGGGAGACGCGACCGCAGGCACTTGTCGCATGGGGCTGTGTCTGTACGTGCTTTTTACGCCGCTCCTGACTCTTCTACATCTATCTCCTTTTCTCTTCGTTTCGTTCCAGCACCTCCAGCAGCTCCAGCAGCAGCAGCACCGGTGATCGATGTGGTAGTAGCCACTAGCGCACTAGTAGCTGTGAAAGGTAGCCCCGCAAGTACCGAGTGGAGTGCGCACCCGTATGACAGAACTCGCTCAGTGCTGCAACAGAAAAAGTAGACAACCTACATCGACGCCGGCGACGACGAATGGGTTCACAGCACGGCGTTCCGTGGTCGGCCGGCGAACGACACCGACATCCCTCCCATCACCGATAAGTAACGCGATCCGAAACTATAAATTGCATCGATTTAAGGCAGAAACGTAAGTGGACGCTCCATCACCACCATGTCCTTCGGGGTTCGGGTGCGACCGGTGAGCGGGAGGTAAATTGCGACCCGCGTCCGAATGCTTCTGGTATGCGGCAACCACCTGGGCAAACTTTTCCGAATGTGGGCACCCCAGCGACAGGTTTGACAGTATCAATTACATTAATTGGATTCCGGTTTCTCGTTCGCTTAGATTCGGGCTCCCATTCCGATGGACGCGGCAGGCGGGCCGCTAGGATGTGGCAAGACAGCAGGCAGCCCGGGGTAAAACGCTCCAAAAATATGCAGATTTTGGCGGTATTTCCCGCATGGTGCGGAAGCGCACGGATCGCGCGCATATGCCACGAGTGGCATGTGAAATATTGGCCAGCGTCATCGGCGGACCTTGAACTTCTCGCTCGGAACGGGTCTTGAGCGGCCGTCGGCAGCACTGGAGCGTCGCTAGATTCGAGCTGCCCTTTTCGACGCGCGTCCGTGTGTCACGACGGTGGCGGTGGTGTTGGTGAGTTTTCTCACAAACGAAATCTAAGCCAGTTGGAGGCGCTGCCGCAGCACCGGCACCATCATCCGAGCGGATCATCTCTCCAAGTTTTACAAGTCGCACGGGACACCGTGGTGCCTGTTGCGATCGTGGTACGAGCCGGATCAAACGGAAAGATTGCAACGCTTTACCCGTCAGCCACCCGGCTCGACTATTATGCAAGTAGGTTATCGTGCGGTGGGGGTCTGCGCGACAGAGCATCTTCGCCGTCATCGTCGCCTGCAACCTACCCGGTACCCGGTGTGTTTGTGTGTGGAGATCGTATTGCGAGAACGCTTAACGCGCCTCCTTCTGACCTTGTTTTTTTTCTTCTAGCGTCGTTTGCTTTCTTTTATCATCGAGTAATTTCGCTAGAGAAGAAGCGCATCCCCTATGGTGTGTGTGTGTGTGTGCCGGCTCTCCACTTACTCCTCCCACACGGTCGGCTCCACCACGCGAGTAACGAGCTAAGGGCACAGGGCACGGCCGCGTTCGGTCGTTTTAAATCGAAATTAATTAGTTGTTTAACATTAGCGAACTACACGTCGTTGCCTTTTGGCCTCCCATGTTAGAGCATCGTGCCGTGATGCTGGCAGGCGCACCGGGGGTGTTTGTGGCAGCGTGCGGGAGTTCGGCCGGTTGGCTGTACAAAAACCCATACGAAAAAAAAACGCTTGGAAGAGGGTTCCAACATTTTCGCTTTTTAGTTGGGATCGCTGTTGGTGTTTTTTTCCTCCTCTTCTTCTGCTTGATCGCATCACTATTTCCACCGGGTGAAGTCGTCACCCGCAGCATAGGAAGGAGCCACGACGAAGACGGTACACAGAGCGCGGTGAACTTTAACTTTTGTAGCATTGCTGCATTCATTCTGCTGTCGTTGTGTCGCATTGCAACATTTAGTCGTTTGTTGCCTGTGCTTTCAGTGCATTTCCATCTTTCGGTTCGGTTTCTACTCTGGGCCCCGTTGCCGGCACAAGAAGGTCGCAGCGAACGTTGAATGAGCCGAGGAGCGGAGTGGGTTGCGGGTTGATTATCGCATTTTCCCATAGTGCTTTTCAGTTGGTGGTGCGAAGCGGGAAAACCGGCGCTTTTGCTGCGTTATGGGAGATTCTGTTTTTCCACCTTTTGGCTCGCACACACACACATACACACGCACTATTGTACACACAATGTACAAGTGGTGTCTTGTTAGTGTGTCGACTCCCGCACCGTGTCCATGTGTCGCATGTCTGCTCGCCTGCTGGAGATTCAACATTTTTATAAGCGCACCGGGGGTGTGTGGGTGCTAGGGGGGGAGGGTTGAATGGCGCCTATGTGCAACGTGCCAGAGACACACTTTCCGGCCGCTGGGCCGCCTATCACGTGCGGCGATAATTTTCCTATCGCCTGGCGCAGGTAGTGGGTGAGAAAATTTTAATGGCTACAGCAACATTCGTGCCCGGGCTCGGCGGCGGTGTTAGCTGTGTCTTGCATAATTAACATGTACTTCCGTGACACCGACCGGGCGCGCACCACCGAAAGGAACAGCAGCAGCGTGCCGTTCCTCTGACCGAGTGGTGGTGGTGACCCAAAAACTTTCTAACTTCCTCTCCCGGCCCGTGGTTTCGGCACGCTAAGCGTGGTGTTAACAGCTCATACATATTCCGAAACATGATAACGAAATTTTGCGCCAACCGGCGGCCGGGTTTCGCCGATCCCATCCGGTTCTCGTCTCAGGGGAGCTGCTGATCGTGCGATGAGTAAAATATGCTAATCATCCACATAACGACGACATCTGAACGCGCTATAAATTCGTCACTGATTTATGGTTTCTCTTCCGAACGGAATGATTGCGGTGGGCCATGGAAGACTACTGGCAGGGAGGGAAGATGAGGAAGAGTTTTCGCTCGCCCCTATTTTATCTATACACCGCTACCGCCGTTCGGGTTTCAACAAGTTTTGTTTTACGATAACACATAAGAGCGTTAGGTGTCCCCCTCCCCCCATGTGACCGCTCTTGCGGTTGTGCTGTTCCAACAATCGATGGCGATCGGGCTCGGCGCGGGCACCCGGGTGGAAATAAATATAAAATGTTAATTAATATCTCATTTGTGGTCGCGGCCCGACCGCGGGGTCGCGATCGCGCGCACAGGGGGCTTAGTGCTTTTGATGAAGTCTTAAAACAATAACACAATGGGAACGGCGCAAGGGTATCGAATTAAAATTCGATTCACGATGACTAATTCGTAATTATTCGGGCATGTGAAATCAATCATTCGAACACACGACGGACGGGGGGGCCCGTTTGGATGCTAATGATCGCGCATAGCATACCGTCTCCGACCGCAGACAATTTTTGGCCCGCCACAGATAAGGCGATGAATTATGTCCTTTCGGGCTGGCGGGCCTTAAGTGGTGGCTAAATAGGAAGCTGCATTCGGCCGCAGCGCAGCTGCAGCGAATACATTATTCAGGAAGCTTGCCTTTTTTTCGTGCGATCGAATTGAGCCACGTTTTAGCGATGCATTTTTGTAATTAATCCCAATCGGAGGTGGCAGCGTTTCCGTTGCCGATGGATTTAGCAGTCGAAGAATGCCATAAAAACACACATCCCCATACATCAACGCCACGTCAAACGTTTTTTTGAAACGCGCATTTTATTGCTCTCGAATAAAAAATCAAGAGATCACAACCAGCGAGAAAGCGACGAACCCGACCCCTCCCGAGCAAACGAGCCAGTCGATAATAAATTTCGTTCGTGTCAAAGGCCAACAGTATCGTGTGATTCATCGGCTGCATTGGGCGAGGGTGCCACTCGGCCGGCAACCTGCGGTGTCCTGCGATGGCGGCGTACCCCACCAAATTGACCCACCACCGATCGATTAGCAGTCGTGTCAACAGCAACACGCGGGCACCCACGCGCCGATCGCCGCACTTCGCTGGGCCGGAGGAGATGGTTCGCAATATGTAGTGCAAAACTTCAACCTACCATTTTTGGTACCTTCCGGCCTGCCGCCCGACCTGCCCCGCCCGGCGCGACAGGTTCGTTGGCGATATTGTGATCCCGCGCGCGCGGCACGGTATCCCCCGTGGCGATCGATACCGATACGCTCGCGGCTCACGGTCACGCTAAGCAAACGTTGCATCCACTTGCGCGTTGCTTTTGCCGGTCGATTGCCGGGGAGCATCGGAGCGCAGGCGCATGTTTGCTTTAATTTTGAAAACCGTCGTCTGCCTGGCACAGACACGGACAGCAATCGTGTGTTCCTTTCTCTTTCGCGGTGCGCCGGCCGGGATCTCGCGGTGGTGCAATAAATCCCGCACCGTAGGACTTGGCACGTTTCCTGCCTCACTTCAAGCCCGCGTTCCGATGGTCGTTTCCGCTCGGTGGAACGATCGAACTGGCAGCGCGAGAACGGAAAGTTGAAACCAAGGCAGTAGAGGAAGAAAAAAAACCACCACATTTCCCAAAAACGGATTACCGCACTTAATGCCGATTTAAAGGCGAAGATTCGGAACGGAATTATTTCGATCCGGTATCAATTAATAATTTTTAATCGGTCATCAATTTGATCGCTGCTCAGGGATCGAGTGTTCGGCGCACGGGGAATGTGGAAACGAGGGAATTAAATAAGAAAACCCGAAAGCGACACACGAAAATCCCCGGACGTCCCATCGTTCGACACACACACACACACGGGCCCAAAACCGTCCGTCAGGTGGAGGAAGTCACCGGAGCGGAAAGATTTACGGTGCACGGAAAGAGGAGATTCTGCTCGGTTCTGTGTTCCTTAATGTTGGTCATTGTACGGAAATTTGTAAATTCCCCGAACGCGTCAGGCCGTGGTATTTGCCGCCGCGGGATGCTTCGGAATGGAAGTGCAGCATAAAACGTGCAACCCGAACCCGCGCAAGCAGGGTGTCAGCGTTTCGTCCGGCTAAGTGAGTTATCTTCGACGGGTGTTACCCCCGTGTGCACTGACAAATATATGGCGACGATCATTTTTCGGTTTCCCGTCGCGTTTTGCACAACCTCGTCGTGTAGCAGAGGACCTTAAATCGGGTTTTTGTTTGGTTTTTGTGGTGGAATACCGAAGGCAGGAGCCGTATTTTAATTGGCATCTAATGCGCCCATACTCCGGGCCCGGGACAGGTTGTCATACTGCGCAGAGCTTGGCGGAATTGCACATGCCGCATGCGGGCAAACGGCACCGACGGGCAAACAGGCTGTGTATGTGGCTTCTGGTGGCTCATGCTGCAATTCGAAATTTATTAATCAAGGAACTAATTCCATTTGGAGCATTTTTTCTGTTCGTTTGTTCGGACTAGCTCTACATGGTCGATCCGAAGAGGCGCGCGAAGGAGGAAATCTTTGCATTAATTTATTGCTACCATTTAGCGTAAACAACACCATTAATTTCCTCCCTGCAGACGTCACCAAACGCCACCATCGTCGCCGGGCCGGGCAGGACACCCGTGGTTGGTCGTTTTGTTTCGCCTCCGAAGCAACTTTCAATCTTCTAGCTTTGGGATGTGTGTGCGTGTGTGTTCACTAAATCACACCCCCGATTCGCGATTCGCATCTCTTTCTAACAGCTGCCGTGCTCCAGTTCTCTCTCCATCGGACGAAGCGCATATGTGTGAGCATGAGAAATTTAATAAATATCTTTTGCACCACCACAACGCTTTTGATGAGGGAGGCAAGCTGGAACTGGGGGCGCGCGCGCCCGCTGATCGTCGTAAATAACGCTGCGAACAAATTTTATGCCAATTTCTGTCCCCCGGTTGTTGGGGCTTAGAGTGAATGTCGTTTGTCTTGCTGGGTTTTTAACTGTTTTTGTCCGTTTCTTTTCAGGAGTCGGGAGCCAGGAGGCCCAGCTCTGGTGCTGGTATGCGCGGCGAATTCTTCTACTCCCGGTCCGGGTGGATCGTTAGCGGCCGCGACGGCAGAGCAGAGCAACACACTCGATAAGAAACATTCCTGCCTGCTAGTTCGGGGTTAAATGTCAACGAGATGGAGCACATTCTCGGACCGCGTGTGGCACGCTCACGGAATCCTTTTTTTTTCGCTGCGCGGGTCCGTACGGGGCCGAGCGGCCGGGAGTATGCAAACAACATAAAAATTGTGTTTCCACCGCTTCGCGTAGCACACGGGGAGGAGAGATGCGGTGCGGTCGTGCGAAGAAACAACGGTATGTGTTTCGGAGCCGTATCGGCGTGCCGTGTGGGTTCCATTAATAAATCAAAGCCAATGTGAGCGCGCGGACAGCGATGGAGCCGAACCGAAATGAGCGAAAAACAACACGGCTAGACATAGACGCGGGCGTTCGTGCTTCGAAGAATAGAAGTTAGGGCCATCGTTCTTGGAGGATGCTCGAATGAATGAGCCAAAGGCGATAGCGAGATAGCAGCCGTACAGGAAAACGTACACAAACGGTCGATAAAGTTCGCACGCAGGCCAAGATTGGACCGTGTCTATGTTCAGTCGATGTGGCAACGTGCATGCATGCACAGGTTCGGGTTTTCGGTTGCGGTTTTGATATTTGAATCCGCGCGGATTACACTCCCAGCCCAGTCTACGTCTCTGCGGGCGTACGTCCAAAATCCCTTCACTCTCCTTCAAGGTACAGATTTTTCTCCCTAAAAGGCCATTCGAACGGCGGCTACCAGCGGTGCGCTCTATTGGCGTTAGCGTTCTTTTTCCCCTCCCTGTTTCCACATTGAAGCTGGAGCTGGTGTAGCCAGCAAGCTGCGCTGATTGAGCCGCAGCGGCGGCGTTGTGAATTTGATTTATTAAGGAGCAACGCTTGCCGACATTTGGCGCACGTTAGTGTGAGAAATGAGCTTGCTGGTGGTGGTGGTGGAGTGTTGAATTGGGAGCGATCAAGGGAGCAAACGTTCAGAATATGCGGCTGGGAAGGAAGAGTGGCAAAATGATCACATTCCGTTGGAGAATAGTTGAGCTAAATGGAGTAGTGGAAGCTTGGGCCATGTGTAAAAAGCGGATAAATGAATATTTAGTTTAAGTTTGTTTCAATTTTATGAAAATTGATTATGTAAAGTGAGTATTCTTGCTTTGTTGCTCTATGCGAATGTTTCGCACTACAATGCCGAACATGCTGAACCGATTATGGGTAACATTTCTTGCTGAAACGTACCAATCTTCAACCGGAACTGTACAAGATGTTGTGCGTTTGGACTTTTTTCCCCTATCGGAACGTAAAAAACACCACTCGTATAGAAGATTATCACGGCACAAGAAACCATGAAAGTGAAGCGAAAGCAATAAATTGAATGTTTAGCCACACATTATTTAGCACCGTTTCGGCCGACGGTAAAATCCCGCGAACCACAAGCCTAGCAAACCGCGAAAAAAACAAGAAAAGAAGACTTGCACACGTAATTGTGTTGCGGCAAAAGCGGAGAAGCGGCAAAACGGCAAATCAAACGAAACATTCCACCGCAAAGGCACATCTTCTTCGCAAACCAATGGCGCAGCGTGTGCGTTGTAGCTGCTGCGAGCAAAAGGTGAGAATTAAAATAAAAATAATGATGCGAGGGCGGGCGAAGTGCGCGCGAAAAAGCGAAAGCGCAACTCCGTCGAACCCGAAGATCGCATTCCAAACCCCTTACTGGAGAGGTGTGCATTGGATGAGGGGTGTAATGAACGATTGCTTTTTGGTGGGCTTGAAAGGCCGAATGCGCACAAAAGCGCCTGGAAGCTCTTTTGTGCGGAAGTAACACCCTTTGATGCGCAAAGTCGTTCGACGAGACGAGCGGTGAGGTTTATCTAAATGGTATATTACTAAAACAGTGTAACAAATGCAAACTGAAGGTAAAAGTCTAACGAACTAGAAACACAAAAAAGAGACCCACAAGGCCCCATGTGACTAAATGCTAACGTAGGCAAAAGCAACGCTTCGAGTGAGGATTATAAAATCATCTCTCGAATGCAGCCTAATTACGTCCGTCCGGACGAACCCACACGTCGACGATGGGGTGCCATAAAAGTCTCGCAGGACGGTGGCATTGAGCGTGATTGCCTTCGTTGGTGAGGGAAGGTAGAATTCGTCTCGAGCTCATCGCGCACAACGGGGACGCACGTGACGTACGCAGCGCAAATATCAACATTTATGTAATTTAGCAACAGCACCCAACAACGTTCCCACCGTAGTCACACCTTATACTGCCGGCTTACCGGCGGACCCGCGGTAGCCTTCCGTTTTCCTGCGCGTCCAGTTCCCGGTTGATCCCAGTGGATTCGCGTGAAAAATGGGTGGCACGTTGGGGGAGCCGTTTCGTCTGTGCGGTGCCGTTCGTTTGCAGCGTTGGTGCAAGATTAAGCGCATAAATTTCGTACTTACCGATGCCACGACGGTCAGGTAGTACCGCTGCGTCCGCTCGTAATCCAGCGTCTTGACCACGGTGACCTAAATGAGGCGAAAAGTAGGGAAAAAAGGAAGATATAAAAAAAACGAAAACAATAACAACATGGAAACGACACGAAGTGCGATTCTGCGAGCGCGCCGGGAAATGGCAACAGCAACGTCGGAGGAAGGTTCATAAAAATATATTACAACGGAACCGTCAGGTACGGCGACGCACCCTACTAGCGGGGCGAGTAATAATCCTTTCCGTTTGGCTGGTGCGACGAACGTACAAAAAAGAGGGGGGGTTTCGTTCACTATTTTACCGGCGTGTCCGGATTGATGAAGTGCAGAGGAAAACATATCGTGTGCTGCACCTTCAGCGAAGCCTGATCAGGCCAGAAATGCTCGGTGCATTTGAATGCATTTAAAACAAACAAACGCACGGGGCGCAACATAACCGAGCGGTGATTGATGCTTTTTTGCAGCATCATTCGTTGGTGAAAAATGCGCCCCGTAATGCCAG
This sequence comes from Anopheles dirus, assembly GCA_000349145.1. Classification (NCBI taxonomy): domain Eukaryota; kingdom Metazoa; phylum Arthropoda; class Insecta; order Diptera; family Culicidae; genus Anopheles; species Anopheles dirus. The sequence continues at coordinate 5,364,213 of KB673645.1, forward strand.
GCGAACGAGCGGCAAGAACCGGACGGTTTCTAACGCTGCAGCATCTTTATTTTTTCCCCCGATGAGCGTTCGACGTGACACCGTTGACCTGGTCTGTGTGGCAGGATGAATATGTAGGCATTAAAGCCGCGATCGTGTGTTGTGTGCTGGTGGAACTGCAACAGATGACGTCGCGGTTTCGGATTAGGTCTATAGCATAACTATATCATCTTTAGTTGAGAATAAAACGAAAACTTGAAGAGATATGGAGATTTAAACCGTGTTCTATTCAGTTGTAGTAAAAACAAAATGCATCTTTCTATGAATTTTTGCATATTTTGTAAAACATTTTTACTATTTTTTTTTTGAGAAAAGTACATATACGACCAAATGAACACTTACGGAAACTCTTTTTAGAGGCAAATAATCGGTTTAAAATTAGTTTTAAACTGCAGGTAGCTTTAAACGGCTTTGAATATATAAATATTTTTGAACTATTTTTTTAAACGCATTACGATCCTTTATATGTAACTTTTAGGATTTTAATACAAAACTTGGAGTAATTTGATTTTAAGTATTTTTGTTACATGTTTCGGCTACCTTTTTGGTGTCATAATGTTGAAATGATAACCTTTCATATGATGCACAGTAATTGCTGATCCAACACAAGGGAGAAGTGAAGGACAATTATTAACGTAGACAAAAGTCGGCTTGTATGCGATAAAACTCTTTTTTTTCGATTCGTTCTGAAGTGCTGCTCGACTGTACTAGCTGGCAACGATCGATGGCTGATCGCGATGCACTAAAGTAATGGAAAACTGTTTCCTAACCACAACTTAGTACAGCCTCACTTTCATCTATCTCTTAAAGTTATCGTTTTATCGTTCTTTAAGAAAGGTGGTCCTATAGTTATGTTATAGACTGTAGAGTGAAGAAGTAAAGAGGCATTGCAATAAAAACATTGCAATCAACGCCAAAATCGGAATTAAACAAACATCGCAGATTATTGATTTTTGTTGTCATAACAACGGAATTGACAAGGACACTAACGCACACTATTCCCCTCAATTTTCATTCCAAAGCATCACCGCACTTGCAAGTGTGTTTATTTTACTCTTCAAAGCACCATCGCCTCAAATCGATCCTTTAACTCTCGATCTGCGCGATCTCTCTCTCTCTCCCTGTGCACCGGTGCCAAACTGGTGCCGATAGAAATTGAAACTGGAGCTCCTTCCGCATTGTTGTGTGTGCATCCACCCACCACATCCAACCGAGTGCAGCTAGATTGCAGCAAGGAACAATGTAACGTACGGGCACCGCGTGAGTTTATCTTAATCTTTTCTCTCTCTCTCTCCCCCCGCGCGCACTGGATGGAAATTAGCGATAAAATATGGCCGAGTAATGGAACGCGAGCGAACCGCGAGGGCCCCGAGCACGTTCGGCAACCTAAGCCGGGGACCAACTAACCCGCCAGGATAGATTGTTATTATTGGTATTATTATATAAACAGTCGTGATATTGTGGCGTTCAGGTTCAGGTGGCGGCGGATTCGCACGTAGACAGCGAGTCGCACAAGACCACAATTCGCACCAATTCGCCGTACCCCGTAGTCCCTCGCAAGGTGTAGAGCTCCGGAGAAGCCGGGAGCACATCGGGCTGCGGGATACACCTACGCTGGTGGGGAACACTCCAAAACGAGAGTTAGTTCCTCCTTGCTTCCTCGCGAATGCCAATGGCAGTTCGCGCTCACCTGTTGCTATTTGGTTCGATCGATCGTTTGTGGTGGTGGTGGTGGTGGTGGTAGTGCTCTCCAGTGACCCGGTTTTCGATTCGCAGCCTCAACAACTCCTGCCAGCCGGGCAACCTGGCAGGAGTTGCGGGTGGCGAGACGCGCCGCTCGCGTCACTAGCACCCAATAAATTTGTGTGTGTGCTTGCAGCGAACGCTCGGGTGTTGTGCAACGACATTCCTGGTTGGCAGTAAACGCTCACATCCCGCCTGTCCCTCCGGTCTCACGTTTCACGCTCTGGGGGAAGAGGAGAAATCTGTTACTCCCTCTCCCAAAACATTCCGGGTGGACCATCGTGTGTTTGTTTGCACACCGCCGAGGGACAGTGACGTCGTATGCACATTTGCAGGAAGGCTTTCCGAAGGCACCTACCTTAACACCTTCAGGCCTGTTAAGGCGGCTGTTTCGAGCGCCTTCAGTTAAAGCTGCCGTACACACGAAATATGAAGAAAATGAATGTGATTTTAGCGTGACAGGAATTCAACTCTCCGGGGCCGTCAGCGCTTTGCAGAGGGCAGTAGTGCATACGCGAGATGGGGGGGGGTATCATAAACAACGCCACCGTGGCTCGTCATTGTCATCGGGCACGGCGCGCAACCTGATCAAGACGTACTGACTTGATCAAGTGACAGTGACACCTAGCCCTTTCCTTCCCATTTACTTAACCCTTCACTTACCTGTCCTTGGTGAGGATACGCGATGGCGAACACGCCGAAACCGTCCGCCGCCGTGAGGGTGTTCGGCGAAATGTCCGAAATGTTCTGCGATCCCTCGACGATGAAGTACTCGACCAGTCCGTTGACACCGGCGTCCTTATCCGTCGCCTGGATGCTGCGGTAGATTGTCGTCCCGACGGGTGTCGACTGCACAATGGAGAGAGAGAGAGAGAAAGAGAAAGAGAGAAAGATAAGAATAGCGAAAGGAGCGGAATTAAAGTCAACATCATAAATCATGGCCGCTTTGGCTAATGCTTGTAATTGTGTACAGAGTGCAAAGAGAGCGAGAGATGCGACGTCCCGGACATAAACTAGTCGCACAACATGGTGCATTTGTGTAGTACACGATGCAGCGACGGCATCGAGGCTCTGGCCCGAGTGTGACGAGGTTGAAAGGTGGCAGAAATAAATTGCATGTCGTCACGGGCCACGAATGCAAGTTCGTGCGGGAGCGCTGTGGCTACTCATCATCGTCTCGTCATAGGCTGGAAGGAACAGTGCGCAGGATGATCCTGCACGATCCTGCCACAGTGCGCCATCGCGGCTGTCCGGTTGGTTCTTCTTCTCACTCTTCCTACGAACCTGCACGTACAATTAATCATGTACCATAATTTCTCCCGCAGGGATTATGCAAACAATCTGCCCGGGCCGGGCTCTTCCGCACGGATCTCGATTCCGTCGAAGGAGATCAGCGAACGCTTGACGTGCTGTTGTGTGCTGAGCAAGATTCTCGAGGGCCGGAGCCGGTTTTCGTGGCGTTCCGTGCGCCCGGTATCCTGACGATCGATTGTGCGGCCCGAGCGGAACGATCAATCATTCCGCGCGGGATCGGTTGGCCGACCTGTGTGTTCGCCAGAAGGAAGAACAACGCGCCCGTTTCGATTTGCGATTTGCGGATAAACGATTTCCGCAGCCGCGCGTGCTTTGGTGTGGCGCTGTGGCCACCACCACACGTTGACCCATCCCAGCGGGAAAAGTATGCCATCGTGAAGGATACCTGACTAGATCTGCCCAGCGGGTGACACAGAACCGCGCAAACTGGCCGGGGAATCGTTCTGGCCGCGCGGAAATGCTTTTGAACGGGCAGAACAGAAACTAGTTAGCTCGGAAACACGCGTCCGAATGACGGCAGCGAAAAAGAAATGCAAATTCTTCACCCTGCGAAGAATACTCCGATCCGGGGAGCGAGAAGTCGGGAGGTGACTACTTCTTTTTGACACATTGCACAACTGCTCCAGAACGCTCGTCACGTCAGGTAGGAGCGATTTCATATTTGGCCCCGGTGGTGGTGGTGGTGGTGGTGCGCGTTCGTGAGAACACACCGGAGAAGACTGCCGACGGTGGGGATATCACCGCCGCCAAAACGCCACGGGAGGCTCGTCTCATACATCGCTCGCACGCCGCGTCCATGCGCGCACGTCACGAGCGTTTAGAACAACGATGACAGTCAACCACGGCACGGACGCCGAGGGGAACCGAGGGTTTTTGCACATCTCCGACGAAGATTAATGTAGCATGATCCCACATCCCAGCCCATCTCCGTCGCCCCCGGGGGCGATCTCGGCGTCTCGGCTGAGCGGTGGCGAGCGGGAGTTCACTTCGCCCGGCCTAGAGGAAACTAAATCCGTCCGGATGGGTTAATTGCTGTCGAAAGTGCTTTTTGCGGTTGACACTCTAATGAATTGCGGGTACGAGGTTAGCCGCGGAGACCACCAACAGTGCGCAACGTGTTGGCGCGGTCGCGAATACGTTTATCGTCATTACGGATGATAGCTGAAGGTGGCAGCTTTTAGCCCGCGAGCCGAGCCAGCGACGGCAACAAAGTGTGCGCCGCTGTTGGGGGACGTTTGCGTGAATCTCGTTCCTCGATGCCTCTGTATCAGCTTCCCTTACCATTATCGTAAATACTCATAAATGGGATTAAAAGGGATGTGATAAGCGCAAATCGGTCCCGCGCCAATCGATTCGGTTCGATCGATCGGTCGTGATACGAACGTTACTTTCTCTTGCATAACGGCAGACTTCCAGCACGGCCCAGCGCCCTGTCAGTTGTGACAGGATACTTGTGCGGGGCTTGTGTTAATGTAATTTATGCCCGACCGTCGCCGCCGGGCGCAAAAAGGTCAGGTCAGTGAGTGCCACCAGCCGACCCCGGACTCCGGCGGTGTGGTAATTGAAAAATCGCATTCTACCGGCGTGTAATTCTCGCTCATTTGTATCGATACCACCCCGGATGGACGGGTAAACATTGCATCCCTCGGTCCACATCCTCGCACGGCTCGCGTGCACCGAATGTCGGTCGCTGGGGCTTTCGCCGATTCCGGAAAGTGCTAAAGTGCACACCCCGTCCGTTCGAGTGCGCGTGCGTGCAGCAGTATAGTGGTGCCGGTGTTGGCCATATATCTCGACCGACATTCGCTGATCCCGGAGTGGCAGCACGCACGTCCGTATGTTCCCGGCCGGCCCATGCTCGGGCACGCAAGCGTTTTCGGTTGATCCTGGGGCACTTAAGTGCGGGCAATAAATAAACTTGAAATTAGCACTATCGCCTCCCTTCTGCGAACCTCTTTCTTCCGTTCGAGTACTGTTCGGGGGCCTGTCGTCACCTTTTGTGTGGATTCCACACGCGGATTCCAGCTAGCTCTCGGAAGAACGCACGGGCGGGGATAATACTGTTTATTGCTTTATTAATGCGTTGCAAAACGGGCCGCCTACGGCGAGAGGCGAGAGCATTCCGCAAACAGCTGTAGCATAAATAAACGGAAACCGGGGCACTGTCGATTAGCAATTTCTAATGAAAGGCCTGTGTTCTGGAGCTGCCGTAAGCCACGGGCGAGGGCAACGGAAGAACGTGCGCCGATACGACACGACGCGGTGGAGTTCACTTGTTACCGAACGGTATTTGCCTAAAAACAAGAACCTCCCAACCTCACGAACCGGCCCCCGGTCGATCGTGGCTTGCGGCGCTGTACCTGCCGTGCCGCACTGAAAGCGGAACGGATATCGTGTGCATGCGCTGCACTTTGCCCACACCGTGAAACGAGGGACACAGCCTCCGAAAGCAGCCATTAGAAAGCACACGACCAGGACGAGCCCAATGGCTGCGCGGAATCTTTCAGCGCGCCGGTGTCGGTGGAAGATTTATCATCCCGAAAAAGCGCACCCTGAACACCGCTGGCGTTGCTGGTGCTCTGTACAGCGACCTGATAGTCGGTCGGATCGTTTCCATAAGTCACCTGCCGCAGCTTTTTCTTCTGCGGCTCGTCGCTCCTTTCTGTTGCCGATCTGGTTGGCGTCGAGGCGTCGATGGGGAAGCTTCGGTTCTTTCTCTCTCTCTCCGTTGGAAGGAGTGGCTGCCTCATCGGGACAACAAACGGTGGACTTGGCGACGACAGTCTCGGGCGCAAAACGGGGTTGGTTGTAAAATGGTTTTGAGCGAAGAAAACACAAAAACAAAAGCGCAATCGGACGTGGGACAGTGTCGGGAGTTGATGTTTCGCTTCTTTGGCCCGGCGGCCTGCCGGTGCTGATTTATTTTAATTCGACCGGTGACGTTTGCGAATGTTTCGGCACCGGTTGCGACGTGGTTGCTTGGGGTGGTGGTGGAAAAATGAATTATTTATGATCGCTCATCGGTCGCGCTGATCGATTCCGTGCAGGTTCTTTACACTTTTCGTCGGTGGGTGGATTCGAAACTAACGGGGCCCACGGCGCGCGCGCGCGCTGTGTGACCTATAAACCAATCTCCCCGCTAGAAGCAGCCAGGAAGATGAGACTATCGTGATCGGCAAGTGTTTTTCGATCTCTCTCTCTCACTCTCTGTGTGTGCTGTGTCTCGCTCGATCGCACGACTTCTGCTAGGTATGCACCTTGCAGCGTAGCGTCAGCTGTGAGAATTTTGGACGCTGGCATGCGACAGGTTAGCAGCAGCTAATGAGCCCGGCTCGGTAAACTAGGCCCACAGCGACCAGCGATCAATCAACCGTTCACGCCCAACTTGTCCTCTAATGGTGCACGGCGGGAGCGGGCGCAAAACAAACGCGATCCGTTTCGTCCCGCGACTTCGTCCCGAGACTTGATTAACATTCCTCACGAACATCTTCGTCGGGCGAGTCGAGGCGATACGTGCTCCAGCTTCTTGGAGTTTTTGCACCGGACGCCTCGCCATGGCCAGGTCGATTCAAACCGGGCCTATCGGTCCGATCGACATTCGGACATCGGTTTTGGATCACGGATGGCCGCATGGAGTCCAATTATAGTCACCATCGATCGGGCCGGTGCATTCAACCCTTCGCTTATCGATGATCTCCTTTCGGAGCCACGGGTAGAACCTTCGATGCGCAGTCTCCTTCTTGCGTCTCGCCCTTGCGTATGCCGATCCCGTTGCCGGCAATTTGTCAGCGACGAGTGACAAAAGCGCCCAACGCCTCGCGGATCAATTATAGCTTTCTAATAAGGCCATTCTGGGCCATTGTTCGCGGGCGCAGCAAACCACATCCCATCGCCCCTATTGGATCGTGGCACTCCCTGCCTTGGCCACTGCGTTGCACTGAAATAAGGGCGCGATTATGGTGCAAAGGGAGGTGAAAAACGAACCGCCGTTAGGTTCCGCCGTACCAGTCAGCTGTTCGGTGTTATGCGGTGCTGTTGGACACGTCGCGTTTCTTCGATCCTATCCGCCGGTTTGTCGCTGTAAAAGATCACGCGTGCACCAGTGCGCGTCCACGGCTGGGGGAGAAATTAGTCATTATCGGGCGACGGTGGTCATTACATTTATCGCCATCGATTGGGGATACTAATTCCGTGCGCCTCGAGAACGCCTCGATCACACGCTCCGGCCCGGGCGGTTTGCAAAACGCGGCCCCGATCTTGGTGGCAAGTTTTGTTATTTGTGCTAAGTGTTAAATTACACGGATTAAGCGGTCGGGCGACCGGGCGCGCGCGCGCTCACCGATCAAACGTCGTCAAATGCGCAGCTCGTTTGAAAGTGTGCCATTTCCGAGTGCTAATCCGACATTTTATCTACCGTCGATCGGGCGGAGGTAAAAGGATCACCGCTGGGGTGGTTGCGTGGGCTGCGGTGAGAAATATGATCTTAATTCCTCGTTGCACGGGCGTTTGGCGGCCAACTAGGCCGCGGAATGCCGCGGAGTCGTATAATTGCAACAATGTCGGTAATGTTTGCGCCATCCCATCGAGCAGGCTGTAGCGAGGGTGGCTAAAAGTGGATAATTTCTGCCTGACCTGCTGCTCTGGTCCTCCCTGGTTCCCTGGTTTTCACTAAGGCCGCGCCAGAGTGCACTACCTGAGCCGCGGTGGACATATGCAAAGATTGATCACCTGCCCAGGATCCAGCGGACAAATGATACGCGCACAACATGGTGTAATTTGTTTGACATGACTTTGACTTTTACTTTTATTAGCCGGTCGTAAACTCCAACATCCATTCGTCTAACGCGGCCCAGGTTGATAGTGGGGGTGGTGGTGGTGGTCCGAAGGCTCGTTAAGATTAGCATCGGGTGCCGTCAGTTCGGATTTGGTTCGACCGAAACACACCTGACCTTCGGTTGCGATTTTTGCCGGTACCACCTGATGCGGGGGCGCATGTTTGGAGGACCAAAACCAGCAGGATCGCATGTGGATGGACGCGCCTTTCGTTTCGAGCGACGAAACGAGGCCAAGTTCGCGAGTACGGTTCAGGGTGTATGGCGCATAAATCACCGCAATTTACCTGACGTACAACCTATCACTTGTGACTTATGCTGGTGAGTTGATCATCGACAGCATTCTCTCGATTTGTTGGGCGATCACGATCTTCGTCAGCACCAGGAGGTACCCATATTGCTGCAGATCCATCCATCGGATCGTCTAATCTCGAAGGACGGTGGTCTAGTTTAAGTATCACCTGCGCAACACACGCTTCGCGTCGCTACCGTTAATCTGTTGTGACATTTCATGGTCTTCAGCCAGCCGCCGACTTGGGGTACGGACAAACCTGCCCATTCTGCCCATTGTTCGGGTGGGTAAGAACGTGCGGTGCCTCCAAAATCGCACACAACCTCAGCCCCACAGTGCACAGTGCAGACCGCCACAAACTCATATGTCAAGCCGCGGCCGCGAATCGTTTTGCGTAATTGCTAATCTCTCTCCGGCCCCTTGTGCGGTTTTTGCGTTCCGTTTCGTCAAAAATCTCGCTTTACGATTGACCGCAACGACCTGACGGTGTCTGTCGCAGCAGAGCCTAAGCTTGTGTGTTGGCCGCTGCCTGGCTGCCATGAATACGATGGCATAGATTAATAGACGCTTTGACGGTCATTTCTGCTGGAGGTGAGCTTTGTTCTGTCCGCCACAGTCGTCGCTGAGAGGGGAGGGCCAGGGCTAGTTAGTTAGTCATTATTATCATTGACCGGTGGGGCTCCGTACAGATTTTGGCAAATCATGTCGGACCGTAATGCGGCTCGACCGTTCACCCGACCACCTGATCCTGATGGTCACGACGCATGTGAAGTATTATTCTCGTACAATGCCTCGCGAGATTAATGTGCTCCGAATGCTGAGTGAGTGAGCCGAAAAGGAAGTTTTGCGGTTCACGCCAAACAAGCAAAACATCGAGCCAATCGAGCCGAATTCGGTCGTGCCGGTGGGTGTGGTGTGAGTTTCTCGTTCTGTCGAAGTCGGGTTTGAACCGGGCGAGTCTAGGGCGACCGGGTTGTGGCATTCCCCGGCACCCGGAAATCGAATCCTCGCGCAAAAAGCACCGATCGCCGGCAGCGCATCTATTGAAAATCAATTTCAGAAGTTAAGGGCTCTCCAACGCCTCGGAGGTGCGGCCGCGCCGCGGGAAGAGCGAACATTCCAAAACCACACGCCGCGAACGCGACCAACACCAACACGGGTAGAACGCGCGACATCACAATTGCGGTTCGGATGAAATTGTTATGTTTCCCGCCGGTGTCAGTGCGCAACTTCCGCATGTACCGTTGGTCGCGAGGGCCATTCTGGAGAGCCGTTTTTGCCACTCCATCCTGAAGATTGGGTTGGGTTCTTCCAGCAGCACGTTTCCTTACTAGACGGGACGAAACCGGTCATGCTGGCAGGAGCAGGCATCGGAGGGTTCGTGGTCACGCGGATCGCGGATTGCAAATCCCTTACGTTTGTGATTGCACCGCGCGATCTCGCGTTCTCCAAGCGAGCGAGAGAGAGAGAGAGATCCGGCGATGATGACGGTGGCGGTGGCGGTGGCCGTGTTAAGCCACGCGAGGATTATGTCGGACAGGATGCGAAAACGGAAAAATCGTGTAAAAAATGTAGTGTGCTTTGCGCCAAAAGGGGGACAAGATCGCCCGCTCGTTATCTCGCGGCGGCGGGTGCTGCTCCGTTTGCGGTTTGTTCATTATGTCGATGCTTGCGAGCAGGCCGACCGGTAGGAGCCAGAAGGTTCGTTCCGTGAACGTTGCACTTTCGAGATCCGGCTGGCCCGGACGGACGGATGCTATCGGCTGGAGGATTTGTTTTATATTCGGATCCTGGTTCGATTTTTCTCTCCAGCCAAGTACACGTTGAGAAGCACAAACACACGTCCATCTTTGGAAGTGGACGGAACGGTTTGCCACCGGTGCCACCTTTCGGTTTTGTCAACTCCACGCTACCGGTATTGGCGACATGATACCGCTGCGGCTTCAAAATCCAAAACAAGAACAAAAAAACATGCGAAAAACAACCTAACCCCGCGACAACGACAATCCATTAGGAACCAACCAACCCGAAGGGAAGGCGAGAATCGTGATTTAGAACCCGCGATTCTACCGCTCCACGTGTCGGGCTGGCTCGATTTTTGTCCTCCGCTTGTCGTGCCCCGGGAGATTTTCCGACATGCACTTTCGGATGTACGGACACGGTTGTGTCCGTGGTTTTTTTTTTTCTCGCTGCTAAATGTCTCACCAGAAACCAGTGCAGCTGTCCAGCTGTCCGGCAGGCGGACGTTGCGGACTTCACCGGACTTCACGCTCGGCCGCTGATGTGACTCAATTTTTCAGTGACTCTCCTGGCCTGGTTTCGCGCTTTTCGCCGTGCGACTCGTGCTGGACACACACACACGCGCGGGCGCGAGCCCGATTTGGCGCTGGTGATCAGGTTAATTGCCGCGGTCCACCTTACCCCGGCGGTTCCCTTATTGGATTTCATTAACCTTTTTCTGGCGCGAGGGAGCAGCACTTTTTGCGATATGTTCTGTTCGAGCGAAAAAAGCTTTGCGCGTGTCCACACTGACGGACGGGATCGCGGGTTTGATGAGGTTTTGTTGTTAATGCCCCCCCCCCCCCTCTCCTGAACGCCGAATGTTTTGCAGTCACATTTGCGCACTCCCTGTCCCTGACGTCGTTGACCTCATTTTGGAGGGCTGGCTGGGGTAAATGTCACGGTGCACGTTTATGCGTTTGGGTGCGTGCGATAATTTTCGTCCGGACGCACAGGCTCGCCGCCGTCGCCGTGTGCCGTGAATCCTTCGGGAGCAATCGCAGGGCAAGCCGGTTCGTCGCTTGCTTTCCGGCGCGCAAATCGTTCGTTTTATGGCGGTTTATAGCGCTGCGGCGGTTGTTTGTACGCGGTTTATGGCTTCATTATATGGCCCGCGGAGTGGCTGAAAATTGTCACTAAGCTGTGTGTTTATTAATCACGGTTTGTATATTGGAAGGTGTGCTATTACCGTATCCGTAGGAAACATAAACTCACACACACGGACACGAACATGCGCAACGAGTCCATTAGCTGTCGTCGTCGATCAAACAAAACCTCACCTTGCATCTTGGTGCTGCATTCGCCGCGGTGCAGATGCAGACTCGCGGGCTGCACCGTACATTAGATCGTGATCATAGCAAGCGGACGGGCAGGCGGCGTGCTAAATTAAGCCTGCCGCGTGTGATTTTGAGCCTGTGGATTTTAGCAGCGAGAACCTTCTTTGGAAGCAGAACACAGGTAGTAGAGTGTTTGACAGGGCACACGGGAGCAGCAGCAGCAGCGCCACAAAGTTCAATTAGGCGCATTCACCACCGAATGCAGCCGACAAAGGGGATAATTGCGCACATTGTAGCGCACATTGTAGACGGTGCTTCTGGTGGAAGAAGGAAGTAAAATGGCCAAAATTGCACGCCATAAAAACAAGCCCGTTCTGTTTTGCCGCGAAGCCCACGGCTCACGGTCATATTTGGCAACGCGAAGGAACGCGGCTCACGGAGCAGCGCGAAAATCAAACACAAATATGACAAAACCACTAAAACCTGAACCCGAAACCGAGCAAAAACGCAAATAATTGCGCTTTACATCTGCATAATGATTACTCCCGTTCCTGCCGGCGGCGGCGTCGGGAGAACTTTTGGGTGCAAATTCTTTGTGGGCTTTCTAACGAATGAATCACAGAACGAATCGCCAACGGGGGCCCTCTGCTCGAGCGGGGCCACAGTTTGATGGAACGATGAAATTGAAATTCGATTCGCCGTTGGTTTGTGCTGCCAAAATTCGCTTTTACGTTCGGTCGCTATTCAAATCCGGTGCCGGAGACGTTTTGTGTAAAAGTGCTGCCGGGAGACGAATAAGAATTTCGCAAAGTGAAACGTCTCGAGACATGCAAAACGGGATACATTTGTGTGCGCCTGTCTCACTCTAAATCCTTCTTTTTATTGCATTACTCACAAGTGACTCCGACGGGGCGGATTCAAATCATCCCGGTTGAGGCATAACAAAAAAAAAAATAACAGCCTGACACACACATCACCAGCCCGATTTCTTCATTGGTGGCGAGTGGAAATTAAGATGGCAAAAAATGATTACGATTCATAATTGCGGCTTTGCACCCGGACCGATGCATCGCCGGCCGATGAGAACCGCTCAATATGCGCGCTAATTTACACACAGTTTGAGTCAACGTCGTCGTTGTCGTCTTCGGCTGACGTTAGCATGAGACCTTGAAGCGAAGTCCAACCGGCGACGATGCTTCCCTCTGCAGCCCACGGTGGGTTTTGTGGCCTCAAGTGGTACGCTTACCGTTTGTCAACAGTTTGCTATTGCCATTTTCGATAGCACCGCACACCGCTTGCATAAGAGCATCAGGCTGGAAAGAGCTTCAGCGCTCTCAGGCGTCTTCATTCGGTAGGCGCGCGGGCGCGCGGGTACGATCAATTAGGAGCAGATAATTTGAATTAATAATACTGGCTCTCGGCGAGGGAAACCAAACTCTCCGCCGTACTCCGGCAAAAGCGTTTAATGGCAAAGTCGTGAGAAAAAAAACCGCACAGCTCGTCCCCCGTACGAGAAATCTCACCGAAAAGCCCGTCGTCGTCGCGGCGACCGTTGCATGCGAGCGAGTTGCGGGTATGACAAAATTTGTCGATTGAACAACGCGCGCGATTTGCGTTCACCGAGAGCGCCGAAGGTTAAGCCGTCAATCGAGCCCCGCATCGGTGAGATCGATCGGTTGAAAACCGATCGTCGAGAGCCCATCGGAATGCATGCATGGTCCGCGGGCACTGTAGTGTGCGGCAATTTGGGAACCGTCCATATCCGTCGGTCCGCTGAAGGGGCTTTTGGGTGGGCTTACGCTTGCGTTAAAATACGCAGCGGAGGACAACAAAACGCGGGCGGGCCTCAAAGCGGTCATCGCTAATTTGTTTACAAAATATTTCGGACCCTCGAAACGCACGAGTTGGAGCGGCAAGTGGATATTGGACGCTGAGAACAGCGTCGGTTCGGATTGTTTGTGGTTGCGTTGGTGGAGCTGCCCTGGAAGCGGAGGTTCGTCGCTTGCACAGGTATGTCCGCCTTTTTGACGTGTGCGTGTGTCACGAAACCGTTTATGATTTTGACAGGTTACGTTTTACGTTTTGCCGCAGACGGTTACTCAAGTGCACACCGGCAGGACGGCTTCATTTCCGAATGGGCGTAAAGTGACTGTGCACTGTGACGGCTGCATTCCGAGCGGCCCGTTTCGGTGCCTGTTGTTGCGGTCGGAAGCCGTTCTGTTCGTGCCAGTTGTTACGATTCTAGACTGTGGCAGTGGCCGCCAAGAAACGTTGCGCTCCAGAACCGAACAATTGCGACCCTGAGCCGTGGCATGACAAATGATCGTCGTCTGACAATATCGATCGATCGGTCTGGGTGTTGGGTGGATTGACGTGTTTCTGTTGTGTGTGTGTTTTTTTGCTTCTCTTCTATTATCCCAGCCGGCCTTGATATCGCGCTAAATGCAAATAGGAAATTGGTATCACACATCGTTAAGCGGAGGGGGAGGCACAGTTTTTAATTTTCCCAGGCCAGCTGTGGGCTGTAATCATCGCTGTCGCGTTCTGGTCGCGATAGATGTGATTTACAAAACGTATTACAGCCAGGGCGAGTTTCACGTCGAGGTGGGATTATTTTTCTCACTCCTTCGTATCCCGGAGCGCAACCCATCGGATGTCGTACACATGCCACATCGCATGCCAGCGCAAGGGCAAAATTAATACAGACACAGTGATTTTCGATTTCAACAATATAATTAACGAGTATTCTCATCAAATTTTATGAACATGATTATCATCATCATCAGCAGCAGCAACAGCAGCCGCAACAACCAGCGGTGATCCCCGTAATAACCTTTTGCACATTTTGTGTTATTTTCGTCGACATCATCCTCGTCATCGGGCAGTTGCAGCCTTGCGATGTCCGCATACACACACATGTACACGCGTGGCGTAAGTTGATGAAGCATAAGACAACGGCAACAACGAAATGCCTATTAGCTTGACGCAGCAAAAGCGGTAAAATAAACACCGTCGTTAAACGAACGCGCTCTGCGCCAGCAGGACACGACGAGGACGACAAACTTTCAATCAGCAAACGCGCGCAGGGGGATTGGCAGTGGGGAACCTAATCAAGGGTGATCCTCGCCCACGGAATCCGTTGCGGTGGTCTCCCATCACCCCATTACCCTGAAAAACACACACAAACCCGCCGATAAGCAAAAGGGACGGTGGTGTTGCAGTCGCCCTGCGGCGTTCGGAAATAATAAACACCCTTTGCGATAGAAATTTCGGCACTGCGATGTGTCGGTGCTGTGTCGAACGTTACCATCATCACCCTGCTAATTTGCGTAATAGTTTCCCGCAAAATGCTGCCTTTTATGTCGTCGTCCGGTTCGGCTCGGAACGAGGGGTGAAACCATTTGGTCCGTGTTATGTCGGGCGCTTCAAATTATGCATAGAATCACAAACGGTGTGGTTGTTTGCGGAAACACGATTTGGGCGGGGTACCGTGCACGAGGGAGCGCGAGAGAAAGAGAGAGAGAGAGAGAGAGAGAGAGAGAGAGAAAGGGCGGGCGATGCACCATTTTATCGCATTCCGTCGATCAAGGAATGTGGCCCTTGCGAGATAGACCGCATGTAAGCAGACACGGGCAGACACGAGAGACGATCTTGTTACGAATGCGCGCCGAGTGTGCCGGGAGCACCAACGAGCATGTAGGCCATCGCATTTGCACAAATATGGTTATCGATTAATCCAGTTCTAGGTTGACGGGCGACGTCAAACAAGCGTCGAGGTTCGCCTCCAATGGAGCCCTTCGCAGACGCGCGGAGAGGCAGAAAAAAAGAGAAGCTAATGAAATTCACAGGAAAATTTCTCCCTCATTAGAAGCTAATTCCTGGTGCGTTTTTTTCTTCTTCTTCATTTTGGTTTGGTTTGGTCCGTCGGTTTCGCATTCGTAGCAGCACCAACGACGGGACGGGTCTTGATCGCGTGCAGAAGACGCCTGCCGCTTCCTCATACCACCACCATTCTGGTGGGCTGTTCCCGGCGATCGCGAATTGCTTATTTCACGTTAATTATATCATTCCGATCACCGATCGCCGACCAGAGCGAGCGAGCGAGCGCGCGAGTGAGTGTGTGGAACAGGTTCGTCGCTTGGTGGCACAGCGCAAGTCTCCCCGTCGTTCCGTGTTTGCTTTCGCGTCGGACCGCGGACGGATTGACGCGCTCCTTCCGGCATCGAAGCAAAACGCACACCGCTTGCTTCGGTCGGTTCGTAATATTATTGAATTTTAATCGGACTTCGTTTGACAGTTTGCTGCAATTAATTAACCACCCATAAATCAGTGCGTTCGGTGTTCGCGCGAGCGCGCGTAGTAATCGATATGCTTCGTTCGGGCGTTGGCCGCGAAGGAGAGCTTAAGCGTGTGTGCCGTGTGTGCAGATTGCCAACCGGGAGACGGCGTTTCCGCCGACCCATTTGTTCGATTTTACGGTAGGAATGGGTGCATTCGTCATAAAAAAATGCGTCTGTGCACGGTACCGGGCAGAGTCTAAAGCCAGAACCTGACAGGGAGCAAATCAAACGAACGAGTTAGCCGCCCTGTCGCGTATCGTTCACCTTTAATCTCTCTTTCGCCCGCCAGATGCGGTACGATCGACCGGTATGATAATCAAAACAATCGTTTAATAGGAAACTATAATTACGTAATTAACAGCGTCGTCCACAACGCACTGGGTAAACATGCTGGGTGAACAACTTACATTTGTGCCCATTTGTGCGCGTGTTATTCACCGGGCCGAGATCAAAGACTTTATTAAAATGTTGTCGATTTCCGGTCGAGCTGCTGCTGCTGCGGCAGGTTGGAAATTTCGGATGATTCATTCGTTCTCACAGCCAGTGGGAGCTTGAGAGTATGCGTTCCTTCGCGCCCGTAGGCCATCTTTAACCTTAATATCACCGACCGTCACCGGTTGCGGATGAGAGGGACTTTCTAATTATCCTCCACCAGGAATCCCATCCCATGGTGGGTTTAGATTTTTGTTTTTTGATTTTTTCCCTTCGATTTAAATTGCGCCAACGGGTCTGTGCACGCATGTGCGCTTAGGGATGTCTCGCCCAGCCAAGTCGGAGATAAAATATGTGCGTGACGGGGAGACGGGACGGAAAGTTGCACGAGAGGATGGGGTCAAATTGAGTTGACCTCCCCCGCGGGTTGGGTTTGGCCCGCGTGAGAGTGTTAGTTCCTGGATCTCACTTTCTTTACCGCACGGAAACAGCAAGATGGCGACAATGCGTGCGTTGGAATAGTGAGCGCGAATGGCAATTCCAGAACGTCTCGCACAAGACCTAAGTCACATAAATTATACGTCGATCGTGGCTCAGGTCGGTTTGGCGATAAATGTTATCACGCTCCAGCCAATAAACGCGCTGATGAATGTCGTGCGTCATGAGCCACTTTCTTCCGGGCAGAGGATGCCAATTAATACCAGCACGCGTTCCGTGTGGGATTGGAGCGAGCGCGAGAATGGTCCGGAGAGATGAAAGCCCCCGAGTCCGTTTCCCATTTCGAACCCGATTCCGGCCCCATCGGACCGGGAAGGAAAACAAGACGGCGAGTGCAGCGCGGACACGCGAGTGCTAATAATTTCGCTAAAAGCTTTCGGGGTTAATTTATTTGCTTTTTCAGCCCCGAAGGTGTGAGCCGCTTGTCCGCTGGCACGATGACCGGTCGGGACACCGGGTGGACCGGTTTTGGTTGCTTAGATTGTATTGGCTCGAAGGAAACATGACTGCAGCTACACCGCTGTCGTTCTGGCCGCGTGCAGCCCTTGCCTGCATGCAGCAGCAGCAGCTTCGCGGCAGAAGGTTCGAACAGAATCGGGGGGAGAAAGTACGCTACACGCTGGCTTGCGCTGGACGGGGCAGCTTTAAAAGTACCATGTTGAGACAACAAAGTTGTTAGCAGAGAGCCTACGCCTACACGCCTGCGGTGCAGTGTTTTTGCAAGGGCAATCCTTGGGGGATGTGAGAGCGAACGGTGCAACGCATAATTAAGAGAGGGAATTAATTAAAAATCTAATCATAGTCTTTCGAACCACTTTCCGATCGCGATTGCGGGTGGTTTATCTTGCGTTTGTAAAATAATACAGCCTAATACCGCGGAGTGGAAAGCAAACGTCACGCGCTTTAATTACGGCGCTGAACCTCTCCGCTTAACCTAGCCCGAGAGCGGAGGCGCTACCGAACTGGATGTGGGCTGCTCGTTATGTTTCTACCGCGCATCATCCACAATGACCAGCACGAGATCGACAGGAATGATCCCGTTTCCTCTGGGAACTTCGTCCAGGAAGGTGGCAGGGAAGCGTGCGGAGGTAATAAATAAGTCACGAACTGTTCCGTTCGCTCCGGTTCTGCTGCACAAACAAAGAATTAAGTATCGATAAGATCGATAAAATACCACCTTCCGATTGCGGCCGGCTCCGTTTCGCGAAAGAAGTGCGACCATCGACCAGAAACCGGCTGCGTCCGTCAAGATCATCGTGCCCGTGAAAAAGAGAAATGGATGCATCGATAGATATTGGATTAAACAACAACAAAAAATGGCCTCACTTCACGATCCGGACGCATCGGTACACTGGAGAGACATTTGTGAAATTAATAAACTGGTACCGCAACGGGGCACCGTGGCGGATGATAATGATAATATGGATGATCTAACACAGAGAGAGAGAGAGAGACGGACCCCGTACCATTACCGGCACAGTGATTGCTCGCAAGGATTATTATGCAATTGGCGGGAAGTAGGTTACACCGATTGGCCGATAGTTCTCCAGAGCGCAGCAGACGCCAACGATTCCCTTTGCACGTTCCGCGCTCGGGCAACGCATTCCAGCGCGGGGTTCAATGATGCCATAAATCTAGTTAGCCTTACCGGGGAGCTAAACAAACCGGGGTTCTTTTCTTTTTAATTCTTTTTTCCACCAGCACCCCATTCTCAGGCTCTAAGTAGAGATCGCTGGTGACAAGTTCATGCCTTCGGTCGCGTGAAGTTGTGCATTGAATACCATTTGCGGGTGGAGCTGAAGTCGCTGGCTTAGGTTCGGTAGAGAACCGAACCGGCAAGGATAATGACGCCCGCTTGTGTGCGTCGAGTGAGAGGACTCTTGTAACAGTAGAATGATATCATCACCCAAACACACACACACACGGTAATGGAATGCACGGGAGCCGCACCAAGCGAGCTAAACAAACGCGGCCCTGCCGCACAATGCCCGTGCAATTATTATGCGTAACGAATTACGGGATGAATAGGGGCGGGTCTTGGCGTCTTGGGCTGAGTAAGATTATAGCTCGAGGCTCTCTCTCTCTTTCTCTTTGCGACGATCGGTGAATCGCGATGCATTGTGGTGCCGCTGTACCGTGCGACCCTTCAACCAGGATAGGGAGGCCTCGGGTCCATGGCGTCCATAGAAGGTCACGTACGCAAACCCCCGCTGAAGTCACATTGGTGCACTATAAATAATGCAGCGCAGCGAACACAGTGATGCTTCAGTGTTTCTTACGTGCCACCGGTTCGATGGTGCGGTACAAGTGTGCGAGCACTGTCGGGTGAACGGCGTCCTGGGTGTGGACAAATCTAGTGCGCTACCTACCTCCGGCACGCTCGTTTCGTACGGCGTGTTGATAAACATCGGTGGATTATCGTTGACATCCGACACTCGCACGATGATCGGAATGTTGCGCTTGCGACGCGTCGACCGCACCATGCACGTTATCTGGATCGGGAGCAAACGAGAACGATCGGGAGGGATCAGTCTTTGGTTGGGCTCGGGGAGTCGCGTGGGGCGCAATTGCGCAACCTACCTGGAACACGATGTGGCTGAGGTTCTCCTCGTCGCGATCGAGCGGATGGATGAGCCGCAAGGACTTGCCGTCGAGCAGGAAGGTGGGCTTACCCTTCGGGAAGACGAGCTCCAGCGTGATATCATCGGTCGGGTCGCCGGCGATCGGCAGCTCGGGTGGGTTTGTGTGTTGCGCCACGGCTGTGGGGAAGAATTGTAAAACAGGATCAACGGGAAGATCATCAGCATGGTGTGAGAAGACAATGTTAAAAGCACCCGGCCAAAGGTAAAAGCCTCGAACAACTGTGCGATCTTAGATGTGTCCTGTGCGGCTGTCAACCTACTGTTTATAGTGCGAACGATCTACTTGCGTTGTATTCCTATTTCAAGACGCGGAATCTGGCGTGACCTGGTTTCTGGTTCCCCCTTACAAACCACTAATGCAAATTTATTGCCAGCAATTAAACATGGCAATCGTGCACTATAAATGTACCGAGTCAAGTCGGGCAAGTGCGCTACGATGCTCCAAATAGCGGGAATAACTACTCTCGAGCAGGATTGCTGTGTTTTATGAGCCCTACCCAAACGCTTCCATGCAGGAAGGTAGGGCCTGGAAGTACCTTCACTCCCTCGCGGAGCATGCCAACTGCACCCCGTAGGAAGCTCTAATTCTGATTAGTGCCTGCGGGGGCAATAAGCTGTCCCGAAACGGCGGCCGAAGACGGCCACGGTCACGAAGCACTGGTGCATACAAGTGCACCATTACGTCCCCGCCTACAGGCGGGCGCGTTTTAATTGATTGTGTTTTTCGCTCTGCCAACATACGACGCGTGCGCGTTAAACACTGGATCTGGACGCGGTTGGCTCTCAGGGGATACACGTCGGCCCGCGCACCGCTCACGTCACCAGCGTGGTGATTTTACGACTCTGCGCCGGCAGCGGTCGGTACGTAGAAGTTTTGCGCTTACTGGTACGAGCGAGGATGGCAGGCTATTTCGGGTACGGGATGTTGCTACTTTTACTTACAGCTTCCGCGGCTTTCCTCGATGTCTAGAATGATGCTGGACTGGCCCGTCTCGACCTCGCACAGCTGTAGCTTCCCGTCGACGGTGGGCACGGCCCACGGGGTCACGAGCAGTGCCGCCAGCAGCACCAGCACACTGTGCGCCGGCCGGATGGGTTTGGACAGAAAACTGGTCACCATCATTACGGGGTGCTGCGTTCTCGACCGTTCCCGTCGCCGCTGCCGATCGTGTCCGCTGTTGCGCTGCTGCTGTTTCGTGACGATCGATTCCATCGCGGTCGGGGCGCTGATAGTCATTTCCGCTCGGTGTCCGCTCGATGTCACGCTGGCTGGCACTGTCGCTGTCGGTGTGGCGTTCACCGTCCGCGCGTAGCCAGTGTGTCTAGAAGGGAAAGGAAAACGAAACGTAGCGACGAATTAATTAAAGACGCATGAAGTTCTTGGATACGAGCGCTAGATATCATGTGACTATAAGGTTGTTGGGTTACTAGCTAGCCGCTTTCAAATTATACATTCATACTTTGGCTGACCCGATAATGGGCCGTTGCAGCGGTCTACTGAACGACGCCCACTTCAGGTCCGATCGGTTCGCTCCAAGCCCACCGGACGGACGTTCCACCTGCGCGTACTGCCTCACACGGCCGTGCCGGACAAGTACGCGTACCACCAACAATTAGTGATACTTTTAATCAATTAACATACTAACTAGAACTAACAAAGCATTGCTCAGTTTTCCCCCTGAACGGTGCCTGTCACTCTGGCTGAAGGGATCAAATCGTGAGGAACCGCTAGCGATTAGCATAAAACGCGCGTCGCACCGTCTGGACGAGGGAGCGCGTGAGAAAGTGGAGACCCCGGACCCCGGGAGGGTGGTTCTGTCCGTATCGGAACGATTAGAAGATTAATAGTGTGGAGCGAAAATGGTAATTCCATTTCCGGCACAACTGGCACTGACGTGTTACAGATTAGTCACCGCGCGCCGGACGTCTGGTTGGACGTCATCATATCGGCCTGCTCGAGCGCAAAGGGTATCGAGTGGGTGATTGGATAAGATTTTTGGTCCAGTATGAAGCGATCGAGCGGGTGAAAAAAAAACGATCTACGACATTGGCGAACACAAATTTTAATACATTTTCGATCGATGGCGAAAGAGAGGGTTGTTATGTTTTCTTTGGAATATACCTTCCGATACTGTAGACATGAAAAGTTGGATGCTGTGTGTTTTTGCTCCATCTCGAACACGGTTCGGACTTTCAATATCGGACATCGGTTGGAGCAGTGTGTGTGTCGCTGTGAGGTTATCGATCACCCGGCGCAGGTCGTACGATGTTGAGAACCCTTGGTCAACCTGCTACTGCGCACACTGTTCGCACACCGGTCACCTTGCACGTTCGATCGGGTGCACGATTTTACCCAAATGAAGCGGGAAAGCGACCAGATAGGACGCGAAGATTAATGATCCAGTCGCCAGAGCCATTACCTAGGCTCGGTTTCTCTCCTTGGCAGATATTGGAGCGCACACGTACGAAACGCAACAACGAGAGAAAAAAATGGAGCAACCGAACCGATCATACCTCCATGGCGGATTAATTAAATATTCAAATGTGAAGCAAAGTAAGTGTGTGCCGAATCTTGCCGGTGCGAGCTCGCAAACTGCACCTTGCACCTTGCGTTGGTTGGTTCATTCATGGCCCCGATAATGTTACCCACCTGTCCCGCGATCTGGTCCATCCGTGGACAAGGAGCAAAAACGGCAACCTGCGCTGGGATTTTGCAGCGTGGATGCTAGCTGCACCCGAGATGCCTGGTGATAGATTGCAGGCGCACCGTGTTTGCTTCCAAACTCGGCGTAAAGATAAAGCACGGACCCGTCCCCAGCACGACAACCCACAGGTCCCCCAGGTCGGAGAAATGGGAACATAAATTTTGCATTTGCCGCTTGGCCCAGTACCGGCACCCCGAAGTCCTTACGCAACCGCATTGCGATCCGGGCGCTTGATCGGTGTGCGTGTTGCGTTTCACGTTCGGCCAGCGCTGCCTGTAGGAAAGATTTCCCCCGGCCGATACATGTGCCGGTGGAAAAGCTCCGCCCCGCGGGGAGGGGTCCAACAAGTGCAGGGCAGGATTTTCCTTGTTCGGTTCTG
The DNA here is from genome assembly GCA_000349145.1 of Anopheles dirus. Classification (NCBI taxonomy): domain Eukaryota; kingdom Metazoa; phylum Arthropoda; class Insecta; order Diptera; family Culicidae; genus Anopheles; species Anopheles dirus. The sequence goes on from KB673645.1 coordinate 5,386,485, forward strand.
TCGCTGAGCGGCCTCCTCTGCCACCACGTTCTCAGCGGAATGTGAGCTGAAAACTGATTTGCCGGCAGCGACCAGCGGGCGAAAGTGCACCTTGGAGTTATGCCCCGTAATCTATCCGGACCCGTTTAACGAGCGTCGTCCCCGTTTGGAGTCATTTCGCCGGTCCCGCCGGTCCCGCCGGTCCCGCGATCCGTTGGTGTTTGGTTTTTTGTTTGTCGGTCCGCTGTTCTGCGTCATTTTTGCTGCCAAACCTCACCGAACGGTGGGCTCCCATGCGAAGTTTGGCGGAGCGCTCATTATGTAGGGCCACGGTAAAAAACGGGCCTTCGGGCGTTCGGCATCGGCACCGACCTTTTCCACCGATAGTGGGTCCCTTTTTCGCTTCGCCATTATTTATGGCCCAATTTACTCAATCGTCGTTAATAATAATACCTCGTAAATTATTTTCTCCACCACAAGCCGAGCGAGCTCCAGCTCGCGCGAATGTGATCTCGTTTCTGATTTTCCTGGCCATTGGGGGTTTTAGTGTTATTATTATTGCTATTTCGGCCTCTGTGCTGTGAGTTTGTTCTGGCCATTCTGCTGTATGCACGGCATTCTGCTGGTCGAGCGTTGGCCAGCCTTTTTGACGACTTCATTAGACGACCCAGGCTCGTGCTCGTCCTGGTGTCCTCGTGGCCTTTTTGGCCTTTTCTGTTGTGCTCACGTTTTCGTCCCATCTCGGGGAAGATGCAAACTTTCCCGACTGAGAGCGTCCAATGTGTAAGAACCACGGGCGTTCCATACGGGTTGGATGCAAGTGATCAAATTAGAACTAAGTAAGGCCACCCAAAACGCGACGACACATACGATCCAGGTCACCGGAATAATTCATCCTCCGAACAAATCCATCCCTGCGGGCCGAAGAAGCATTAACATCCGCCTCGTTGATAATGGCGAATGAAAATGATTACGATGATGATTAATTGTGAAGATGTGGCCCAACCACGTCGCAAAACCTGTCCAGTTGGGGCGATCGACACGCAACTAAGCAAAAAGCGAGAAGATGAGCGAAAAAGGCACCGAATTCGTCGGCAGCACGAGTCGGGCAGATGAAGATGCGGCGGCCTGGCTGCATTTTTAATGCAACATGAGCGCGGTACTCCTTTGCGCGAAGATCGATCACCCATTTATCATGCGTAGCCGTACGCGCGGAAGATGCGCGTACATTTTCACCTTCCAGGAAGGTGTTGAACCGGTTTCGGGGTGCATTTGGTGATTTTCGCAATTTCGCGCAGCAGAAGAATGCGCGGTTCTCGGTGTTCCCGGTTTGCCCACGTCCAACGGTTGGTGTGAATGGACATATATTGTGACATTTATTTATTGGTCCTGCCCGCGCGGCTTTGATTTAGTGGACATCGTCGGTTGCGTTGATAAGGCCGTCTGCCTAGCAGCGGAACCGGAATGAAACATAATCGCACGACCGCGAGCGACGAGAACAACCTGTGCTCGGGAGAGGCACTGATTAGGATCTTCGTTGATGCATTGCTCGCGAGGTGCTGAGCAGACATAATCTTGCAAGGTCGGTAATTGCACCTCTCGATCATGCCGCAATTATGAGCCGGGCAGAGGAGATTTTAGTCAAATACCGTGAGGGAACCGCAAAAATTATTGCACATTAAGGTTTCCGCGATAAAATCCGCTCATGTATTTTACATGGTACATGTTTGTGGCGGATGAGGCGCTATTCATCATGCAGATCGCTGCCACACATACACGCAAACACGCATGCAAATGCGCCTAATGGGTGATTTAATGCTGCTCCCAAATGTTATTTCTGATGGAGTTGCCCAACAACACTTGCAAAAACATGTGTTTTTCGGAGTAAAACAGAAAGCCGGAATCCGGCGGTGTGTTTGAAGCCGAACGATTATAAAACCGTGAATCAATAAAAGTGCGATCTTGCGCCGACAGCTGTAAGAGGTGTTCAGGACGAATATTGGCAGTAATATAAACCCGACTCCGATTAGCATCAGACCTTACGACGCCGGGTATCGGGTGGTTTTTATCGCGTAGCTTGCTTTTTTGTGTGAAACGTCTATGTCTATGTCAAAAAGTGAAACTTCGGGATGTGCAAATTCGTATAACGCTTCACTATCTCTCGCTGCGTGCAGAGGGGATCACACGCAACACGCAACGGCAGGATTGATAGTCACGTGACGCAAAGTGGGACGAGCAGCACGGGGCGCTATAATAATAAAAAAAACGATTCGCGCTTACCTCCCCAACGGTGCCACACACACACATGCTTAACGTCCTTCTGCCTTACGACCCATAAATTATGCATAGAAAAATCGAATGACAACAACTTGTTAAATCAATTAAAACTCGTTTTCACTTCGTTCGTCCACCCGAAAGACACCGCAACCGTCCCGGGGACACAGCGGGAGGGACCAAGGTGGCCAATACGCAATAGACTCCCGTGTCGCCTGTCCTGGGGCGGTTGGCGAACTACGCGATAAAAAGAAACCTGCCCCCCACAGCAACCGGGGGCTTCCAAAATCCTGTGGGCCGTGGAGTGTTGCGTGCGCTGATCACCTTGTTTCCCATCGATTTCGTACGGTGCGTTCGGTGCAGCAGGATCAGCAGCGGCGGCGGCGCAACATGCCTGAAACGCGTCCAGATAAGATCCGAGATCTTTCACTTCGCCTCGCATGCGTGTCGGATCTATTCCTGCCTACCGGCCGACCGGAGAAGCGGTGAACGTTTGCAAATCCAGCGGATTGCAGGTTTCTTGGGATTGTATAAAATGTTGACTCGTTTGGCAGTTCGTAGCGTAACGAACGCACGCGCGCTCGCCCAGCTTCGAGGGCAACATAACCTCCCGAAGGGGACGGCGAAGACCTCCTGCGGGAGAGGTACACAAATTAAACAATCCACTCCCGCAGAATGTGCCAGCAGTCAGCTCATGTGTCTCCTCTCCCGTTGGGGTGCACTTTTCATTTCATTTTATGACCCGACCGGCATCTTTCCGGGACCACCGGTGTGTGTGTGTGTGTGTTCCGGGCCTGGGACTCCGCGCTGTGAGACGGGCACACTTGTTTTCGCCATGTATGGAGCACGGAGCCGATACGGCATTTGGAGCGAACTTCCTGACCATGGGTTGCGGATTTGCGCTCACGTCCATGCCTGCCGATCGGATTATTTATTTTATTTTTCCATTTAATTAGATGCACTTGGACATTGTTTGTACGTGCGTCTTGTCTGCACGGCTCTAACGACAGATTTCGAGCGACGGAGACGAAGCATTTGGGGAGCCGGCAAACGGTTCCAACACACACACCGACCAATTTCTCTGCTTTCGGTCTAGTTTTAATTGATTTTGCTTGTACCCGGCTCGGCTGTCGCTGCCGGTGCTGATGCCGGTGCCCGTTTCTGCTCGACTCCGACTCCGGGCACACCGGGTGGTCAAATGTTTTGACATGCAGACCCCGATGCAGCGTTCAGGACGGGTTTCAATTACACGGAGCGTGCCCGCTAATTATTGATCGCGAACGATCGAGTCGAGGCCTGGGTTTCCGCATACACTGCTGCACGCTGCACGGTGTGCTTCGACAGATTTTCGGCCTACGTCTTGTGCAAGGAAATTTGTGAAATCGAACCCGCCGCAGGATGTCTCGATAATGAGCGCGCGATGATTGAGACTCCGTCCTGATCCGTTCATCAATCGACTCGCGACTCCTTTCACCGCTGACGCTTGCGGTAAATGATCGGTTCCAGAGTCCGCAGACTCGTTGGGTGACAGGAAATGTATTTTCACATCGTTTCCTACCGCCAGATTAGTTGGTAGAGTCGGGCGCGCGCGCGCAAAAAAAACTAAACCATCCTTTTTCGCACGCTGCCGTGGTGGAGAATATGCATCCGCTCCGTGTTCATCTGCCACGGGCGCACTACTGCCCGGACGGTCGCGAGGGTAAATGTGTTAATTTGTCTTCACTCATTTAGCAACCTTTCACTGGCGACGGTTGCTGCGTGCGCCGATTCGATTGCAAATCGAGGAGAAGCGAGCAAAAAAGAAGGTTACTAATTTACACCACAACTCAACCGTAGGTGCTTGCGACCGCAGAGGTTCGTTGCCTATTGGTTGCGTTGAAGTTACTTGTTTTAATTGTGCAACTTGCCGGGCTGACGCTGCACAACTGTGCCCACAGCTTCTTCGGTGTGTTCGGTGCAGAAACGGCGACGCAAAGTGCAATCGCGCACACGGTGATCGATGATGACTACTTGTCCATCGGTGACTGACGCACACACACACAGTCATAGCGATACACTCGGGAGAAACTTTCGAGGCGACGAACGGAGTCCCATCGTTCGTTATGTAAATCGCTCGCTCGTCGGCGTCGGCGTCGGCGTCCCCGTTGTCGTCGTCAATGAACAGTCATCAATTCTAGACTTTCCCTCTGAACCGGTGCCGGTACGGGCAAATAAATCACTCTCACTTCGCGCAAGCAGGAGTCCTTCCGCGTGCTATCACTGTCAATCACCGCCCTCCGAACCCGCCGGAGATCGTCTTCCTGTTCCTTATTTCATCGGGACGGGAGGGGGTTTCTCACTCGCCCTGGCACCGGTGCACTAGACAGGCTTGACATTTATTTCCACCGTTTTTTTTTCGAGCCATCGGCGAAGAGGCGACTTCAGTGGAGCCAGGCACATGGCTTCAAGATCGTGCACCACGCGCTGACTCATTGTTGCGGGGACCCTCATTAAAGTGGCTTCTAAGTACGGTCTAAGAAGGAAGGCGTTGGGGGAGACCGAGCCGAAAGGAAACAATGGACAATTCTTCTTCCACTCGATAATGGCGACCCGCGACTGACTCATCACGCTACTCCTCCGGTACGGGGGTTTGCATTGCTCTCGCGCTGCTCGGTATCGCACGCCGATCGTATTAAACAAAATTAGCCTTTGCTACACATAAACCGAACCCCGAAACTGGCTTGGTAGCAGGGTGTCTTTCTACCACGGCGAGCAAAAAGGTGAGATCGAAGATCGAAGCAATGAAATAAGAAAAAGGTGCGTTCGGCGCCAGCGCCTCACCAACAGTGCAAGCACAATCGAGGGTTCGGGCAGCGAAAACGGCCCAACTGCAGGGGCCCGTTGAAGCCTAAATAATAATACTTACGCCGAAATTGAAAGTGATTTATGATGACGTGGCGCGTCTGGCCACAGCAAACGGCCGCGATTTATTCTAATTGTGCGCACAAACAACAAAGGTGAACCCTTCGGTGCGGGGTGAAAGGGCACGGGCGAAACGGGCGAAAATGGTGTCCAATTTTCGAGCGCTAGCGTTCCAACCGGAGAAGCGTGGTGGGAACGCCAAATGTCAGAACTTCAGAACGATAACGATCGTTTGTGTGGGGCATGAAGCAATAGTAAGAGCGCGAAAGAGCCACACTGCAGTTCTGTACGTTTGTCTATCTCGCCCGATCGCCCGAGTTCAAAGATTAACGTCCCCGGCCAGGCCGAGGTGGTGAGTGGTCGTACCGAGGATGCCGGGATCGTTGCGCAAAAGTGCCTGGTGTCAGCCGGCATGTGAAGAAGCCACTCCATCATGCGATATTTTCATTTCCACCGAAACACTTCGGCCCGCGCCGGCGACGTCGACGCAGCTGATCAGCCGTGTCGTCGCCGCGGTCCGTGGAAGATCGAGTTTGTTGATACGGCAAGAAGCTCAAGCATTCCAGTAGCACCTTCGCACTGATGGATCGGGCCGCGATCGGAATGCGCTGCTGGGATGGAGAAAGAAAAACACATCTTCCCCACTTTCGATCGTAGGGCCCGCCAGCAGCCCGAGCGCATGCAGAAAACCGATAAACTTTCACTCCCCGAAACCCCGAAACCCGAAAGAATCGACCGGACGGGTGGCGCACTGGGCGGGAGGGGAGCAGGCCACAACATAAAACCATCATGACCGAGCTGAAACGACGAAAGCTTTTCGCTTTCCGTCGGTAGCTATAAAACAAACAGCGCCTCCGAACCTTTACCACTGGCTCCGGGACGATCATCTTGGGGAATGCTCATCTCGCGAGGGTTTTTTTTCGTCGTCTCCGTTTATCAGCCACAATCTCCCAACGAGTGGAGGGTTGCGACGAGCAGCTCGAAGGGTGATCGGTTGTGGGAGAAAACGACTAAAAACATCATATCGGCTCGTGCAGCAGCCGTGTGCGCGCTAAGAGAGTTTTAATATTTTTCAATAATCACACACAGAAAAAGATTTCCGTGTCAACCTCGGCAGCCATTGCCGTGTGACGATTTCCACTGGCTTTCGGGACGCTGCTGTGCGGGGATCGCTTTAGGAGTGACGAACCTCGGGGGTAGGTTTTTTTCTTCCACCTTCTGTTGCTTTCCCCGTGGAAACAGGAAAAAATGCGAGGCTCATTTTAAACCACCGAAAATGCCACCAAAACATGACCCCAATCGGGGAACTGGTTGGGGCGTTCTTATTACTGCGGCTTTCTCGCGGCGATTTTGACTCGCGAATGAAAAGATCCGAACGTCCGAACGCGTGTGGGGTAAAAAGACAAAACAAAAAAGCATAATGCGTGTGTGAGACAGGGGAGAAGAAAAAATCATTTTTGAAGGTGCCCCTTCAAAAGAAGTCTACCCGGTGGGATAGGAAGAGAAATGAGGTGTCCACCCCACCACCCTCTGGAAGGCCCTCTGCAAATCGGACATCCTCCCATAGCTGGCGCTCGATCTGCGCCTCTCGGGTATCCTACTTAGTCGGGAGAACTATCTCTTTCTTTCTCTCGTCGGAAACGACTTTGGCCTACTTTCGCTTTCCGTCGCGCCCGGTCAGTGTCGTTACCGGGACGGGATTAACACAAGCAAACCTCACCAGCTGACCCATCTCGCACGATGACGATGATTACGATTAATCGTACAGGAATTGTTGAAGGTAATTTTGTTCTTTTCTTTCGCCCTTTCAGTCACGTGATTGTAATGGTTGTTGTTTTTGTCTTCGGCTTTGATCGTTACAGCGCTACCGGTGTATGCCGAAAATCCGGTTCCAACTTTTTACCTCCTGTTCAACCGAGAAGAAAGCGAAATCCTATTCAAAATCAACCGTAAGAGAAGCCCTTCCCAGTGAACAGTGTCGGTTGGCAATCAACGCACCACTTTGACCACCAACACCACCAACGCTCCGTGACCCGGTCTGGACGCGCCCGGTTTCGCGTGTTGAACTTTGAACGCAGCATTCCAAGAAAAAAAGCGCACTGCTGATTTATGATTGTTTACGCTGCGGAGACACTGCGATGCGTGTATTGCGGGGTAACAACACATCGTACGAAACAAACAAAAATCACACATTTTACAACCCACCGCGGTGAGGGTGGGAAAGTCGAATTTATGTGACCGTTTGATGGACGGACACAATAATTTGCCAACCGAAAAAAGTCAACCCGAACAATCCTTTTATGTTCGCCAATTTGGTGGCACTCGCACCTCCATTTTGGTAGCCACTTGCATGTGTGTGTGTTTGGGTGTGATTACTTTCTGTGTCACTCGCGCTTGTCGTAATACAAATATTCGGTGCGTTTGGGTCCGTCCTTCCCGAAGAAGGTAGGTGTGGGTCAGTTTAACTTTCCCTCTCCATCCACTCGAAGTCTTGAAGACTGAACTGGAGGATGGGAGCGTGTAAAATCGAAGCGAGATTTATCGTGCCATAAATCATCAATCAGCTGCGTGCGTGTGTGTGTGTGTGTGTGTGTGTGTGTGTATGGAAGGGATATGATTCGCTCCGAACGCATGATTTTATGCATCGGTGTCGAGGTAATTGTGCGCTCGCTATCGTGCTATCGCGGCGGCGCACATCAGATTGTCACCGGGCAAGGGTGCAGTTATAGGCGACGAGATGGGATTTCACTTTCCATACATTGTCACCATCATTTTTGGTAGCTTTTTATGGCTCTCTGTATATTTCTTTCTCTCGTTTTAGCGTTCCACTTATCGTACATCATCATCATCGTCATCGTCCTCGTCTGCGGTGAGCCGCGGATAAACAGCGACACTTGAACTATGCGCCAACAACGGCAGCAGAGTGCCCATGAGGATACTGTGGAGAGAAATAAACATCACCCCGATAGTATCGAGCGCTGGCAGAGCACGCACCCAAAATAAACCAACACTCACACCCCTCGAAGGTGCAAGATTCGGATTCGGATGGTCAACGCAACGCAACGGGTAATCGTGCCTGCGTTCGCTTATCGCGATTGTCCCCGGTGATCTCCCGGCGCGTCCACCGGGGCGATCGTTTCACCCAATTCCTTAACCAGGACACGGCTCTTGCAAGGGACCGTTTTTGCACCTACGAGACACCGAGCGCGTTAAAACGGAACAGTGAAATGCGCTTAAAGCTACATCTGTTCTCTCACCTCCGAGTGGGGCACGTTCCGATGTAAATCAAGCGTACCGGTACGTACAAGAGGTGAAATGGGGCCAGCACCGTCGGGTGGGTGGGTGGCGCTGGGTGTTGAATTTGCATCGCAAGAATCTCGCGGCACCAGCACACCGCGTTCCGTTAAGGCCGCGTCGAATCCGCTCGCCAACAATTTAAGCTCACCGCGGGTGCACCGGTTCTCGTGGAAATGGGTTCACCTGCAGATACGCCGGTACCGCGAGGTGGCTCGAGAATGCCCGCCTCTGTCGCCCCACAATGGCGGCGTGTTGGGTGGCATTTTCCCTTCCGCCGACAGTGGCAAACATTTAGGACAGTCACATTCGCACACATGCATACGCGCGCGTTCAGGGGGGATGTAGCCTAATGATCTCTCGGATTTTTTTTTGTAGTTGCCTCCACTGCGTTCACCACGCGCTAACAGCGCTAACGGTGGATTGGGACAATTCTTCTGTGCATGCATGCAAGGGGTGCAATTGCAACCGCTGTTTTCCCACTATTGTGCTGACATTAAAGTCACCTGTGCCGGTGGTAGGCGCGCGCGCGCACACACGCCCGCCTTAATGCATTTTTCGTTCCTTCGGTTTCTATGGGTTTTGTAGGGCGGGTGTATCCGATTGCGGAAGATGTAGCCTTAACGCTATGTTTTTGCGCTTTTAGGCGATTTAAGGGGGTTGTATACTCGGGTGGTCTGAAAACAGGCTTATTTTCGTTGGATTTGTTTTAAATATAAGTACAAATGCATGATAAATGTTCTTCCTCGTAGACTTAGCGACAGATCTCCTAACTTTTTCCCTTCCAGTTGCTCGGTCTATGGCCAAAATGTTCTATGGCAAATCATTTAATTGAGTTCTCAATCTGCTTCACTATATTCTCCTTATTTCCTCCTATCGTTCCCGACTACACGACTCCCTTTTCTCTAGTAATTTAGAAAGATTAATGAACATTGTTCAAGCCATCCCTGAAATAATTCATTTATTATTCAATTATAAATAATAAAAATATTAAAAAATAAATACAATCAAAACCATTTTTGCCCTAAATTGGTCATCTCCTTCGGCCGCTAGAATTTATGTTTTCACAAAATTGATCTTACTTATTTTTTTATCATGTTCTTATTTATTTATTGAGAAGCGACCTGTCCATGTTGCTGTTTCGATTGTATTAAAATGGAAACATTTTGAAAACAAAGGTTTTAAACTAAAAAATTTTCATAAAAGCTTGAAGGGTCATTTTTAAGATAAATATAAAGGGTTATGTTCGACGACAGAAAAAAATGTGCAGAATCAAAAAAATGAAAACCATTTGTCTCTGCAATCTCTGAAAACATGGTTTGACCCTGCGTCACTTTTCAGCCTCTAACTTTGAAACGGTTTGTCTCATGAAGTTCGGGTGAAGTGTACAGGCACATGAAAAAGACATTGCATAGAATTTTCTATTCCCAAATGGATAGAACAACGTCGTTTTTATTTACAGAGTATACTACCCCCTTAAACAATTGCTCGCACTCAATTGCTGATGCGTCCCACGTGCTATACCGATCCGGTGCTGTGATCGCACAAGGAAGCAACACCTGTTGCCAGTCAAAGTCTCCGTGGTGATGGTGGTGGTCCGGCCTACAGGCCCCGCGCACCTATCAAGGCAGCGTGATGGAAAAAGGCTCACGTGTCGTGAGCGTTGTGAAAATGTCACTCCTCCTAACGCACGAGTCGCAGGTGGCGCACTCCCCACGGCCAGGTCAGATCCCCTCCGGCCAGGTGCATCCGACAATGTCGCAGGGGCACTCTCTCGCGCGAACCATTCCGTCCATTTACGGGCGAAGTAATCAATCAGCGCGCATCATGAGAGCGGGCGCGCGCCCGCGCGATCGAGCGCCCGATAGATGCCAACGGGCGATATGCCATTTCGCTGGCCCCGGCACACACGACGCCGTATGAATAAGCACGTTACAAAACGTAAACTTTGGCCTCGTGCAGTTGCAGGGCCGCGTCGACGCGCGCAGTACTAGCCGTGAATGAATTCCGTCGCTCCGACGAAACGTGACACGTTGCACACGGCGGCGGTGGCGGCGACCGGACCGGCAGGTAATCAATGTGATCGCGTTAGGAAGTCTCGCGAAGGGCAACACGATGCATCGATGTTTCGCGATAGCCATCAGGCTGGTGGCGATGAGCGCGTTTGGCCGCGCGTTGCACTCGGTGCATCATTTAGAAAGTCTGGTGACACGATCGGTCCGTTGGCCGGGTTTTGCAGCCGATGCAACATTGTAGCGTACACCGGAGCCCGCCGAGTTGTCATGTTCTCGACGATAATCATGACCGTGTACATGAGCGACCAGGAGGGAGGCTTGCCCGGGTGCAGCAGACTATTCAAATTTTCCCATGCATTTCGCCCGCCATGCCGTCCTCCTAATTGATGGCCGTCCGTACACGGCAACATGCTTTCGATTGGATCTACCATTCCCGTCCGAAAGGTTATTTTCGCCTGATGCGATTGCAATTGTTCAATATTTTATTGACAACTATTTTCGAGCACAAGCCCGTATTTCATTACATTCATCTTGCACACACACTTGTGTACGAGTGTGTTAAATAAACCGACATGCGCACAAACCCATATCGCTCCGATCGGAACCATACCGGCACGATCCTATCGGGTGGTATCGTATTTCTTGCGCTGCTCATACGTACCTATTAAAATCGTACGAAAAAAAAAATCGAGGTGAGCAAATGTAATTAGAAATCCATTTATCACTGTCACCGAGAGACCGGGCTGTATCTACATCGGCGAAAGACAGAATACGGGAGAAGGATCCGCGCACGATGACGCCGTGTGCCTGGACCTGCCCCAAAGGCACACGGACACGGAATGGGGCAAAAAAACGGTGCTTCACTTTCTACCGACGCGATGCTCGATCATGTCTCCCGGTGGCCGAAGACGGTGTTGTGGTTGTGGTGATGGTGGTGGTGGGCAGTGTTTTATTAATATTAATTTCCTCGTCCCCGATAATTGCCGTCTTTTTCCGCCTCGTTGTTTCGATCGCGGTAGTTTGAGGTAATTTTTTGTGGTGTGTTTTTTTTGCTACATCTGTACGCTAGACTGACCCGAGCGTTGGAATAGATACGATCAGTCAGCGCCAACCAGCATCTGCAGCGCTATACTCGAGACCGACCGTTGATCGTAAATAATATTCCAACGATCCAACCGATCCAACGCACCAACCGGTGGAAGACAGAAATCGAAAGGTTTTCGCGCTCCTTTCGGACGCCGTGATTTGGTCAAACTTTGGCCAACTGCAAAACATTCGAAACGGGCTCGAGCAATCAAAATAAACCGACGTTTATGAGAAAATAATAGCAATCCCGCTGTTCGGCAGGTGATTTTTTGTCGCGCTGCTTTTGAGCAAACCAAACAGACAGGGAAGTTACTGCAGTTAGCAGCTCTCTAATGCGTTGCCTCCGAACTAATAACCACGGGCGCGTTTGTGTGTGTCTCACACATTCGCGACTTTTTCGGGTTAATCCTGAACGCGCGACCCGCGCGACGATTTAACGCGGACAAGACATTTATGATTTGTGTGCGAACGGGCTCGATCCACCTGCAGAGCAGCACTCGGGACGGTAATAAACCCGAACAGGAAATGACAAATCTTTTTCCCTCGCACGGTTGTCCCAAATAGTTTTCCCCTTTTGTCTTGCTCGCTTGTATGTGTGTGCCCTCCCCTAACTGCAGCAGCGTTTTTTTTCGGGGACTGGCGTATCGATAAGACCCACCAAGAAAGCGCCGAAGGAAGCAACAAATTTTTGATCCCTCCGCTGTAAGCGGCGGTTGGGAGCTGTTTGTGTTTTTTTTTCTCTCCTTTTTGTTAACCTCTGTATGTTTGTGGGCCATTTCCGTCCATTGGGTTGGGAATTAAATCGTATCCCTTCGAGCGGTTTTCACATCGCTATAAAGTCCGGCTAAGTTGAGGGGGGGATAACGTTTGAAATATCGTAGGGCTTCGGTTCCGATCCGTTCGATTCCAACGGCCGGCCATCCGGTCGCGGTGCGGTGAGAATCGGGCCAGCTCGGGCTCGGGGTGGCGTTGATGATGTCGCGCTGGGGGCTCGAAGATGGTGCCGCGATGATAGAGGGCTCGAAACGGACCGAACCGGGCACAAGAATGCCCAATAAACTGGTGCAGCCGCGTTCATATTTTCCATTCGTAGCAAACCCCTCATCGGTTGCCTTTTCCCTCGGGCAGTGCCGGAACGTACTCGCGATGTACGCTCGGGCCATTGCATGTTGCGACGTGTGGGAAAATGGCTTCGAAGTTGCAGTTGCCGCTGCCGCTACGGGGGCTAGTTGTGTCGAGAAGATATGTTATTCTACCCAACGTGTGATAAATTCGAGCCAGGAGCAAAAGAAAAATCTCGAGCGAAACACCCTTTACCAGCCATCAGCGATTGGCTCGTTCAAAAGGGGAGATGAAGGTCGCATGAATATTGCCTCGGTAGAACGAATGCCCGCCTCACAGTTTCCCTTCGGGCAGGATCAAGTGCCTCCAACTGCACCTGGGCGCGGCAACATTGTGCAATTGTAGTCAATGTCCTCGCGCGTTCGCGTCAGCCCCGCCGACAGATCAAAATCAGGAAGGACAGAACCGCTCCGGGGCCGTCTCGCGTGTTGAGGACTCCCCGACTCCAGAAGCGATAAATAATCAGCCGATGGTTTTTGCTTTCAACGAGCCCGCTACCTGCTTCTTGCAGCGATCACTTTTTAACGCAGATAAACAAAGAAACAGCAGACATGAAAGAAAACGCAAACGACGATGCATAAATTCGCCCCCTTGGCAGGGGCGCTCGCTCGCTTTTCTCGTCTGATGTGGATTGAATTATGTGAGACTTGCGAAAATACTAGCTTTCATCCTGCGCTGACCCCCGGGGAACGGTGCGTAGTATTGAAGCGTCGAATTTTGTCCCCCCCATTCGGTCGCTTTATCGAGTGTTGTTCTGCTTCGCTTTTCTGGAGCACGTCCTGCTGGCTCATAAATTGAGCAGAAATTGCATACGATCTTTCGCCCGGTGACGAAGGGGACAGGTCGCCGTAGCTGACGTGTCCGCGACCGAAGTTTTCCACCCTGTCCCTGGCGACAGTTGTCGAGCGCCGGACGACCACCTTGACAGGGCTGGCCCCCCCATCTCACTGATCGGCAAAATGCAACCCTGCGAGACAAAAAAAAAAACGAATCACCAAACTCCGCGGCGCATGATCGTGCATTGATTTATGTGCGCTTCGAAACCTCGGTCCGGGACATCCTTTGTGCGAGATCCCTTTTCGGGATCCCTTTTCCGGAGTGGAGGAGTGGAGCGGAGGAGCGGAGAAGTTAATCAATTCGGTTGCGTTGTGTTGATTCCGTTTTGTATGTTCGTTTTTTTCTGCGTTTTCGTTTCGGTGGCCCCTGTTATGTCGATACCCGGTGCAAAAGGTCAATCGTACGGTCAGCCAGAAGTCGATGTAACGTTGCGCGACCCCGCCGGTCGATCAATTACGATTTAAATTACTTTTATCACTGCATTTTATGATGAATTTGTGCCTGTGCCGGGGGGACACATCAAGGAAGCACTTCGTGCAGAGCGTGCGTTGGGCGTGTTTGATGACCGACCGGCTCAACAACCGGATTTCTTCGCGTACATGGCCGGGGCGTCTGCGGGCGTTACATAACTTCCATTAATCGATCACCGAGCGCGATCAACAGGCTGGACAACACACTCCATGGCGGGAGTTTGCTGGGGTCTACCGGTTCGCCGCCATCGCGAGTGATGTTTTAATCGAAGGAAGCTTTTAATGAAATTTGGGACGAAAACTCGTTTTTTTTTCTATCGTGGTGGTAATTGAACGCAGCAACGATTAAAGCGCACACTTAACTGGGCACGCTGCCACCGTACGTTAGTTTATTTAGCACGCCTTGCGCGGGTAGCGTTTTCCACGGGGTTCGTTTTCTAACATACGCTTCATCCAATCACGCGCTGAGAAATGGCTTTACCGTGTTGCGGTGGTTCACATGCTGGTCGAGAGGGATTATTATAATGTCTTGTTGATTTTGCTAACTCGAATATTGATGCAATTGACCAGCGGCACCGATCGGGCGGGCAATTAGAGAGTTGTTAAGTTAAGTGGTAATTTGCGGAATTTGCACCGCGACCTGTGATGAGTTGTTATCGCGTAAGGATTTTTCGATTATGAATTACTAGGTTTTAGAACTATTAAGTCCACAATTAAGTAACGTCGGTTTTTTTCAATCATTTTTCAACATTTAATTTGAATAGTCGAGCCGATCAATATATTTTACATCGGATCGGATGCAACAGGATAGAGCAGTAGCAGTAATACCAGAAGAATAGAGTGGAGATGAAAATAACAACTCCTTTGAGTGAGTTAACTCACTGTTGAACGAGGTACAAGCAGCCGTAAGGATCCGAATCCCAAAAAAGTTAGTGGAAGTCGTTGAGATTCGGTACCGCTATGGCTACTTGTAACTCGTTCGTGAAAGGGTAAACGAGTTAGATTATTACGATTCACTCCTAATCCTACTCGCTTAGCAACTCCCGCTCAGTTTTCTACTCCTACTCACATTTTTGGGATTCGTACCCTTGCGGCGATTACTTAACGACTAACGACTCAGTCATTAAAATTAAGTCGTCTATTTTCATTCAAACAAAGATTTAATGAGTGACTTCTTACTCAGTGCCCACAACTCTAGAATATAGCGGGACGAGTAAAACTTCTCACTTTTAAATTTCTAGTGTAAACACCGCTGAATTCCGGATTTATGTGGGTTTTATTGACTGCACTGAAGTTTTACTTAACTTTTACCTGCACTGAAGTTACTTTTTTTACTTTTCTGAAGTTTTACTGAAGGTTTGGGTTAGCCATGTCCAGGCCGACCGGTGGCAATGGACAGACTGACTTTTCGGCAAATGACAATTATGGCACAATGGTTAGATTTGTGGACAATGGTTTTACGATGGACTCTACACTATGAAAAGTTTTACTTGTTTTAGGACTATTCCCAAAGAATGCATACGTTTGGAAATAACTTAATGGGTTTCTTCCAGAGTAGCAGTTCTTTTTTCTCGAGAATTTCCTGAAAACAACGGCTCCTGTTCAATGTCTTTATGAACGATTTTGGTCGTCCTTCACGATGGCAGTCTTCAAGGTCGAAGTCTCCGTTTTAAAGTGACAGAACCACACCCGACACCTTGAGTCGCTCAGTGCATCATCTCCGTACACTTTCACAATCTCTTAATAAATTTTAGCCTCATTTTTAATAAAGCAATAGAACTTCCTGCACGTTATTCAGTAGCAACATGTGAGCCACATAGGTGCTTGGAAAATAAGGTGCTTCTATAGTTATGTTAGGTACTTGGAACAATTAATACAAAAAAAATAATCACACAGTTTAGATCAGCATGAAATTGTTTCAAAAATCAAACCCATTACTTTGCCTGTATTATTGTATATTGATATGGTCCAAGCATGAAGCGCGATTTTAATAGACTTCAACCACTCTAAAGTCCATTTATGGCACTTCCATTTCTTACCTATAAAAACGGCTTGAAATAAGCAGCAGGAGCGGTAACAGCAGCGCAGGTCGGTACTTACACCGCACAGATCTAGAAAATTATTGTTACCCTTATAACGCTCGTGCATAGCAATTTTTCCCATCCGGGTGAATGCGCCATCCCCGGGCAGCCCACTGCACGTTACGTTTCCGTGCATCGGCCCGAATGGTAAGTGCGCCCGAGTGCAGTCGTAATAAATTTATCCACTTTGTCATGTTTTAAACATTGTTGCATCAACAGCGCCGCCGCAAATGTCACCATTGTTGGTTGGGCCGACGGCAGAAGCGATCACTATCCCGGGAAACGTTGTCAACCTGGCTGGATGCAGAGCATATCGAGCCTGCCAGCGCAATCTTGAGTGAGTGACTTGAGCGAGCGCGTCCGCGCGACGGGAACCTCGCTGGCGCTGGTGGCGGAAAAATGGTAAGACCGCTTTTTATTACGCCTGCTACCAGGCTTTACTTCTTCGCGGTGCCATTGTTGACCCTTGCCCCCGCACCGAGTCTCCCGCTTTCCACGGGCAAACGGACGGCTCGGTTCATGCTTTCAGCACGGTGCAAACGGTTGCAACGGCCCATCGAAGAAGCGTCCGTAGAAATGAGGAAATGGTTGAAGTGAACATTGTGCGGAGCTAGCGTTCGGGAAGGTGATAGTCGCACCGGTTGATTGGTAGGTGGTAAAATACGGTAATTGTAGTTCCAAGCGAGCCCCGCTTCACACTGGTGAGAATAAGCTTTACTGCCAACAGCAAGTGCCCTGCGCTACGCCCACTGTCAAATGGCTTCTGGTCCTTCCTGTCCCCTGTGTGTATGTGCTGGCGTAGTTTTATAAACTTCCAGCTCTAGATCTACTTTATTGCCCGCGCTGCGTTTCGAAACGCATCCAACGCCATCGTAATCATAAACCGTACGGATTAATGGAAGGAAAACTGCCCACCAGCAGCATCAATCGTACCGGCTTGGGGGGGAAGGACAGCACGTTAAAAAAACCTTCCAATGGCAAAGGCATTAACGAAAAAATACGAGACAATTTAACTACCACCTCGCTGCGGTCAGGCTTCAGCCTATTGTTTTACGATTTTATTCCATCCGAGTGATGCGGCGGAATGCGCTCAATCTCGAGCCGGGTGTTGAAAATATGCTCATTTTCTGTCCGGCCGTCACTGTACTTCCCGCTGCTAGTTCGGTGGTCATTACGTCACGCGGGGGTTTGAATTGGGAGTTTTTTTTTGTCTGTACGTCTCTCACCGTACGTCATTTTGTCGTTCATTTCACGCACTGAAGCTAGGCCAGTGACAACGTTGGTGGCCAGTGACCTAATAACCGGTTAATCGCCGGTGTAATGGTGCATTAACAAACAATTTGTAATGCTCCAGCCCGGTGGCGTCCCAGTATCACTTTCGGATACTGAACGAAACGACAGTTTCGAGGCACGGAAGCACGATTCGGTTCCCCATTTGTTCCACAAAAAAAAACACAACACGCTCCGCTCGCCGGACAAACTATCGAATCTTCAGAACCGCGTTCCGATCCCTTCGGGCGAAATGTTTTCTTTCTGTTCGGTGACCTACATCGGGATTGTTGTTTTCTCGGCACATTTTACCGGTTTCGGACCAACCTGCCGGCTGAGAAGGCCATTAGAGAAGATGGTAAAAATCTCGAAGAATTTCATGGACATTAAACATCACATTTCGTCACAGGCCGCATTAGACAGGCCGGGAAAGTGTTTTCGGCCTTCCGTCGTTCGATTCGATTGTGTGCGGCCCAACAGCACGTTGATTGTTTTACCTACGCGCCGAGTGGGCACCCGCGGGCTCTTGCGCGGAGCGACCCACGGGTCGCGTGCATATAAATGGAAAATTAATTTCATTTATATCACAAACAGATTAAATGGAAACGATCGCAAACGACGACCGGCTCCGGGCTGGAGCCGTTTTGGGGATATCCAGGGAGCTCTTTCTTCTGCATCGCCCAGCGTCAGCCTTATCTTTCCATCGAGCGCCTGCCAATCTTCCTGCCAATAGCGCATGGAGTCCGGTCCTCCCCGGGTTTTGCTCTTGTCATTACCTCCCTTGATTTCCTTAATGCGCTGTAAGATTAATTGATTGATATTAATTAGTTTCTTTTTCGCTAGCGCTCACATATTTTTTAACCTCACATTCGCCCGCTTTTTCTCCCGCAGGGTGAACGATCGACGGCGGGCCGGATCGATTAAATTTCTACAATCTATTAGCAACGAACCCCGTTTGCGTGCATACGCGCCCGCCACAGATGAGCTCGAACGGGGTTAAATGGCACTTAAAATCACCTGCAAAGTGCAACTTTTTCGCATCGATTAGTTTAGTTTTACTGCATCACAGGATTTACGGCGAATTTATTTCCCTCACCCACTGGTGCCGTCCCACAGCATTCGCAACGCAGTGCGAACGCGTGGTTACGGGCGCACGTCAACGATTTGTAACGTTCGCGCACCCTGGGATGCCGCTCGTAAAGCAAACAGAACCTGCCCCGTGTCTATTAAGCGTAGTCGATGTTTAATGCCCGCTTTTACGACGCGACGACGCGCACCGTTTATGGGTTATATATTGAATCTGTAAGTAGCACTCGTCACTTGCAGTGACAAATTCTAAACTTTGAAGCCTTGGAATATCTTCATCCGGCCTGCGCAACGGCCAACACCAACGTCGACGAGGCGAGGAAATAAAGTACGATCTTAACGAGATGCGTGCGAGAAGTTGCAAGATTGTTACAAACAGCCCGTCTGTCCTTGGCACTACGCACTAGCCGCAGATATGTAAGCAAGCGCGCGCGCGCTTGGAACTTGTTGCACCACCCGCCGCGCAAATGGCAACACTGTTGTATGCAGCATACCGAAGCCCAAAGCCTCCGATCGACATTCGTCTATAAATTTGTCAAATTAATTTTAATTAATTTGTGGTCCATTTGCGGCACGCCGCACGCAAACAACCCTGACGGGATCGATATCAGGGGCCTGGTGGAAAGAGCCTACAAACCTATCGCCATCTCTCGGGTGGTATCGCGGCCCATTTGGACGACCTTTCCGGAGCGATCTTTAAGGCGAACGATCGATCAACCCGCTGTCCCGTCCCGGGTTCGTAAGTTCGCCGGTAAGTTCCGTATAATTTAATGACAACCCCGGATGGGACGGGTATAATTTTCACATGATTATTACGGTCGGCTCGCGTATGGCTTTCGGGCATGGGCTCTCGAGCTCGAACGTTCCCGGCTCCGGATCGTTCCGCGGCTGGGGAAGCAATGCGATATGATCGTAGTATCTCTCCCGTGGTGCGATGGGATAAAATGTCTCACTCGACGATACCCCACCGACGACGACGACTCGCCCGTTCGGTACGCAAATTCGTCGATCAATGCTCGCTCGGGGGCGTCTATCGATCAATCCGAAAAACCCGAACACCGCAGTCTGCTGCGGTCAACTTGATCAATCGTTCTGCCGTGCACTGATCCCGCATGCGTCCGTTTGCTCGCCCTCGTATTCTTCCACTGCGGAAGTAGACATTTATTGTCGGCCCTGGTTCAGGCTTGCTGCTTCCCACTACCACAAACGATGCATTCCGATGCTGGAGGTCTTCGTCGATGTCCGGCGTGTCTTACGCCGTTCCGTTCAAACGTTTTCCTCGCCGGACGCGGCATGACCGAGCCGGCAACATTGTTACCTGGCACACAATGGTCCATCATTAAATCAATTATTTACCCCCTCAGGGAGGAGACATTCATTGGCCATCCTGTTCAAAATGCACGGGAACACCCGCACAATTTTCTCCTCTTAGGGGTGAGATTGTACAAAAGATGTGGGTGGATGTACGGGCTGTGGAAAGAAATTCCACCGGTAGCTCCAGCTGCGCCTCTCGAGATTAAACAGATGCGCACTTGATGCTTGGAATTGCATTCAATGTTTGGCAGAACATAACAAAGCCACAACTACCTACCGGAATGTTGAAGATCTGTTGACGATCGCATGTAGAAGATGATGAACCTACAAAAGATTTCCTTACAAGATATAGATTCAGCTTTTAAGGCCCTTCCATGCCATTACTCAAATAAATCTGGAAAGCATGTCATCCGTGCAGCCATTGCCGCGGGGATTGATCCCATTAGGCAAGTCGTTGCATGCAAAATATAGGACACAATCATTACGGATCTATTGTGCACGATAAGGTAACTATTACCTTGATGTTGTTATGTCTTGTTAACAGGCAAATAGCAATTATAATAATCGTTTATCCGGCACTGGCTGTTTGGCTGTGACTATGTTCTTGAACGAGTCTAGTAAGACGACAGGCATGAGCAGGTAGATCGTTACGCAAAAGTAGAACAGGAAGATTGTAGATTCAGGCTATTTTTGTTGTTTTATGCTTGTTTCTTCAATGCAGGTGTTTGAACTGACACTAGTAACGCAATGGAACATACCTTCTCGGAAGCTAGTGTCATCCCAAGTGGCCGTTTCGAAATAAATACGAAACAAATAATGTCACGAACTTCCGATATAAAATTGTTTAACTATTTTATTCTTTGAAACTCTTTGTCCGATATCCAAATTCAGGATTTTGCACCTCACACTGGTCCGTAAATTAGAATTCTCTAAATACGTTTGCAATACGTGTCACACAAACAAACAGGTGCTGAGTAGAATCTGCCTTCGCACGATGTTAATCACCCCATTTCTTGAAGATACGCTTTTTGCACCGAGCCAAGCCATTTGCCTCACACGAAGCTGCGTTGGACATCATTCCGATGCCGTATGCTAATTTGATTTTCCCTTCGGTTGTACATCCGTCCAACGGAGACTAACGATGAGTAAGGCAATACTATTCTCAGCTGAGAACGCCGGCTTTGTTAGTCAGAATCTCGCACAAGAAAGATTGACCCGCACCAAACAAAACACACACTTTATCTCTGCTAGTGTCTTCATCAGGCGAGCGGCACGGTGATTTACGGCAGCTCCAAACATTGGCAAACCCTGTGCCCATCTTCAGTCGGTGGGAGTTTTAAAACCTCCCACGCAATGCTTTCAATCTTCGAGATACGCACCACGTATCTGATGGGGTGAGGAATGTCATAATCCACGAAACCGGCCAAAGAGAGTGAAATAATGCACGGGAAACGGTGTGTTTTACTCAACAACAAAAACCCGACTTTCAAAGTTATTCATTACAATCGTTCCAACCCACCGTCCACCCCATCGGAACCTGAAGCTATTCCGTTTAATGTACGTTCGCTCAATCGAACCGGGTATATACGCACAAACGCGATACGGAATCAGGTGGTTTATCATTATTAGCGATTATTTATTGCACATTATTGAAATTATAATTTGTTCGTAAATAAGATTAAGCCCCACCGTCCGCCATCCCCATTGTGGAGCGGGAGATCGCAAGAAGATCGCGACATTTTCTACCCGCCAAGCAAACGAGCAGGACTCGCGACAACAGGAGGCCCTTTCGGGATGGGGAAAAAGGCGTGTGCAGGCTTAGAGCAAACGCACCGCACCGCACGGTTTATGAGCGCTCTTGCTGCGTTTGTTGTTAATGATGATGATGAAGGTGGATAAAAGTGGATCTACCGGCTGCGCATATTTATGTACGAAGTCGAGGCTAATTAAAAGAAAGGGGTTCGTTTATTATGATGAAGTTATCCACGGTTCGCACCGGGTGCTGCCGTGCAACTGCGGAAGCGAGTGTGGCGTAGGGATTTCCGATGGAGAATGCATCGACGACGAGTGGCGATAATGCACGACGGCACCAACGGCGAACGCGCGCAGATGAGAGAATGGAGCAAATATCGATTTAATTCAATACCATAAAGTTCTAGGAAATATTTCTGCACGGTTGCCCCGCTAGCATGTTAATCTAGGGGCTTTGGGGCGCACGTCCAAGGGGACTGGATCGATAATGGGGATTGGGGGTGGTTCAATTTGTGGCGGCGGCTGGAGAAAGAAATTCTACCCGCTCGATCAACCTACGCGCAACGGGCTTCGGGCATAAATTGAGTGTCCACGACCAGGGGGGGGGGGGGGGGGGCTCCTCGCAAGAAGGGACCCGGTTGAGCTGAAGGCCCGGCTCCATTATCGTTCCGGTTTCCGCTACGCTATGACGAGCAGACGGCGCCCTTCTAGCGGCTATCCTTCCGACTGGAAGCAGTTGCGCGATGGTGATTTGAAGTCCCACCTTTTGCCGGTACCATACCGGTGCCGTATCGGTTGAACGGTATCGAGACCCGCATCATCAGTACGGAGCGTGGCCGTAATAGGCAAACGCTTGCCGGCAATCGTTCTCCGGGGACTCCAGGGACCAACCGTCCGTGGACAAGCGATGGACAAGGCTGTGTTAGTGTGTGACGGAGAGAAAGAGAGTAATGGATTGATTGCATTGAACGGGTGGCACACGGCTGATGAGGGACGGATCTTGGACCACCGCAAACTACGAACCGCTTGATTCGATGTCGGAATTATCTGTACCTTCTCGTTCAGGTTTCTTCAACGCTCTTCTCTCTCTCTCCCTCTCCAGCAGGCCGGACCCACCAACCGGATCAACACGGTGTGGTAAATCTAATCGAGGTAAAGTATACCGTATCACAATCATTATAAATTAAGCCACATCTCGGCATCTTGCTGTATCCTTTTCGGGTTCTTTCACTCGCATGGTTCGTGCAGCTGCAGCCGAAGATGCACCAGGGGGCCTGTGGACTATTTGCCTAATCGTGCAGATCAATCGATCAATCGACCGTCCGATGTGACTTCGGTATCGGTGATATCCGATCTTGTCTTGCGCTAAGGGGAGATCTCCACTCCCATTGCCCTCCAGCGACAGATGTCGGCACAGATAGCAGAATGAGAACTCCATTCGCCAGATTAGCACACTTCCCGGCCTCTATCTAAGAAGCGATCTCTCACGCATTTAAGAACGATGAAAAGAGCGTTCTTCTCAAGTGCTTTAACGATAAGCAATGAAGGAGGTCACCTTACGGAGCAACATCAGGCAACTTCTTTGGAATGCGGTAGAATATTAATCCTAATGCGTTTTATATAGCTATCATAGCTAATTGCGTCACTTGTTCATAATGTTACAGTCTCAATTTTGTGGGATTATTCATATGCAAATGAGTCGGGGAGATCCATTTGGATCATCTTAATAAAACCGTGTGCAGCATAGTTAAGCATGCATCGGCCAAGGTTGCTTAAGGTGATATCCTGTGGAAATAAAAAAGCGATTGGAGTGAACTTGCAAATAAAAACACAGTCGTAAAACCTCGACAAAAGGCATCGTCAACGATTTTGATCCACCGACAAGGAGATTAAAAGAAACTTTGCATCCCGATCGCCAAGGAACCCGACGCCTCGCATAAGGCGTTCTTATCGTGTGCCAATTCGCGCTGGGATTAATCGCCGTTCGGAGAGTGATTCAAAGCGAGCTCTTGACATTTCCAGCTGAATTCAACCGATCATTGCGAATAGACTGGCACATGTCACCCAACAAAAAAGCAGACGAATAGCATGACAAAACTTCGGTTTCGGCACATTCGAGCTGGTTGACAAATGGGCTTAATTTCCGTCTTGAATCTGCTTACTGCTAGCAGTGGTTTTGACCTTCGAGTCTAGTTTGGAAGGTGCATTTGGGAGATTGCGTTTCGCACACAGCCAACATGTTCGCTGTCAACGGATAACAAAGCACTTGGCCTCGATAAGGCAAACCAATAAATTCTAAGCAATCCACGTACACGGGCAGGCGGAAATGAGTGAAATAAATTGTCCTAGATAAAACGTGCGTGGTGCCGCATTTGGCGCTGCTGCAAGTGCCTCCGGAGTCGCGTGTTTCCAATCGGTTCCTTTTACTTCGCTTCCTGCCGCCGGCTTCACTCGTGCAGCGGGGCAGTGGGGAATAATTAATAGCCCGTTTACCCGTATGCATCTAGATCGGATCGGTGTGCCATCATTTGTAAAAATTGAAACGGTAGCCGCACGCTCACAATGTGCATTGTCTCGCCCGATCGAGCATCGGTCGTACGGTCGCCTGCGCTGGCCAGTAGCCGCGTTACACCTCGCCCCAGATTGACAGCGCAAACCCGATTGCATACCGAATATTGACAGGTCGGTTGTACCGCTCGGCCACGATCGGCTTAGAATCAAAGCGCGGAGTGCAGCAGAATGACAGGAAGGAGCGACAAAATGCAAAGCAGCAGCACATGTGGCTGTGGTGGGGTTTAGAACGCGAGCCCCAGTCTCCATTGAATCACAACGGTCGACGGCGAATGTGTGAAGAAACTGGGTAGACGAGCAGAGAGCGGGTTGACAAATGAAACACGGAACCGCGGCCCCAAGTGATCCCGGTCCCGGGTTAGGCTCTGATCTTGGTGCATATGTACGTACCGGCCTCGAACCGTTGTGGTGCGCGATTTGTTGCCGATTCGTCGGCAAGAAACGTGTCACGGTTGCGAGCGGCCCGTGCTTAGACGGACCACGCACGATAAGACCGGCCGGGCCCGCGAGACGGATTCGCGTTTCGCCGCTCGAAACCGGGCATCACAAGACGTCGTGCGACAGGATGCGATGGTTTAACGTTCATTATTTATTTTTCAATAATTTAACATAAATTTCAGTTGATGGACACATAAATTATGTTGTATTTTAATGACGACCGCAGATCAACCCCGGCCCGTAGAATTAGGTTTAGAATCGGATGCAATCGGTCCGTATGCATCAGCGGCGAAGCGTACCCCTCCGTAAGCGGACAGAACGATGCTCCGAGGCTGCCAGGAGCTTGCAGGCAGCGTTGGAAGTCAGTCAAGATTTTTCCATCCCCTTCAAACAGCGCAAAAGGAGGGCTCCGTTCGTTCGTTTGTTTTCCCGCACTCGGCGGCACCGGGGATGTTATCGGGAGGAACATTTACGCGCACAATGCCGTGGGGGTGATGGAAAGCGAAAAATAAACCGCAGTGCCGCAGCCGGGCCCGGGTAACACTAGATAATGAAAGAGCGATAAAATTAGCGAGGGAAATATGTTGTAAAATAAATGTAATTGGATTTACGGTATCGAGCCGATCGTAAATATGGCACAAAGTACAATCTCCGAGGCCAGGTAGCGAGCGGTGTTTGCAGGAGTGGCGAACACACGACCAGGACACGAGGGCCAGTCGGCTTGACTCATACCGAAGAGCCGTGAGCGTAAGACGAAAACATTCCAACCACGTTGACAAGTCGGAATGTCCACCGCACGGAAGGATCTCCCCGCGTACGGAGGAGAGATTGGAATTCGTAATTGCGACGGGTGAAGATGGATTTAATTGACACTCGTCGCGGGCGATGAATGCTCGGCCCGGCTCGACTTCGTCGCGCACTTGTGGCACTATGTTGACGGCGATATAAGCTTACAGTCGAAGTGGGCTTGAGCCGGAAGCGACGGGTTCCCCGTTCGAGCAGCCGGTGGCATCATTAGCAGTCGAAGTTGATGATGACCGTGAGGCTGGTGATGATGATGATCATTTGTCCCGAAGTTCGCTGTCAGAGGAGAATTCAGCTCCGCAAACAGAGACTGATCTGCTTCGCAATGGTAGATGGATGGATGGATGGATGGATGGATGGGTGAGTGAATGATAGACATTAAGAGACCCTCGGTGTGTCCTAAATGATCCTCGCTTGATCCGCCCAGCCACACCGAAAAGTCCATCCATTAGGATGATCGGCCGCCAACGGAGAGCGCCGTTTCGCTGCAGCAGGTTTATCGACAGGCAGTCCCGGCCGTTCGCCGTTAGGTCCGACTGGTGACCTGATTAGATTCGCCGTGAGTCGCAGAAACACGTCCGTAATTGATTTCTTCGCCCGCGTGCCGAGGAAACTGTGACCGGTTTCGTTGGGCGGCTCGAGCGATTGAACCGCGATTGAGTTATTACGGTCGGTTTGCATCAGTCGCATTCCCGGCGTGGATCATATCTATTCCCGGCCCCAGTCGGTGTGTTTATTTCTTCCCGACGCCCGACACAGATGTCATAATGATGTTAATTGTGCTGCAATCAAACCGCACTCTCTTGCTCGCAAAGATCTTCCGGGTTGCGACCGGTACAAAGCGACGAGAGATAAATCTTGGGTTGTTTGATTGATGCTGTTGACGACTGCTCGATGGAGGGTCGCTTTGGTCGCATGTTGATAATCCTATTTGCTCACTGCAATGATCGCCTCCGTACGAAGTGATCACATGTAACGGAAGAGAGTCTTTCCGTTTCGAAAGTAGATCAACTGCAGTGCAGAATGCAACCACGCTAGAACGCTCACACCGTCCCGTCAACAAACGTGAAACATTCACTTTTGATTCAATGCCCCTGGGAACATCCAGGGCGCTCGTAAGGGACGACCGGGACAATCATGGACGCGACGAAGGCTTCGGCGATAGGGTGGAAGGGGACAAGAAATCAATTAACAAATGGCGTGCCCACCGTCACATTCTCCACGGCAAGGGCTGCCGAACTCAATGTCAACCCTGATTGCCGCTGCAGCCCGAAGCCGTCTTGCAGAGGGGACCCTGTCCGGGCGTAAGGCTGCGACTCTTAATCGCGACGCAACGCGCAACCAATCGCGATCGCGTAATGGCGCGTTGGTGGGCAGCACACACGCAGAACGCAGGACACGGTATCACGATTTTGATCCATATTTTCATAACCCCATTTTCTACCGTCGGTTCGGCTGCGTGTGTGTGTGAGTGTGTGTCGTGGAATTGGCACACCGTGCGGTATCCTTCATTTGGTGGATTTTGCTGCCATTTCGGGCGGTTTCGTTGGCCGGCTATGCGATACCTTCCGAATACATTCACTTCCAGTCAGGGCTCCAGGGAGTCAGGGCTACGGGGGAGCCAAGATCTCGGTAAGATACGGTGGCGATTGCCATTGCGGAAACTGTACGCGGTGAGGCGGAGTGGCGAAGCGAAGTTTTCAGACCAATACGCAAAGCTGAGGCCGACACACACACACCTCGGTGTTGTTGTACTGGTCGCGGTTTCTTCGACTGGCTTCGTTCTGGAGAGGCACTTGAGCAAAGCTTGAGCACCTCTAGCGGAAATGTCCGATTGAGTGTGAAGCTTACGGGAAGCTGTTGGCGTTCGATCATATTATTGTCTGTATGTTGCATTGCAACAGTACTGGATATTCAGAAGTAGAGCTACAACTACTCATATAAGCGTTATTTCCCATATAATGCCCTCCAGCTTTCAACAAATCTTCCATCCATCGACATTCGCCCTGTGCGAATAATGTCGACTGTTCACCTTTATGGCTTCCTCCCCACCCATTAGCGGGCCACAAGTTGGGCGCTTGTTTTCCGTTCCAAATCCCAACGGATCAGCACAAAAATTTGCTCGTAAAAATAAAACGCACCGCTTTCTCCCGCTCGCGGCACAGCGTCGGCAGCGTTCGGGGTGCCTTTTCCTCCCTTTGTTTAGCTTCCCGGACCGCGGGCTTCAGAAGTTTGCCCAACTCCGTCTCGGCCAGGCGGCTTGAGAAAAGATCTGCCCCGTGTGTCGCGTTTGCAAATAATCGCGTTGGCCGCAGCCGAGCGAGCGGTGCAAATGAGAATGAAAATGAGGTCATTATTATTTTCATAGCCTGCTTGCTTCATGTTTTTTTTTTCTTGTTGTTGCTGCTGTTGCACGGCTGCTGCGAACCGGGCCGGCAGGCGAAGGCAGGCAGAAGGCGTTACGGCGTTAGTGGCGAATGCAGGCGAGCGGTCGGTGCGACCGCTTGCGCGACACTTGTTGTTATGCTTAAGCAGGCGAAAACCCGATGTCCACTGGCAGGCGGGAGCTGACTAACGAGCCTGCGAGCTGCTTCGGCTCATTTTGTGCCATTAGTGTATGTGGTGCTGTTGACATGGCCATGAGAGTGAGGCATGGTTTTGGCGATTCTTCACAACATCTCCCATCCTATATCGAGTTGCTCGGCGGCAGCGGTGTTTAGTGTTTGGTTTTATAGTCCACCTACCGGATGCTTCCGGCTTTCAAGTGTACAACAGCAGCAGCAGCAGCATCATCATCATCGCCATCACCTTCGCCACCGCCATTTGACTCCACGGAACTGGAGTGGCTCGGGCGGTAGAAACAAAACCCGGCCATTCAGCGCCCAGCTCCGAGGGAAAAATGGTAGGTTGCGAGAAAATGATTCATCATCGAGCGCCCGGTTCAACGCTTGTTCGCGAACGCACACTTGTCGCACACTTGAGCATTTCCCGATGAGTATGCGCCCCACTTCACCCGGGGGGAGGGCGACTACCTGACGCTGCCACTCTGCTCGAGCGAACGTCGACGTACCACGGCGTGTCGTTGGAGCCGACTCGTCAGGATTATCATGGACCATTGCGCGAGCCGGCACGGGTACGCATTAATAATTTATAAATGCACCGGACCAACGCCGGGTTGGGTTGGGTGGGTGGGAAGCGGCTTATTGTTGACCGAGCGGCACGCTTTCAAGTTCTCGACGCTCGCAAGGATGCCATTGTCTGACAATCGAACAATTCCAATGCCTCTCTGGCTCTCGATGTCAGTCTTCCATCACGATTGCGCACCGCACCGATTCTCGGACACGAAATCTCGATCACGGTACCTTATCAG
Organism: Anopheles dirus; assembly: GCA_000349145.1. Classification (NCBI taxonomy): domain Eukaryota; kingdom Metazoa; phylum Arthropoda; class Insecta; order Diptera; family Culicidae; genus Anopheles; species Anopheles dirus. The sequence goes on from KB673645.1 coordinate 5,415,148, forward strand.
GGGTTTTCGGTTGCAGACCTCCAAAGTCCCCGCCGTGTACCTAGTCCTGCGCCCTCGCAAATAGGTTGATTAGCTCGTGCGGGTACGAGAGCCGGCCTGTAATTTACAATTTCAATTATTCATACTGCCCGAACAGGAAAGGCAACAAGCGTGTGGCACAAAACTGTTGCGTCTAGTTTCGCACGCAAACCGCTGCGTTGCGTTAAGACAATCGATCCGACACCTAAGGTTTGGCTATCCATAGCTAATGAAGCAAACGGCCGCAGCGAGACCGCACGGAGCCGTTCCCTCGGTGCTCAGTTAACCTCTGCCGTGCGCGGAATGACAGGATTGACCCTGAAACATGCTAAATCGGCGGCCGCACAATTTAACCACGATCCACGAATCTTTCGCGCGGACGCGGCCGGACCAAGGAAAGACACATAAAAACACATCCCCGTTCGCCGCCGGAGGCGAACCGGAGAAGAGGCAAACTTGAATGTCAAGTTGACACCTTTCACTGCTCCCGCGCTCGCTCGCGAGCCCATTGTTGAATGGGGGTTTTATGCGCTCGTCACGGAGGGACTGAGACTGAGGGTTTGGTCCTCCCAGACACACGCGCAGATATTGGCACCTCGCCGCTCGTCAATAGGTAATACACCACTCGAAACATGCAGCGTCGTAAAGTTTCGACAATCACCTTTTACGGCATCGGGACGGGCTTTTGATGTTGGGTGTCGCATCGATTCTTTTTTGTTTTCGGTGAATGACAATCCCCGGGGCCTTACATGCGCCCCCCGAGTTTGGTGCTCGATACGGACGGATCATCATAAATGTTTGGCAGGGAAGATCTGCTGTGCTCGTCGCTCGTCGTTACTTGTTCACTAGCACAGGAAATGGCCCGAGACATGCCGAGCGCGACCCGGACGTTTTCTAACCCCCTTGGAAACCGTCCAGGAATTCCAATATTGCACACCCACCGCTGCGGTATGCGCCGCGGCCCGATGCCATATAGGTGAAATGCAATTCCCAACGCTACCCAAAGGGCCCGGGCAGGCAAGAACGCAACCCCCGACGTTCCCGGCGGCCGTGGGGTGCCTTTCTCTTTTGCATTCGTAAAAGGAATCAATATAAATATCTTCTCGACCCCGTGCGCCTGTCCGTCGAAGCCGTGCGCGCGCGGTGCTCCTTCAGCTATGCACCTTCAAATTCGCAACAATCGCAACCGCGCGATCAGCCAATCGCGGAAAACTGCCCGAGATGGATTGATTATTTTTATGTAATTGACATGAGTTTTCCGATCATCTGCTAATGAATGCTTGCATGCATGCTGCGGTCGGAATCGGCCGCGCTACAGCCCACTAAACGATGTGATGTGATCGAAGCGACAGGAGCAAAGAAGTGAAGAGAGAGAGAGAGAGATAGAGAAAAAAAACTGTCCCCATTCCAAACGGTTGCTAAACGCCGCCCCCTTCCGTCCTGGCTGGCCGCTTTGTCTGAAAATGAGAGTGATTTTCTGCTTCATAAATCATTCATCACATAATAAGAGCGTACGCGGTCCGGTTGTTTTACTTCAGTTTTTTTTCTCTCTCCTGCATCCTCCTTCTGTTTCGTGTGATTCTCGCGGTGAAAAAGTAAGCGAAAGGGAAAACACCGCACGCCGAAACGGGTCCTTTCCGGGCGAAGGACCGCAAGAACTTGATTGAGATCAATACATTTGTAATTGCAGTTGCGCGCCGCGTGAAGAGTGAAGTGCAGCGAAAAAAAACACGAACCTCCAATCAAGCTACGTTTTTGGGGTGGTTTCGGAAAAACTTCACAGGCGTCGGATTTGAAAGTGAACGACTCTCGCTCCCACCGGCTGCGGGGTGATCTTACGCAAAAAAGGAGGCTTTTCCACCTGTCACACGAAACATGGCGCGAGGAACTGGTTCGCATCGCAACCAGTGGCCCAGGACCGTACGTACATATCCTCCTCCGAAACAACTTTCGGTTTTCGGCCGAACGCGCCACGATCTAGTTCTACCGAGGAGGCGACTTCTGCGGGCGGGCGGATCTACGCGACGCGTCGGGTGCAATTTACAAGGATTACTGTTTTTGGGAACTCACTCCCTCCCTGGCACATGATAAATGGCACCCGGCCACTCCTCCCCCCCATTCCGGCGAATGAAGATCGATCGATTGCACAACCTCCGCGGTGCAATAAATTCAACCAATCCCTCAGCCCAAACTGATTGGGTACGCCGTGCGGGACGAAATTAAATCAATGCATCCGGGGCACAAACAAAGCAAAACTTAGGGGACGACCTGCCTCCCCTTAAAACCCTACGCGGCCGGGCCTGCACATGCATGCACACGGTCGTCGCCGCCGTCGTCGTGCTGGCTGCAAATGCGATCGTGTAGCGATCATTTATTTGTTTCATAGGACGGCGGCGGTTTCTTTCCCGCGCAACTCGCGCGGACGAAGTGGGTGATGATAAATGGCGGCTGCCACGAGCGGAATGATTGTGGTCGTGTTCGGCGTGCACGCACGCACCGATCATATGTCATTTCGGCAGGTGAACCCGGCCCGGTGCAGCAAAAGCCCGGGTGTGCTGCACTTAACATTGTAGTTGCGGCTGGTAAGTTTGGACAGATATCGCTGCCAGACGAAGATTGAAGACAATATTGTAAGGCGCGCGTACTTTGAAGGCGAAATCTCTTCTAAAACAAACACAATAACCAAGAGATAGGAAGCCTAACCAAACAAACTCCGTGGATGGCAATTTGATCGCGTGATCGCTCGTTTGTTTGAGCGACGTGCGACGTGTCAGCCATTCTTGTCTTGCACGAGACGCGCTCGGGACGCGGGTTAAGAAAACAGGAAGCACGCTCTGCCCATGCGGGCGTGATCGGTGATAGTTTTAATTCAATTTCGCTCTCCACGGCCCACCGCCAATTTGTGGACGGCAACGGCAAAGAGTCCGTCCCCGGCAGGGCGCACCGAGTCAAAGGTTAAAGCCACGATTTCAACCCGAAAGCAGGCAAGCGCGCCACGGGGCAAACCCGACCCGAACCGAGGCGAAGGGATGCATTTAGCATGTTGTGGTGGCACGGTGTCTGTGTGTGTGTGTCTGAGTCCGGATGGTGATCTAGATCATTTCTCAACCTAATCGCCGATCTGTCCCACCGGTTTGGCGAATTCATGCCCGTGGCGTGGGGGCTCCTGTAATGATCCACTTATTAGTCACGTCAATCTTGCTCACTCGGAGGGATCTACAACGGGCCAGCACTTCCTTTCGCGTACGAAACCTTGGCCGCTCGCGATCGTGTCCCGGAGGTTCCACAACGCTAACGTCACCAGCGGTCGCAGCGGTGTTTTATTCATACATGAATTTTGTGATCATGCTTTCGGGGGGAAAAACGGTAAGCCATGAGAACGTAATCCGGAGCGCCACTTTTTCGTGCATTCGAGTCGAGGTAACCTTTCGTGGTGGGGGAGCGTTACATAGCTGCAACATTTGATCGGACCGAAGCCCGGCCATCAGCGATTTCAGCTTACCGGGGACTTACCGGGCAGCCCACTCATTTGCCTGGCTGTCGGGCTCGCTGACTGACTGACTGACTGACTGACTGACTGGTTGGCTGGGTGACTGACTAGTTGAGTGATTCGCTGACGACGCCGACTTTCACCGTATTAACAGCGCACAAACGCTGAACTGCCGGGTGATGTGCGCGCAAAGGAGTTGCTGCCCTACGAACCGCACCGTACGACATGTATCTCTTTATTCGGCGTTTCTTCGTTGCCTTCTTCGCTCCCTCGTCTCATCTCACAGCATCCGGCATCCGGCGACGGTGGCAAAGGGACGAAACCGAAAATTCACCGGCCAGACCGAACGCGGAACGCGCAGAAAAAGATGATGGATGAGGTGTGTTCCCTTTGATTAAACCTTGTACGGCAGTGCAATTAGAGTCGGGCGCGCGATCGTGATGCGGTGGGACAGAGCCGGGTCGGTCAACCGTACGCCCGAGAACCCGACGAAAGGTCATAAACGGCGACTGCGAAAAGAAAGTCCACTGCACTGGCCCGGGTCGACGGGCCAACCAGCGGGAGATTGAGATATCCGGCCGCTTTAGGGCAAGTCACTGCTGGGAGCGGGAAATGCTGTGCAGCAGAACCCCGGCCACTATCTCATATATAGCGAACGCGAGCGACTAAACACTAGTAATCCGTTGTCATCCGTTCAGCGTTTAGCTTGCGCTCGGCCGTGTGTATGTGTGTGTCGAAGCAAATGAGTTTTATCGCTGATTTCGATCTGCCTCATTTTAATCTGATCTTACGCGCTAATCTCCGCTGGATCTGAAACCCACTCCACCACATCGCGCGGGAGCCGACCGTCGTGACATGTGTGTCATGCGAATTATCGCCCAGCGAGAGACATTTTACAGCCATAAAACGGACCATCTATCATGCGTCCCCCCCTTCTACCGGCAACCGGTTCTCGCAACCGCTACAGCAACCACTTCATGTCGCACACGGAGATCGCTCCCGATCTCGCCCTGTCCCTGTCCGCGGTGCGTTATAATTTATGGGGTCCTATTGCGGACGGCGATCACCGTCAGGTCTGGCCGCGGGTTGACTTCTGCCACAGCGGAGACCTGGGTCCGCATCTCTGCCCACTGCCCGGGCCAACGAGGTTCGGTCACAGTTGTGTTTTTTTTTCTGCATAATTAACACCTGTTTCACCTCCCTCTAACGAGCGTTGTGAGGTTATGGTACACATTCTAGCGTTCTTGGAGCACGCCGAGTACACCCAGCGGATCGCCATGCAAAACATGCAGGTTGTCAGTCGTCACAATCGGAACATGGCGTATCGGTGGACAACTTGCGACATAAGCCGATCGCGTTTCGATCTGCTGTTGCGGGTAATCTATCTCCCCCGGGTGTCATTGTTTGCAACCACCAGCATTCTAATGAAGCTGTCACGGTAGGGGCGAAAGTCCGTAAGGTTCGCTCTGCCCTCGATAAACGATATTGCGACACAAATCAGCCGCAAAACGGTAGTCATTTGTCGGGCAAGTGGTCAGCCAATCTAATTAAGATACGACCAATAAAACCGCTGCCACGACCTTCCAGCGGAGAACTTCCAAGCGACAAATTGGGAACGACTCCTCGCTCAGTTCGTCCAACACTCGACCTGAGCTCGGAAGAGGGCCCCGGGATCGTAAATCAATCGACGCACAAGTGTCCACAGGGAGCGCTTGACAGCGTTCGGTCTGGTCCGTGCGCGAAACAGGTAACACACCGGGGTAGGTGTCGTGCAATCAATACCGCTCGCAGGCCGCCAATTGTACGCGTGGGTGGTAAACCGTCTGCCCGTCTGCCGGTTGGCGAGTAGGAAGCACTCGGCTTGCGGATGTGGATGCGTTCGATCATTCATAAACTACGCGTCCGACAGCGCTCCGCCAGTGGGTCCGGTGGGCGGAAGAAGATTGCCCCCCTGCCGGTGGGAAGGCTACGAAGACAATTATGTCACGCGTCCAGTAAGGCAATGCGTCATCCGAGCCGGTGAGACCGTGTACTCCCCATGCGCCGTCGCCGTCCCGTGTGCTAGATGGACGTTGTCGTGCGGAAATTGCTTCCCAAGTTCTGCGTTAGATTGATTTTCGTGCTCGTGGAACGAAAACAAGTTCTCGAGTTTTTTTTTGTGTTGTTTGGTCAAGAACCTGTTCTGATAAATTTGTTCAATTTAATAATCCGTCTCCAGCGCAGGGCACGATGAGTCGCTGGTTTCGGATCCAGTTCACGCACGGGTCCCACTCGCTTTTTAATGGCACGCATTCGCACGACCGTAGAATGGGGCCAGATAATGTGACCACTTCCTTCAAAAGCCTTTAACTCGCCAACGGACCACTTGATTTGCTCTCGATCAGTCTCAAGATCTCGCGATCCCGTGATGTTTCGTTCTCGAGGCTAAGCCGAGCGCGCCGGTGGAGGGAGCTTTTTTGGCAAATTGTTTTACTTTATTTGCTCTCGATCGACGGGGCTCAACAGTCTTCCGGTCTCCTGCACGCAACCCCCGATCGTAGCTGGCGAGGCTTACGTCACCGTGGACGTCTCGGGAAGCGGAGCGATGTAAATCCTGTTTCGTTCGCACTGTGGTAGGCTGTCGATGTTCGGGCTTATCTGTTCCCTTCTTAAGCCGATGTTGAGTTTTGAGAGCTTGTGTGTGGTTGTGTGTGTGTTTTAAAGAAGTTTTTCGATGTTGTTTTACGGTGTCAAATGGGGGCTCTTTGGTGTCCATGTTGCGCGTGGACCAGTTTTTTACGTCTCGTCCGCTCTGCACTCCGGATTATCTGGGTCGTGTATATCATCCGCCGCATCCAGAATCTCAACGTATCTCGAAGGTGCGGAAAGCCATCGAAAATGGTCCCAAAAACCATCAAACCAGCGAGAAAGCAAATACATAAAAAAACCCAAACCACTCACCACATCGGATCGGGGAGTTTTTCTTGTTGGGATATGTGCAAAACAGAAAAGGACCAACACAAACGAGAGACCTGGAAATAAACAGCAAAGATCGCTTAGCGCTGATCGAGTAATGGTGTACACGGTGCGCTGCGCTGTCGTCGGGCAAATCCTCGACTTCCCGTGCAGGTTTTCGGGATCTTTGCCACGTCGGCGACGACGGCGTCGACGAAACGCAAGCGCAACCGATGGACACAAGCGATGCGATACGATGGCTCTCGGTACCAATTACCGTGACCGGTTCCCGTGAGCCGAGCGACTCCCCGGTGGATTTCACTTTCACGCCCGGTACGAGTTACCGCTTGTGATCGCGTTTCCAGCGAAACGATCATATGCTATCATTTTCCTGCACACGTCCAACACTTCACTCTCACTCGAAAGCGCGGACGATGGGTGCGAGATGCACCGCACTTTGGGCGCTTTGCTGATGAGAGAATGGCGTGCTTCGGAACCATTGGGGCCAGAATGTTGGCACGCGGACCAAAATCTAGCGCCGCGCGATTAGCGAGCGCCGTTTCTTTTCCCTCTTTTTAATGATCTTGGGCCCGATTGACGAAGGCGGAGCTAGAGCTTGACCAATTTCGAGCTCGAGTCTCCCACGCGCAGACAAAACCCCAAACCGGTAGAACTAACAGCAAAACACCGCTGGAGAGCGATGCACGCCACGTACTTCCACGTTCCACGTCCGTCCGGACTAATTCATCCACGGCCTCGAACCATCGAACCGACAATGAGCCATTTATCTGCGAAACGCTTTCCGCGGGCGATGTATATTTTCCGCGCGCCGCCTGTCGCAAGGTTTTGTAGTCGCCGGGCCCCCAATCCAATTCTTCAATCGGCCGCATTCATGCGCGGTGTTTTTGCGCCTTTGGGGTGGGCTCTCCGTCACGGCGTCACTCTCTCTTTCTCTCGGTCTAGTTTTGGGGCCAGGGAATATTGCTTAATCGAGATTTTCGTGTGGCTATTACGGCGTGGTCGTCGTCGTCGTCGATCTGGCAACGATCAAGTTCGCACCCAATCCCACACCCCACCCTTTGCGTAAACACAGTGCAGAGATTGCGTCAGTGCATCAATAATGGTACATTGTTGTGGAGCGCCGGAGGTAAGCGGCGGCCGGTTCTTGGCTGTCCACGGCAAGGTAATGTGAACCAAATGCCATCGCAGAAGGCAAACAAAGAATCGAGCTAATGGCCGGGCGTGCTTCGTGCGTGGTGTGTTGCAAGAATTGTTCTCTTACCTGCCGGGGAGAGAACTCAGGCCAGGAAAGAAAATCCTGACTCATGAATCTGCCCGTTCGGTGCGCCTGCGCCCTTGCGGAACACTTTGCCTATGATGATCCCACAGTTTCCCCACAAGAGGTGGGTTCTGGATACGTGCGATCAATACACGGATCGCCTGGAGCCTAAACCGAGGTAGTGCACTTTGCACAGGGCCGGATAAAGATGAATGGATACGGCTCGAGTGCCCGACGCCAAGGACATTCACTCAAGAAGCGGCCATCCCGTCAAGATGCTGACTGCCGACGTGCAAGGTCCTTGAAATTCAGCCCCTCCGGGGCTGATCCACGCACCACGAACCGCCCGGTTCAACGACACGCCGGGTAATCCTGCCTAGATTTATTGTATTTTAATGTTTGCATAATTATGCGTTTCACTTTTAACACGCTTGCCCTCGGGGGGGGAGAGTAAAAAAGGCACTGGAAGTCGTTGTACACACGCACATCTCTCCCGTCCGGGCCATGGGTGTAATCTGCCAACACCATCGACTGCTCTGTTCTATCGACAGGCGCCTTTTGGTTGGGATTCGTGGAATTCCGTGCCCGACCCAACGTTCGACCGGTTCATTTGGCGAGTCTCCTTGAAAACGGTCAAAGGAGTCGTGTGGCGACTGCTTAATTGAGGGAATATCTGGACGTCTTCCTTTCGTCGGTGCAATGACCCTCGGTTTATCTGCACATTTTCGCGTTCTGAATTCATCGCGTGTTGGCATGCTGTGGGGGTCACACAAATGAATTTCAAACACAACCGTGCCTCGTTGATTTGTGAGGAAGACGTTATTTTTATCATCGCTAAATGAAGATGTTGAAACGACCCTTGGTGGAGGCTACGAGTTCTGGAGTCACAAATGCATTCCAAACGAGGGAATTCTTCACAATGGTTCAGTGTTTGTTTGTTAGGAATGAAAACCAACAAATGATTCTCTCTGACTGCGAATCATTTATCATCCGATGCACCTCCAATCGTAGCGATCAATGTCAGCAGCAAACTAAGCATTCGTTGTTGCATTCTCCGGGTTCGGCGAATCGTTTCAAGATGAGCTCACAAAACAACGCCAGCTAATCAACACGTAACACCGCCGTAATAAAAGCGGAAACCAGCGTTACAACCTCCGACAACCCAAAATAGCGCACAGTTCCCACGCCGTATTCGTAAACAGTTCCAAAAACTACTCTCACCTTCCGGATCAAGTTCGCGCCCGCTTTCCTGCGGGGGCCACCACGTGCGGCACGTGCTCGCACGGTGCCCGACTGCTGACCTGCAACCGGCCGCGAATAAACAACTTTCCGGGCGGAAAATAACAAACACAAAGCCATGTCGAAATGGCGGCACCAACATCGCGGTCCGCGGCGTTGATTATATAAAGTTTCCCGAGACCCGGCGCGACCCTGCGCGGGAAAGTTTCCGTTGATGAGCGCAGCGCCAACAAACCAGGTGAAAACAGACCCAACAGAGGGTGGCAAGAATCGGGCCTCCCCGAAAAAAAAAAGTGGCGTAATCGCTCGACACCAATTTGCAAACACACCAGCATTTAACCGGGCGCGTGTAACAATTCGGTGTTGCGGGGCGCGGGTTGAAAAGGGCACGATCTTCACCTTTCTGGTGGCGCGGGGTGTTCATCGCGTCATTCGCGGACCGAGTGAAAACTGGCCCAAATTTACTCATCAGTGGAAAAAAAAACCAACTGAGCCGCTAAAGTCTGACCGCCGAACAATGCGCGGCATTAGCATTAGCGGCGATTAGACGACGCGGCTGCATCCCGCGGCTGGTATCTCGGGTGCGCAAAACTGCTGATTAACACAACAATGGGAGATGAGAGTGTTACGTGATGTGAAATATGTGCAAATGAGTGAGCCCACTCGGTCACTCGGTAACGGGGGCTAAACGCCGCGGCCAGCTTTTCGTAGCGCGTCAACGCATATCAACGCGCCGCAAAAGAGAAATTAAAACTTTCGATTTTGCAAATTTTCGTTCTAGACGGCTCGCTCTGGCTGACCAGGCGTTGTGACCCTGCCAGTTGGCGTACGTAGAAATCCTTGCAGGTGGCACGTTTGCGAATGCGTTTTCAAGAACGCGTAGACTTTTCGCTCGCCCGTACGCTCGCTCAAGGAGACTCACTTCCTTTTTGTGTCTTTTCTCAACAACTTGTTTGTATCTGCTTGTCGTAAAGGCAGAGTTTTGCTAGAAGTTCCTCGGAACGAGCTACAAACAGTGCAAGCGCTATCGTGCGTTAATGTCTCGCGGCAACCGAGCACATAGCAACAGCACATTTGTGAAAATGGGTTTTGCACCCGTTGTCTTCATTAGCGTCCCTTATCAAGCCGGTTTGTCCGTGCGCTACTTTAATCGCCCCGATGTGTTCACTCCACCGTACGGGCGAAGATATCTTGAGGTAACAGTGGAAGATCAATTTCTTTCCCCCCGTCCACGTTCGGAGCGTGCCACAGCTCGATCGATCGATAGAAGCCGTGATGATCGTGATACGCGCAACGAAGACGAAATCGCAATAATCGCCCCCATTCGTAGGCTTTGTCTTAGGCCTAGAGCTTCCTCCAACGCGGTGCAGTGGAGGCACACCAGCCCGGATCGCATCGGGGCTCGTAAAGAGCGCGAACAAACGATACCCGGTGGTGCGCCGGGACCCGGGACAAAAGCTCACTCGTCTATCGGGGGCAATTTATCTAACGATTTATTGATTATAAATATTAAATTAACTACCGGTCGAAGTGTGTGCACGCGGTGTTTAAAGCATTCAGTTGATGTGTTTTTCTCTCTGTGCTTCACTCGCCAACATTTTCGCTACGCTCCCATGCAACGACGGCTTGAGCTAAGTATGTTGTTGTATTTCTGCCGGTGCTTCGCGTAAGCGGCCACAAAATGGCCCTTTTCGCGAGGACAAACACACTGTGCGCAAGTGACGGGCCAAAGCCAAGGTGGTTTCCAATTTCCAGCGATCATTACACAAATCCTGAAAGCTCTCCCCACCTTCGCGCGCTCGGTCGGAGGCCCTTCATGGCAACACCGACAGCAACGGTTCTCAAATCGTAGGCGTGATCTTTCGGATGATTGATCGACGAAATGGGAAGTCGTTTGGGTTCATGCTGGGCGCTTTTTTCACTCGCTCCCTCCCCCCGTGTTGCTTTCGATCGCTGCCAATCGTTGGTCCTATCAAACAATGTGCTGGGGGTTTTTGTTGTGTGTGTGTAAGTGTGTGTGTGTTCATTTCTGCGCTTAAAGGGATCTGATTACGATAAAGAGAAATGACCACAGTCGCAACTTTCCTGCGGGGAATTGCGCAAAAAGGTATTGGATTGTTTTAATGCGACCGATCAAATCACAGCCACGACGGCTGCCGGTTTACTCTGTAATTTTGCCTACGCCACCTCCCCTTCGAAGCACCCTGCACTCCACCCCGTTGCCATCGTGAGCCGGGGCCTTTGGAATGTGTCATTTTTGCCCGGAGATAATCGGGACGGTTTCTTCTAGGTTTCGGTGCGAGTGAGAAAATGAAAACCTCAACAAGGAAAGCGAAATAATTCCACAGCCAAACATACAAAAAAAAAACCCTAACCCTTTCTTCGACCCGATTACGGAGAAAATGTGACGCCAACGTCCAACGATCAAATCACCAGAACGTTTTCCACCAGCCCGGAGTGGAGCGAGCGGTACCATCGCAGCGCTTAACTCGAACCACCGCAGCTTAGTCGAGGGATCAGGTTTTCGCTGGTTGCTGTTGCGTTTTCCCCGACCATGTTTTACATTTCCAACATGCACCCAATGGGATCCCGCGTACCCGTGGGTTGCGCGATTCGGATAAGCGTATCTGGCCGCACGGCCGGCTCGTCGTCGTCGTCGTCCGCCGTCTCCGAAGGCACCGGACACGGACACAGATGGATGCCGAGCGTGCTGAGAGAGTGCGATGAAATTTATTATTTCTATTAAAAGAAAAGCCTCACCGCCGGGACGGAACGGATAGGCCGTTTCCAAAACGGCCCGGGAAGAGGCTAATCGTGTGGCCGAAGGTATAGTCTGTCGCGAATCTCATAACCGCACGCGCACGCGAAACACGAATCACGCATATGCCCGGGCCCGGTATATGGTCATGTGAATCTTGTGTTTCCGCTGTTGACTTTTTTGTTTACCATTTTTCGACCCGAGAATCGTCCACACTTTCTTCCGCTGGTGGAGCTCTGTGCGGAAGGAAAGTGAATTACGTCGCAACTGTCCTCACATCCCGTACCCACTGTGACGGTCGACGACGACGACGACGACGACGGCGACAGATTCCGTTCTCAAATCCGGGACCTCTTGCGCACGATGAGGCTTGTGAAGTTCAAAGGGGACGTGGGGACGGAGCGTGCAAAAAACACACGCTCGCTTAGATCTGCGCGTGCAGATAACTCGCAAATGGATGCCTCATGCGCGGTCTTGAGTTGTTTATACTTCCTTGACAGTGCGCACCAACTGGCTTGCTTATCTCTGGCCGTCCCAGCCACAATGAAATGTGTTTATTTGCACGGGCTAACAATGCCGTTCGGAGAGGGAGCAGAGATACTGCACGATTTCTTTTTTTCTATTCGTTAAAACATTGCCGTAAAATATAGTTCCGTTTGGCCCAAATGTTGCAGCAAAAAAAAAACTCTCTCAGCGCAACTACAGCCACTAACTATAGCAGACCTTTTCAACGGGCGCAATTTGTAGGCTATTTGCATCTCCCGTAAGTATGGTATGGCTCACGCCTAAAAACCCTCCGCTGCTGAGGCCCGTACTACAATTTATTACAACGCAAACATTGCCCCCCATCACGGACGACGACGAACGCCGCTCTGAGCCACGCCCAAGACTCCGACGCTGCTGATCTCGAATGCAAAATTTACGACTCTAGTTCCCGCTCCATCTGATCGTGACGATGGCGATGAGATTTTGTAGCTAATTTTACCGAGTTAAGTAGTCGTCTCCACTTCGTGGGGACTAAATCAATCGTCCGGGCTGCGGGCACGCGCTCGCGCCCTAACCGACCGCGAGAGAACCTGAGATGCACCGCCGATGCACTTTCTTTTCACCCAAGCCAGATGCGACTTGCCAGGTCGGGATGGTAACCAGGTCGACCTGTTTGTTGTGTTCCTCTTTCTTCCGTGCTCCCTTTTGACTTTGCCGAGAAGGTTTTCCAGTAGCTTCTCGGGAGGAAGAGGTTCGGTGCGTGTGGTAGCTCTCTCTCCCTTAGAGAGGTGTGGCACGCAAATGAAACTCAAACGCGAGATCGCACACGATGAGCTACCATGTCAGGCTCACGAACTCGAAACTGGGTCACTCGGGCATCCGCGCGCAAGGGAAATCCACACGCAAGAGGAAATCAAAACAACAGACAAAAATGTGTGATAAAACTTAATTGAAACATCTTTCCCCGGGCGCAGATTCGGGTGCGGAGGCTTCTCGCATGCAGTGATTGAGTCTTTGGTGGGTTTGGCCTTTTGGTTCTCTCCACGAGGTGCCTTTCGTTTGTCATCTACCGTTAGATTTGTCTCACAAACTGACTGACACATACAAGCCAAGTGTTGGGAAACAAAGCTCACACACACGGTTCGAATCGACTTTTGATGCAGGATGAAATCCTGCTGCGATGAACAACGAAACAAGCGCAACCTCCGCTGAGGATAGAAGATCAACATGGCGTCTTTGCAGTCAGTACACAGTCAGGAACCAAACGAGACAGAAAAAACCCTATTTCCTTCCAAACTGAAGAATGGGAACCTTTTGGACGCTCTTCTTCAATAAGCGTAGCGAATGTGGTTTCGAAACGGACAGGTTACAGGAAACAGGAAAATTAACCGTAAAGATAATCGCACAACGTACACCAACAAATGCACACCGTCGAAACATTCGCACGCCGGCTCTAACTAGCAAGTGGAAAAACACAATAATATAGAGAAAAAAGACGATAAGAATAATAATCGTAAATTAAAGTACCAAAGAGCTCCCCAAAGCGCCGCCACAAAATCCGCATAAACACACACACATGGGCGCACATACACGCGCTTCCTCTTCCACGTAATACGCGCCGAAAGAGAACGGTGGAAGCATAAACGAAAGGTCCCCCGAAAGCCACCGCCGAGATCGGGTTGGTGCTCTCGATTTTGCGCAGCTCACGCGGCGCGCAAAGTAAAAGGGCCCCCCCACCGGTACGGGAAGAAATAAAAACGGCACCGTTTCGAAAGGTTCCGATTAAAAGTGATGAAAACGTTAAATGGCCAAAATTTAATAGAGGAGAAAATTGAACCACCCGGCTGCGGACCGCTTGCGAGAACTACAGGACGGGGCCGAATCGGGCCGGGCTGGTGTTACTTTGGTTTCGGTCAGGTTTAGTGCTAATAGTTACCGCATCATCCGTGCCGGATCGATCCCACCGGTGGGAATTGTGTTTGGGTACGTTTGCGTCCATAATTGATGTACTTTTGGATGCAGCCCGGTTGTTCAGTTCGGTGTGATCTGACTAGCAAATGGCGTAACGCGAAAAGCCGATCGATGCGAGTGTGTGTGTTTGCTCTTTCTCTGGTTCTCCGGTGGCAAATGGGTGGTTGGTTTTCATCACGAAAAGTTTGCCAGCTGCTGGGCGTAAGCGGGCAACCGTTTGGTGTGAGAAAAACGAGACGCTGCATTGCCCAAAACAATAGAGCTGTTATGAAGAGATGCACTTGACCTCATCGGTGCTGTTGAAACGATCATTCCAGCCGAAGAGTATTGAAGCGATCGGTATGCTGAGAGGGCCGCTAAATTGTTTGATGTGAGCAACGAAGTGGATAACAAGAGTAATTGTTTGAACGTCAGCCGATTGTTTTGATGACTTTGACCTGTGAGTTTTGCACGAGTGAAGAATTGTTCCGTCGATGTGTTGCTGTTCCAATACGTTTCAATAGATGGGAATTTAATTTCAACCTTCAATTTGTCCAAGATATTAACAAATTTATCTTTGTTTTTGGAATGGAGTGCTGAGCAAAACAAAATAAAATACAGACCATGGAAAGAATCCTCAGATGAAAGCCTTGGATGAAGTATAACGTCTTCGGTAATCCTTCACAGCGATAGGTAAAAATGTGCAAATGCAATTGCATTAGCAGGATCGTTGTTACAAGATGGCTGGAATGCTGTTCGTCCCATTAGCCGGCCCAGCCCACCGTTAGGCCTGGACCTGTTAAGCGGAGAATCCAGAGACGAAGGAAAAACACAAACGAAAAAGAACGAACCCACCGCGGATGCTCGCGCCTGCACCAATTAGACGATTCGCGTCCAACGCAAATGAAGCCGGCGTGCCAGAGGTACAGTTAGTACAACACTCCCTCCCCCTCCTGTTGGGGAGGGTGAATCCCTCCCGATGCACGGGAGTCGCACGCGCCCAGCCCACCCTATTCGCCCTGGCGAGTGCGCACCGTCGGGAGTGTGCATTTATGTACATGCGCGCTACGCATGCGATCCATATTTTATGCAATAGACGTTACCAACTCTTGCAGCTCGTAATTTATAATTTATGGACTTCTTCGCCTCTTCACCGTGCGGACGACGGAAGGGCGTCCGGATTATCTTTGTTCGCTTATCCACCTACTTTCAAGGCGCGCGCGCGCGCTGTGTGTGTGTTTGCGTTGGCTATCACTTTTCAAACCAATAGAATGGAAACCGGGCCGAGCGGTTGGTCTGTTGGAGCCAAACATTCAGCCGTCAGCGGCCGACGTCGTTCTGACCGGGCGTCATCAGTGCGGGCACTCCTTGCGCCTAATCAATAAAGTAGAGCGTCTGAATGTTGTGCCGCGTCGCATGTTCGGTTGCGATAAATTTGCATAACCAAAGGTTCCCGGCACTGGGAATGGTTTACAAAACTGATTATACTAATTGAAAGATGCTCGCTGTGGAATTAGTCATTCGTTGGAATGTGAATCGCCGCCGTAGGAGCATCGCTGCCTAGAACATTGGGTGGACATTGAAGCTTTGAAACCTCCAGCAACAAGTCATTGCCGCACTGATCGATCGACCCATGGATCTCGCCGGGACTTACGCTGTCATCTCCGAAACATCAAAAGTTCCGACGACGCGTTCCTCGCCGCTTTTCAAAAGACTTCAACGAAAAGATGCCTACAATATGAGGCGACGAACGTCGGCTATCCACTGAATTCGAGTGCTTAATTAAATCGCTCATTGTCAAAACATTTAGATGCAATTCAATAGAGGTAGGAGTAGCGAGATGACACAAGGAAAAAAACACGTTGGACCCTTCATCCACCAGGATGTGGTGCGGACGAGATTACAGCATTCCGAGTTCACTCAATGAGTTCACCCAGCTCGTTGTAATGGCATCGATTGACAGCGAAGAGTACCATTTGATTGGGCTTTGAATGGAGCATGAGAAATTCCTTCCCTGACCTTTCGTCAGCATCATCTCGTCGCGTTCGAAGCACACGCTGACGAGGTGGACGACTTCGATCGTCGCCATGACGATGCTTTATTTTTCTCCATTTATTCGACTTTGGAATACCTTCCAACACACACGCACGCGCCCGACTCTGGGAAACGTAAAAGCGGGCGCGAGAGATGAAAAACAAATAGCACCACTACACACGCATGCGGCCGGAGCAGATTTACGAGATCCTGACGCGAGGCATTGTAGACAAGAGATGAGAAATTAAAAATCGTGTATCTCCACGGGACGATCGTTTGCCTAGCGCGAACCCGGAACCCAGAATGGGACACCAGAGCTCCAGCCGTCGATCGCACCCGCTGTGCATAAACCGAAGCAATGCCACATATTTGGGGCTTCGGGGATCCTTCGCACCGAAAATATTTAATGCTAAACCGCGTCCCAAAAGCATGTAGGGGTACATTAATTTATAGGCTGACTCCACCGGGCGAGCACAGGGAGCCTGAATCGTTTAGGCCACGCCAGTCGACAAAATACTCAGCATATTTTCATCCAAACCCCCTTGAGTGTATGCCTCACACACTCTTTCTTTCGCTCTCTCTCTCTCTCTCCGCTCATTTTGGGATGCATTTTGTTATATTAATCCTTCCGAAAAGCGAGGTATCAGCGGGCCAGATAGATGAGGGTGTGAGATTCAAGCGCCAGAGATTTATAGGCGATCTGATAACGAATTTGTTTCGTTTCTTTACTTTGCGCTGTTCGGAGCGGTTTAAAACAAAATTTATGGTTGGAGACCCGCCCCGAAAAGCACACGGGCATCGGCGGCAGCAGCAGCAGCAGCAGCAGGAGACCCTTCGCAGCTGCGTGCTGTTGCGATGTAGTATTTGCTTTAACACTTTTCCGGTGGATATAGCATAGATTGCGTTCAAAACGAGGCACGCCGGTGATATCAGCGATGAAAACACGGCCATCTCGAGCGCATTGCATTGTATTGTGTTGTATTAATTGAGG
Source organism: Anopheles dirus (assembly GCA_000349145.1). NCBI lineage: Eukaryota > Metazoa > Arthropoda > Insecta > Diptera > Culicidae > Anopheles > Anopheles dirus. Next base: position 5,432,327 of record KB673645.1, read on the forward strand.
CACCATACAGCAGGCAATGTTCACGTCGCGGGACACGACCGAACATGTGTTCCAGTCGCAGCGAAGCTGTACGTTGATGAGTTTCTTTATAAGATTAGGTTCTGGACCGCTTCTGCGGGCGGGCTGCGTCCCACAGCATTATCTTCGGCGTACAGGATCGCTACAATCAATCTCCTCCCACAAACGGCGCGGGATTAACGGCTCCAACATTCCAGAGCTACGTCAAATCGCATCGATAACGCGATTGAGTGATTTGCGGAGGAAAAAAATGAGCGCGCGAGCGACCCGGCACCCCGAAAGCTGCTTCAGCAAGCAGCATTATATGTAAGGCAAGTAAAAAAAAGTAGTTCGGCACACTTACCACTTACTTCTCCGCTGGGTGCTGATTGAGTTTCGCCGGTAGCGAACGCGCGCTCGAGTTCGCAATCGATTGCACCGATCGGCCTGGGTGCGATCTGGAGCCGCTGCTCACAGTAACACAATGTAAAACGCCAGCCGGCCTGCCAGCCAGCTCGCGGTGAAGATAATGGAGAATCGGAGCGCTACCACGCCGCTAATCAACGTCCAACGTCGATGCAACGTCCGCAGCTGTGGAGCCGACCGATCGACCCGCGTTTTTGCGTTTTGACGCCGCAGCGATCCCACCGCAGAACGGTGCAACTGGCGGGTGTGATGATAATGATTTAAAAGCGGCCTTACAGATCGGATGCGCCAGATTAAACCCGGGGCCCCGGGTTTCGGTCGGACAGAGAGTGCAGCTGAATGCTTGCGCGATGTATATTGTAAAGGCACTGCCCGCGCAGCCGAAGAGTAGGTGGTTCTTCCGTTCTGGCGTCCGCTGCCCGTGTCTTTCTCGCCGGCCGGGCGGGATCACTTTCTCACGCCGCGTTGCCGAGCCCTATCGAACACCTTTCTGCGCGATGCACTGCACTGCCCCTTGGAGCCCGCGAGCGCACACTCACAGTAATGACAGCCGGGGCTGCTTCTGAATACGTCGCTGATGACGATAACGATGCGGCTCCATTTAAATGATCAAGATCAGCGACGAACTCTTTTCTCCTGTCAAAACCCCGGCCCCGAACCGGCACGATGCACTGCACTGGCCGCGCGAACGCACGTAAACTGATCGGCCTAACGTATGCACACTGCGAAAGACGAAAGACGAGCATGAAAGCATGAAGAAAACCGTGCCACAACAGCTGTGGAAGAGAAAGGATTCGCAACAAATAAAATAAGCTCCCTCCCGTACCCGTCACAATGTGTTACACACTGATTAGTCAACTATTATCACTTGCCGCCGCGCAAAAAGCGGACCGAAACCGATCGGTGTCTAATAAGCGAACAGGCTGGCCCAACCGAGCCTGCGGAAAAATCAAAATTACACTTTATCGTTAGCACTTTATCAAGCGACAGCGTCGGCGTAATTATCATTAATCTTGCGCTAGCGCGTTCTGGCGCGGCTCGTTAGCGTTGGCGTGAAATGAGGAGCACCACGATCAATGCGGAGGAATGCGGTCATCCTTTGGGCACATACTTTTCGTATCACTCATTTGCACTTTGCGATTGCACTAGACGGTGTGTATGTGTGTGTGTGTGTGTGTGTGTGTGTGTGCCTTGTTTTTCGGTGTGCTTGAACTACTCTGCGATTCCATCCGGGCACTGTACGGGAAATCTGAAACGGAGAGAAACGAGAAAAAATGGTTTAATAAATCAACTAGGTACAGAGCGCGCCGGTTTGCAACGTTGCAAAGTGCGAGCGAAGTCACGGGGAGTAAGGAGATCATTTGCACGCATAATATAACGATCACCGTTGGCATTGAGCGGCAGATCCTTCCGAGACCCTACGAGTGAACGCGAACTAAAAATATCCCATAAAACGCGATCCGGTGCAGATCACATGCAGATCATGCAGACGGCGGTCCGGTTCAGACGGGCCGCTGTTGCACGGCGGCAATGTTTCACTGTCGTCACCACGAGCGCACCGCAGTGTGGCGAATGCGCATAAAATGGTACCATTTTTATTAGGTCCCCCACCATTCCACGATCGCACGAGGGAGAGTGTTTTATTCGGTTCCCGTTTTTCTTCTTGCGCCACTTGCGCCACTGGGCAGATAAGACCAATAATTAAGTCATATGTTATATGCGCCTCGCCAGGAACAGGAAGGTCTGTGGCTTACGGCACGCAGCAAGGGCCCGTTTTCACCGCGCACATATCAAGATGGCCTGTTGGACGGCCGAAGCCGCGATAGCCGCTGTTCCAACGACGCCATCAATCAGGGCGCGTTTCTTCGGTCGATCCGACCAAGACGGAGATGTTGTAAATTTAGCTCACAGGTGCACTTTGACTCTGGCATCCGAATACGCGCGCCCCGCTTCATCCCATCTCCGCGGGGATCGATCGCGGTGCGCGGGAGGCGCAACATTCTTCCCGGCCGCTCGGGACACGAGCTAAATTGGCTATTTGGAGCAACGGCGGCGGTTGTAAACGAGGGAGACAAGGGAGACAACGACATCTCGGTGGAATTTTGCTGCTGCTGCTGCTGCTGCTGCTGTTATTGCTTGTATTCGCAGCCACCGTGCTACGGATGAAGCAGTTTCGCCCGTTTTTTTTTTTAAGACCCGCTCGGAACAAACTGGAATAAATGGCCACTCCTAATGGGATCGTGGGGCGAAGTCGTCTGGCTCCTTGAACACCACACATCGCGCAGATTCTAGAGCAGCTCTGCAAGCGACATATACACACCGTCCGAGCACGAGGCACGTAGCATAACAAGACACCAGCGATTCCAACGCCACAACACACACACACACACACACACACACACACACATACACACATACAGTAAAGGTCGTAAATGCTAACAAGTGGCGTTAAGGCTCGCGTTGAAAGGGATAACCACGTCCCGGCGAGGAACTGGTAGCCGTTCGGTCGGAAGAGTATCATAAAGGTGATTTTATTGAACGAAATAAAATAGGATCGATAAAGCAACTATTTCGTTAATTAGGGGATGAATTCGTAAGGCGCTTAACGTGCGAGATAAAATATGTAATACGATATTTCATTTGCAGCATAAAACGGTATGATGCTCAGTGTGTCCACCGACTCAGAGGTAGTTTATCAGACCGGTCAAAGAACATCGAGTGAATAAACTTTCCGAACGGGTATGTCCTCAGTTCGTGCACCTAAAACCCGCCCAACCCGGCGTGCACTTAAAGAACACGACTCGGGCGACTCGGGCGACAGGGGCCGCGGACGCAGATCGGGGGAAGTGATCAGAATGTTTGCATTTGCAGGCCCAGCTGCCTACGCTCACCTGCCACAGCTGCAGCAAGTCTGGGACCTTGGCGCAAGTGCAGCACCCGGATTCACGTTCAACGAAGTGAACGCTGCGGTGGGAAGAGAACCAAACCGATTCCTGTTCCCGCTGTCGGGGGGCTTTTTATTTTAACGTTTCTCAAAACCTCTCCTGCGCGAGTGTGTATGTGTTGATCCATCCGAAATCTGGAAACGTTGAAAACGAACCGCCGATATGATTCCGATTCCGGCAGTGGGAAATCGGGATCGAGTCATCCGGCAATTCGTTGCCATTCGCAACCTTTAACCGCGATCCATGGAGCGGGACGCTGGAGCAGGTTGTTTATGACGTATGAATTATATGAGTTTTGAGCCGTTTCGATGGCGCATGCATGCGCCGCCACCTGTCCATCGGCATCGTGTGGTGGCAGAAAGGTGGCAGAAACCCGTTACAGCCGCTTATCGGACTATCTCACCTCACCGAGCGGGGGGTGCTGCTGCTATTGATCGCGGATCGCGCCTGTGAAAAGGGCATTGGAAATAAATTTCGAATTTACGACACACAAACCATGGCCGGGTATGTTCCAACGACGACGCCGGGCTCCGGACGCCGGAGGTTGTGGTCGATATTCGACCTATTGACATTCAACCGATCCGAAACCGGCCGGAACCGAGCCAGAATGGCTGGAAGACAGGCAAGCAAATGCCACTTCCTTGTTTCTTACTGGCAGCGTTTGATAAATTGCACCGACGGCAGGGAAATGTGACACCTCGGTCCATCCAATAAGCGTGGAGTGTTAATCCAATTTTCGCTTGTCGAAAGGATTGTTTGATGTATTTATGTTGCGCACCCTGACTGCCGCTAGTTTGCGCTTGCGGAGGCATTTGCCGGAGGATGTACACTCCTCGCTCGGTCGTGTGGGCTTACGTTGAAAAACGAAGAAGCGTGTGTGTGTGTGTGTGGGAGAGCATTGGTTGGTTAGCGCAGGGTGGGAAGCAAGAAGTCGGCTCCGAATGAAACTAGATCCTCTTGTGGTTTTGGCTGCCGGTCGTCCGGTTGGAATGTCTTCTTGTTAGCTTAGGGTTATCCGGTTTTTTTGCTTCTCTCACCCTCTAGCCACGAGTCACAATCAATCGACGCAGTTTCCGTCAGCGGGTAACTCGCCGGGATGAGCCCAAGCAAGCAAGCGGTAAGAAGCGCATGAAACACCCCAAGTTGTCCGAAGTCGTAGTAGTGACGGTTGTAAGGGCACTTGAGCATTTCTGCCCAACCACTGCGAGTTCGGTTCCATTTGCCACTCCATTTCGTTCCGGACAAGGCGCGTTACGGGCCGATCCGGGTCAGACGCTGCTACGGTGACTTACGCGGAGGTATTTTGTCTTCACCTCGCCGGCGCGGGAACTATTTGCGCTGCCGCAGCCACCCTCTGCTGCATAATTGCAGCCTATCGGCTTTCGCAACAAGCCCCGCCAAGCATGCGCTAATTATGTTCTACCATTTATCATACTTAATTTCTGCCTAACTGGATCCAACCACCACACATGCTCGCTGCTGCGGAACGTGAACGCTTAGAAAGGTCACGTAGATTGCCGATCAAACGATCGCGGTGGCGCTGATATGGAGGCTTGTACAGTGAACCAAAAAATGCTGCACGGTTGCAACCGAAGGGAGTACACATTTTCCTTTCCTTATCCTCCACAGAAAAAAAACGTTCCTACTAGCTCCGATTGGTAGGACACGTCTGCCACCCGGCTCAACCTCCGCCAGAGGAAAACCCGGCCCCCGGTGCCGGCCGCACCCCGTGTAAAAGGTTGGCAAAATTGATTTCAGCTGGCAATTTTCCTACATAAATTACGCTCATAAATCATACACCTTAAACGCCAGCTTTCGTGCAGTTGTTGAAGTCGCGCGTACGCCCCATCCCGGGCTGCCGGGTTTCAGTGCACGGCACACGGTGGAGGAAGAACTTTTCTAGCTATAAAAATTACCATTACCATAGATCACTTCGGGACGGCCCCCAAGATCAGCACCATTTTCCCTGAAGGGGAACCTTCTCCTGGCGACTTGGAGCACACAGGGACCCGGGAGAAGACACATTAGTGACCTGTTCTGAAATCAAGTCCGCCGCGTACACTTTGTCACACACAGTGCTGCTCAGGGGTTTCTCGTTTCACGCTCACGCTCGCTGGCGGTGGCAGCGGCCATGCTTCCACGTCTCGACAGATCGAGTTCCACGACCCCGGATCCGGTTGCATCCGCGGAAGACGCCAACCACGACGACGGCTTGGCGGGCAATCCAGAATCTGAATCTGGTGATAGCGTAATGAACACCTACACATGACCGCGGCCCGGCTCGATCTGTTCTTGCCGGTACGCGGTAGTACGAAGGATTCGTCGCACCGTGCGGAGATGGAAATGGAAGCAGCAAACGAGCGAAAAGAAACCACCACAACCCACCGGAGGGAGACCGTTCTAGCCGCGGTTCTAGAAACCGCGCCCTGGTTCGAGCGTGGAATGGAGATTTATAATACCACCTAGCTACACCGGCGAACTGGCGGTGATTCATTCTCTCTCCCATCCTCGTTTTGGTCCGTCCGTTCATCGAGGGGGGCGGGAGCTGATCAGCAGGTAACAGGACGTCCCGGGCAAAACTCCCGAAGTAGATTATCATTCTTTGCTTCATTGTGTTCCCTTTCGTTTCCCTTTTTCGCGCGGAATCGACCGAACGGATTCGGGTTTCTGCATGCGCCGCGAGATCAACCACCGAGATCCGGACGGGTGTTTCTTAATCCCGGCGGCTCGGTCCGATTCGCGACACGCACGCCAAGTGCAGAGCGAGTGGGTGGGTGTGTGTGTGTGCCCCTCCAACAATCCGACGGACTTGGAAATCGCACTCCTGCATCACTTTTCTTCAGCGCTCGCTCCTCCGTCGCACATTAAAACTAGATCTTCCCGGGCTCATTTCGTATTCACACATGCGGTTGGTTGATTAATCTTTGCGGACGGGGCGGATTTTTCCGCCGTCCCTTTTTTGGGGGACCACCTGCTTCCACGGTTTCCGCCGGGTCCGCTCCAGCACGATCGCACGGCACAAGCCATCATTTGTTTCAACGTCAGCTTATGTTTTACTTATTTCCTAGAACCAGCCGAGCACACCTCCGGGCGCGTTGGCGGGAGCGATCTGTAGATGTACACGGAAAGATCTGCACGCGCATGGGTGTGTGTGTGTGTGTGCGTGTGTGTGTGTGTGTGTGTGCAACATCCACCGCAACAAGCCTTGTCCAAGTGTTGCTCTCCTCCTCCCCCCCAAAAAAAGAAACCAAAAATCGTTTCTGGAACCCATTCCCATGGAAGTCCCGGTCAGATCGCTGGACTACGGAAGATCTCGGAGGAGAGAAACTCACCCAAACTTTGCCCCACTCCTTCGTTCACCTCTCGCACGCATCATGACACGAATGTAATTTGGTGTGTCGATCCGTGTCCGTGATATCGGGCGAGTCGAAAGGGTAGGCCGAGCGCTTCCAAGAATCGAACCGCGCGTAATAAGAAGCGCGGACCAAAAACAATTGGTGTGCGATCCGATGGGTTGGAGAGGTTCAGAAGGAATCGAACAGAATATTTGCGCACGGATTGTGCTGCTGAATGGACCAGCTGATGATTCGATCGGTTTCGGGGTTATGCTTTTGCGTTCGCTTTTCTTTTTCCTGGGCCCTGGGTTCCTAACGATGCCGAACCATTTCGCTGTTTCTTTTTAATCCCCCCCCCCCTGCCTGGGAGTGCTTTGGACACACGGGTTCCGGATGGCAGATCATCGATTGGTTACAGCCGAACCTTAAAATCATCGGATTTGATTTATGGTCACCGATCTTCCTAATTCAATTGATTATCGCAACCCGCGTCCGCTCGGTGCTTGAGCGTGCGAGATCATAATGAACGGGAAGAAATGTTACCGACCGACCGGCCGAACCCGGGGGTTCATTAATCTTTCAAATGGATCAATTATGCTGAACCGATGTATTGCATTTCTGTTTCCTTGGGCTATCTTCGTTTGCGAATATTTGTGCATAACCTCAACTCTTTCTAAAGTAGCAGGAATGTTCTTCAAACGATTTTTTGAAATCATGACGTCCGTGCGCGTTTGAAACACGATGCGTTAAGGTAACGTGATAAACAAATAGTACCGGCAGTGATGCGTGACGTTTGCGGTCTGGTTTCAATTGTCACGGAACGGGGTGTCAGTTTTGGAGGCAATGTGTGAAATGGACGATATTTTCTAGCCTCAACGCCTCGCTAAGTGGTTACTCAAACACAAGCGGCATGACGCAAGAGCTAGGAACATCCAATGGATAAATAACCGGCTGGAAGAGAAGTGATGAAGATTCTAGGCCCTTATGGCAACATGTTCGGTTTCAAATAGTACACTTGTCTAGTTAATTTACGAGAAAGCAGCTCGTTCCGTGCTGTTGTTTGGCAAAATCGCTTCTAATCCGCAAGCAATCCCCTACGCAGAAGACGCGTGCAGCCTGGACTGCAGCTCACGCGCGAGTCCCAGGTACGCCAAAAACCTGTTCCAAACTTCAGCCAACCTCAGCCGAAAAGGAAACAGCCCGCCCAAAAGGATGTGCGTGGCCGGCGTAGCATGTGTGTTGCCGCTGCAGTGATACTGCTTGACACGTTGATAAATCGCTTCATTGTCACGCCTTTCCGCAACTTTCGGCCGGGAGCGTGCGGCCGAACAAACATACGAGCCGAACTCCGGAGGCAGGGGGTCGGATGCTGTCAAACAGTCAACCCACGGAGCGTTTTCCGAACCAGGACCCCGATTTGTGGACCCCGCCGGAGATGCATTGGTGAAAGTTTCGCCCAACCGCCGAACGACCGGCGCACCGGCGGAGTCGCTAGAGTTCGAGCCTCGGGGACCGTGCTGCGATCACGTTTTCGGTTTGTCGGTTTTATTTTCGCTACCCTGTTGCCTGCGGGTCCCAGTTAGACGTTGGGTCTCTCCACATTCCACACGGCGCGGCCGGGCGAGAGCGCGATCACGGGCGGGGAAATATAATAATAATTGACACAACATTAATAATATCATTTTCTAATTTCTTCACCCGTGGAACCAGGAGAACCAAACTGCCAAACGGGCCGCTGCACAATGTCTGACCAGCGTGCGGTTTTTGCTCAAACATCCGGAAACAGGACCGGTCTCTGGGCCGTCTGGAGCGTCTGGATTAGGTGCTCGATTAGCCGCGGAAACGCAGCCCACCTTAATCACTCCGGCACACCAGATACCTGGCTGGAAACAGCAACATCTCCGCTGATTACTCTGTAAATAGCCGGGGATGAAAATTTATGGCTTTCATCGCGCTGCCACAGAAAGATAGAAACCACCTTCCCGAGCCGAGGATGGGACGACATTAGGGTGATAGTGGCGGGCCTGCGGAGACAACAACGCTTTCGTGTTGACTCCGCATGGGGACAAACATCGCACGATTGCGTAGGATGATTGATCGTGTTGCCTCCTCCCGGTACAAGATACTCGCGCGATCTCAGCCGCTGGCGTCTCGGAATCTCGGTGGGCACGAGACATGGTGACGATTGGTTGGTTTTATCGTCACCTTCTCCCTTTCTGCCCGACACCAGTTGCAAGGGTCGTGGGCTTGAATCAGCTCATTAGAGTCCGGCTCAAGGCGGCCATCAAATCGAATCGAACTATCGGGGCGTATTTGTTGATGCGGTTGATGGTGTGCGCACTTGGGTTTTATCAGCCGGTGGGTGCCACTAAAAGTTGGCCAACGCCGCGCAGTCACTCCTGCGACCACCCAAACGATCGCGAGCGGCCATTGAGGCCCGACGTCGGCATTTCAAAGCACCTGAAACGAGCGTGTGTGTGAGTGAAGATAGCGCGAAATAACAATACCATTACCATTAGGTTTTAAGAGCATCATCGACCGCGTTGATAGCCAGCTCATCATCCCGTCGGATAAACTTCTACCCTCGATGGATATGGATACGAGCAAGAAGTGTGCAATTTCCCACCATCGTCCGGGGCGGACATCGTCCCTATCATCAGCGACTACACACTCGGCAGCAAATGATGAATATCCACGAGTTTGCGGATAGAACGGGATCGCACCGGCAAAAAAGGAGTTCTGTGGAAAAAAAAGGTAGTCGCAAATTATTCACCCATTTTTTCATGTTTTCACCAGCCCCGGAACTGCTGCCCCTGGGTGGAGCTGGATGAAAAATTCTTTCCTGATGCCCTAATGTGTGGCTTTGGTACGGCGCGAATACCGGTTCACGTTCCACACACTCGCACACCTGTATGTGTGCTCCACAGCAGGAAAAAGATAATTACAGCCGTGCTGGAGGAAACGCAGTGTGGAGCGCATCACTTAGTGCGCGCGCAAATTTGATTTCGAGTATTATGTAACATTTTAAATTGGAACATAAATCGCGATGTACAGCTGGGAAGAGTGTACTGAGCTTAACCAGCATCGCGAGCATGATTAATGCCGCTCATTTTATGTTTCACTTTATCCTTCCGCACGCAGGCACGCACGCTCGACGACGATGGCGTTATCGCGCCCACGGACGGTTTGAACTTTCGACCCGCTTAGGGTTTGTGCATACACCCGGTAGCCCTCGGGAGCGGTCCACGGGAGCGCTCGTTACCGGGTCCCGGGAGAGATTTTGCGCAGAAGCGGCCGCATGGAACGATCGGTTTCCCCATCCATCGTGCGCGGTGGTTGCTAATGCGGTTTAATGCATTTGAACACACATGTGTGCGCGGTTCGCTCACTTTCAAGTTCACGCTGGGAGGGGTGTGCGTGGTCACTTTCGCGCCGTACTGCTGCCCCTCACGCCGAAAGTAAACACGCGCGCCGATACACAAACTGCCCCCATTTGCATATATGCAAACGGTCGGTGGCACATTCGAACCGTTTCGAACACACACACACGCGAGCGGTCCGGTGTTTGTGAACATGTTACATTTTATGTCGCATTGCGCGGGCTAAAACAATGGCGTCGCGTTTGACCCTCCCGGCTCGTTGGTGACTTCGCGGCTGGATGCGTCGACCGTTTCGGACCCATATTTTCCCTCTTATGCTTTACTTCCGGGGGCTGGCACGATCACTGCACGTGCGCTCGGCCAGTGCGTACATTTTCCAATCCCGGTATGCAGTCAGCCTTGGGTCCGGACGATGCACCGAAAGGGTGGAAAAAGGGGCCGCGTTTTTTGTTCTCTCCCCAAGGGAGCCCCCAGAGCTGGAACGGAGAGCAGTGGTGGAAATTAGTAAACTTTCTCGCGCAACAAAACCGAAACGCGTTGGGCCAGCCGCGGTAGAGGCTGTCATAGCGTAAAAAACGGCGGTGGCGTAAAAAACTGTCAACGCCGCATGTTTGCACCGCCGACCCTAAACAAAACCAAACATGGAGAGATAATTATTCCGTCACAAAGAGTCGGTCTGGCTAGAACTCGCTTTCTCTCGCTCGCGGTGGTGGCTACAGAACGGGCCCAACGCGCATGTCGGTACGCGCGATGGAGCCTATTTGAATTGAATGGAAGGGAAGATAATTTATAATGTCCACAAAGGTAGGCCGCTGCAACGCCTAAATAGGTCACGCTAGCGGCAGACACACACACACACACACACATGCGTTCGTTCGCTGCGTTCAGCTTCAAGAACAGGGATCCGGGACAGAACTGCGGCCGTGCGGAATTCAACTGACCCTGCCAACGGACGCAGACAGGCGCTTTCAACGCACGGTAATCGCGCGCAGCGCGTTCTAATGGTGTTTATTTTTCGTGTGGACGGTTCCCGCCGTTCACACGCGGCTTACCGCGCGCGCAGTCCCGCGGCTGGTGGTATGCAAACACCGCTTCGTTTGAGACACCACATTTACAAACAATCAGCTCGCAATCACATCGAGTGCAACTCCAACGCAACGCGTTTGCGCGGCCGCAACCGGTTCGAGCGCGCGGTGTAAAAATCGTTCGTGGCCAGCAGCAATAAAAAACCAATCAGCCAGACCCGGTGCACCTGCACAGAACCGGGCGGATGCAAAAATGCACCGGACGGACGGTGGGAATAAAAATTTTCTTGCCGAACCTGCCGAAAGCGGGTTGAGTTCTCGAACGAGAAATGAACGTATAAGCCCCAGTCCACACACACAAACCACACGGAAGATGGAGATTGGCACACGGAGAGCAGCGTTTCAATCAGCCAGCCCAAATTGGGAAAGGAACACGCAGACACACGAACGCCACCAGCTCCAATCGAAAGCTCCACAATGTCTGGGCCGGGATTTGACTCCGCCGGGGGCAACACGGGGCGAGTTTTTGGAAGTAATCCGCAACTCATGGCGAAACCGTGCCCGGTGGTGGTGACTCATCGGTGAAACTTTAATCTTTCTCTCTTATTTTCGTTTTCAAAACCTTCCCCAAAAAAGGAAACCTATTCGCGGAGCGTTAGGCGTGAAGCGGGAATGTACGTTCCACCTAAAGCTCGAGAACGAGTTCTGCTCGGACGGAAATGAGCAGCCGCCATGGACCATTTCACTTCGCTCAGCTTCTCGGCGACTCTCTCGCGTGACGCGCACTACACCCAACACCTGTGCGGAAATTTAATCCGCGACCGAGACGCAAAACTCGTTGCGTTGCGCCGCAACGAGACGGCCACGGTGCAGACGAGCGAGGGCTTTTTCTCGTTCGCTCATCGCTCGATGGTGGTAACCTGATTTTTGTTTTCTGTTAATTTCAATACTCTCTTCCGTGGCTGCGGGTTTTGGCCGTGCGCGAACCCGATGCCAATCGCGATGCCTCTGCCAACCTGCTTCACACCCGAACGGTAGAACGGGTGGATATTTGATACGGCTGGCTTAGATTGGGTGGGGGAGGGGGGCAGAGTGGCAGAGGGGGAGAGGCTGGTTGTCTAACGTTAGCTTTGCTCTCATGATCGCAAAATGTCATCTTCGAAGTCGGACCGAAACTGCGCATTTGAATTATGATGCTCACGCCAGGCTGTCTGTGAATGTGCTGAGAAATGGAACGGGCTGCGAGTCCCATGTCTGTTCGGAAACATGTTCCCGTGAGAGTGGTTTAAGTTGATCGTGCTAGCATTGTTTTATTTATTTATGTATTTAAATTTATTTATAAATGTGTATCAAAACTAAACTTACATGCGTTAACTCCAGACATAGAAAATCGCGACTAAAAACAACATTCGGACAGCTAATGCAAATTACTCCTCCAAATTGAGGTCTGTTCTGTTAATGACTTTATAATTATCAACAATAAAATTATTAAGGGGGTTGTACATTCCAGCCACTTGTACACGTAGTTTGCACGTATGATATACTTATGTCTTTAAAGTTGTTTTCTGATCACAAAAAATATTGTTTCCCTTAATTCTTGCTTCTAAACACCATAGAGGCCTCATCGTTGGAGCTTGAACAAAATAAATGTTTTTGCCGTGTTCTCCGATAAAATTCCTGCCGTCGTACGTAGGAATTTTTTTCTTAAAATTGAATTGGTTTAAAAAAAAACAACGAAAAAACAAAAATAAATAAAAACGATTGTAGATAAAATGGTGTAGAATTAAAACCATCCTGAAATGTAATCAAACCTAATCGTCCATTAATTTTGAAAAAAAAATGCGTTTGAAGTTTTCAATCCAGTTTGGAGCGCTTCGCTTTTCGGTTGGTAACTTTGGAACTGAGTGTTTCATGAAGTTCAGGCGGAGTTTACGATGAAATAGAAACTCCAAAGATTTTTTAAATTAAAAACAAACAATTTTATAAAACAAGCAGAGTGTATTACCCATTTAAATGTATAATTATAAAACGCATTTAGCCACATGGCGATCAAGAAAAAGGGATCATTGGATGTGTAACGTGTGTCACAGGTATTATGTTACGTTGTCGTGATCGTTATACCAGAAACAAGCAGGTTGATTTGGAGAAATCGACAGTTTTAGGAAAACAAATAAGAGAACCAAACTACAAGATTGAACTAATCATTAGTGCAGATTTATAATATAAAAAGCGTACATATCGGCATACGCTGAATTTCTGATATATTTTTGTGTACTACGACGCCTCACTTGATCCGCAACATCCGCAATGTTCTCTATTACACATTATTTGAGATTTTTTTTAAATAACTTAGCATTTTGAAAATGAAATATATAGAATTCCCTGTATGTATAGAAAAATTAAAAAATGGCCACTTGGGCAAATAACTACTTCTACTGATGGGTTTATGTACAAATTGGCCAAAATTCCCAACAAATTTCAATACCTACTTTAAATATGTATCACAAGATTCAAAGAGAATGTCAAAAATTGGTTCCTCTATAAAATGGTATTGCCAGGAAAATCCACAGCCCAACTTACTTCCCTCATCGCGCATACGATACTCCTGCGATAGTAGTACTACCAACGCAACCCGATGCGAAATTATGCACCGACCATCAATTGCAGCCCAGCAGCAGTAAAAGAACACCTTCCGCGCGCGAAACCGGCGCGCACGCGGGCGCACTCGCAATCGAAACAGTCCATTACCGGGAATGCGCGCCAACGGGATTATGACCTCAATTTTGCTTCCCGATCTTTTCGCTCAAATCACTAAACGATTGCACGATGGATACGATCGCATCGCACCGGTGTGCGGGTGGTGTGCGACTAGAATCGGGATAGGGAAGGGTCGCACCGGAACGCAAAACAAAAAAAAACAACCCAGGGAACTAAATCATCGAAGAATTTATTACCATTTGCCGCGATAAGGAAGGCTCCCAGCCGCACACACACACTCCCACTCGCGCACACGGATGCGGGTGCGCACTTCTTGGCACGATGCTGCCGCAGAAGCATCGCGCCCGGAAAACACACCGGAAAAGTGCGCGATCATTACGCGCACACAAAACCCCGTCGTCGAGCAACGTCGTCGGTATCGTCGCGTCGGTCGCTCGCACGATCGCATGAGGCGATGAAAGGAAGGCGCGCGCGCGCTCACATTGTGGTCACGATCTGTACGTTGCGGGTGCAGTTGTGTCTGCACCGGTCGCGCGCGCATAAATCGCATCCCTCATCCCACGGGAAGGCCGGCATTCCGACGGAACCGACGGGAGGGTTCCCCTGGGATGGAAAGGTGGTAAAAATAATGAAAATCAATTTCACCGTAATAATCAGCCTCGCAGAATCCCATCGGTTACACCTTTGATGAGCGTGGTGTGTGTGTATGTGTGTGTGCGCGCGAGAAAATACACTAGATGGATCATATTTACTGACGCGCCTTATCAACCGCAGCCGATCGGGTCGGTTGATCGGTTTGTATTAAAATAAATAAATCCCATCGCATCTTGATTCGGGCCACCTCGGTTTTTTTTGTCTCCCTGAGCTCGCGCGTTCGTAATTTGCTGCCCTCTCGGCCGGTTCGGTCGCTCGAAACGCACTCTCGAAAGTAAGAAGTAGAACGGGACGTCTCCCCGGGACGACGCGAAGATCCGAATGAACAGATGGCAATAAATTGCAAATATTATAAAACAGACGTTATGCGCTGAGGCTGCGGTGTCGATCGTGCATTTCTGATTTCTGTGTTTTTTTGTTCTGTCCGCTTCGACCAGCAAAAGCAAGCAGGTAGCTGCGCCTTCGTGCGCCCGCGTAAGTAATTTCAATTCGCGCGCCCGCGCGTACGATCGTGATTCGTTTTACTTCGAATTCGCATCCGATCGCGGAATGATAACGAACCGCTCGGTGTGTGTGTGTGTGTCTGTGTTGGGTAATAAATTTCATTGCCATTAAGAAGCCGCATTACCATTCGCGAAACCGACACGGTAAAGTGTTGGTTCTGTCTGTTGCGAGGTGTAAAAAAGCGCGTCGAACCGGCGGGAGCGTTCTAGTGCTTTTAGCCGATTTTCACACTCCCAACCGCCCAATCCCACCACCCAACCCTAGTACGGTGGTGGTGTGTGAAATGATCGCAAGAAAACACGCACGCGCTGGTCGGCTAGGTTTGTTTTCCAATTATAGGAAATTGGATCAATTATTGATATTGCAGCAGAATTCGCACCCTTTTCGCGACCGGCACACCGTGATGGAAGCCCACGGAGGAAGCCTTCGCCATCCCGTGTTCGCTAGCTTCCCCACCGTTAATCATCCACGGAAACGATCGTTAAAACTTAGACAACCTGATTAGCGATTGGTTACACACACTCACTCTCTCCCTCTCACTTCTTTGCCTTTCCGGTTGTCTTAGGGATGGCAGGAAAAAAAAGAACCGATTCGCTACCAACGGCAAGAACAACGCGAGCGCAAATACTTCGAACCGTGATAACGATCTGCGTAATTTGCAGCGAACGAGAAACAAAATGGACAACAAATGAAAACGAAACGTCCGACCGGCCGCAGTCGCAACTCAGGGGATCGGGCGGGTTGGATAGTTGTTTAAATTCAAGTAAACAACATTCATTACTGTCACGAAGATAGCTCCGGGAGGTGTGCGGGAGGCAGGCTGCGAGAGGGAGGAATGCATTCCTGACGCAGGTAACACGCAATCTGGGATGGTTGTTTGTTCTGCAAATCGGCCGTCCGGTGGCAGGCAACTATTCCCCCTCCGAACGTTCTAGGTCTCTCTCTATCTCTCGCTCTCTCTCTCTCTCTCTTTCTAGTTAGCCATTTGTACACCGCACTTTGTATATAATTTATGCGATAAGGAGCCCGGCATGTTCTCCGCAAGCGGGCCAGCAATTCAATTCACGCAGAAAAGAAGCCCGAACAAATAATATTTGCACGCAGCGAGGTTTGCTCGAGTGTTCCACAATTTCATCCAACATAACACCTGCGTAATATCGGACAGAAGCGACAAAAAAGCCCCCATAAAAACACATTTCGCTCGATTCGGATTTGGACGTTTATTGGAGGGGCAATAAAAACAAAACTGCACACCAAGACGACACTTGGAATCGAAATGAAAATCCCAAAATCGTCACCAATCCCAAAAAAAAAAACGCCGACCACGACAACTTAATTCGCGTGCACATCTGCTCGCGGAGCGATAAACTATGAAATTTTATCCCGTTGGCCGTCAAAAGGTTTCAATTCGTCTTCTTTTTTATGACGGCTTATGATGCCGAGAGTGTCCGAGCGCGAAACGGAGGCCCGTCGGGGGACCCAAGAAGACCCAAGAAGGCGTGCGGCTGACCCACTCAGCAGAGATTGAACCATCAGACGAAGTTGCGGGCGCTTTCTGCGGATGATGAAGTGGACAGAATTATCAATCGTAAAGATTGTGACACAACACACCAGAAGGAGTGTCTCACACGGGTCGTGGTCACGATCGGACTGATAATGTCGGGATGCGTAACCATTAATCCGCGTGACTAACGATCCGCCCGGGCGCCCTTAGAAGCAGAACGGTGCGCCAAACATGTATGCAAAACGTACGCTTGCAAAGTTTTAGGTTAGATTTAGCATATTCTACCACGCGAAGCGCCCATGCGAAATGGGACACCGAAGAAGACGCTCACGTCCTCGTCCTCGGCTGATCGCTGCCATTAAGATGCGAAACGAAACAAAAACGGTACATCAAATGTTTGTGTGTGTGTGTGTATGTGGTTAATAAAATATAATTTCATCCGCTTCAGTCAAAAGGCGATTGCGAAAAATGGTTCGCAAAAGAGGAGCCAACGAGAGAGAAAGAGCCGATCGGTACACTTTCTGCAATAAAATTGAAGTTGATTGACTTCAGGCCCCACACAAGATCAATGCCCAAACCATTACCGGCCCACAGACACAAAGATATCGAAAAGAGCGCTCGCCAAACAACAGAAGAGAGGCAGTACGACATCAAATCGATGCTTATTTGCGTCCATTTTCTGTCCTTTCCTTCGCGCGATCGGAACAATCAGATCGAGACCATGAGTCGGGCTCGATCGTGGCCCGGTGTTGCTCGCGCGCCGGTTGACGGATTTCTTTCCAAATTTCAATTTTCAGCCCTCAAGGCTAAACTCCGTCCCGACCCGGTTTGGCCGAGCCGATCGATTGCACTTTTCCATTGCGGAAACGCCGATTCGGGGCCGATCTGGGCCGAATCACAGTGAGCGGTGATGCCCCAAGAGCCTTCTCGAAGTAACCAAACTATAGCAAAAAGCTGGACCACTACTAGCAACCGGTGAATACTAGGTGATTCAATTAAAATTCTTCACTTCACTTTGCTCAATTGTGGCGAGACGCGTTCGTTCGTACGGGCGGCAAAGTTTGGCGAGTGACATTTAGCTGTCATCCCAGCAGAACCTGACACTTGACATATCACCACAGCGTGGCACCAGCAGCAACGAAAGCACCAAAGCGCGCCCGTGGTGGCCCGTCAATGTTTGCCTTGGGTTTACAGCGCGCCCCACCGGCCGCAGCATCCCGGCAAGGGAGTTGACGTCAAACTGTTAAACCCATCTAACGATCAGCGCACGGCGGGGCGAGCAGTACAGTTTTATTTCAATTCTCATGATTCGCGTCGTCTTCGCGAGCCATTTCATGCCTCATCACAGAAGTGGATTACAATCGTACTGCGCCGGCACGTCCACGACCGTGCGCCATTTTTCTTTCGATTTTATCGTCACCCGTAAATCTAATCTCAGAACTCGCGGCTCCAACCCCGCTGCTCCCGCGTGCCGTGCCGTGTTTTGTCTCACATTCGTGTTTTGTTTGACCGTTATGACACCTGTTGGGTTTTGTCTATCCCTACTTGGCCCCTCGAAGCGAGCGGTTGACCACCCGAAGAACGGGCCGAAAAGCGTGCGAAAGGAATTCGAACCCCGTACGGTCGACGTACAATTTGTCACCAGGCTAAACAAAAGCAATCCCATCAGGCCTGAAATCTCTCTACTTTACGACAAGACATAAACGTGTATTATGTGGAAAAGCGAACGGACGAAAGAATTGACGCTAAGCATAATTAAGGATCGAAGTGGTACGGACGAACAAAAACACGCCACAGATAACAGCCATGCACACGCACACACGTGTGGAATGGGGGGAGCCTCCCAAAGCTTACATCAATGTAGCGGACTACAACGGCAAGAGATGGAAGAATAACAAAAAAAAACTGGACCCAACCGAACGAACTAGATGGAGGTTAAAATCGGAAAATTAGCATAATTAATTGCCAGCTTCATATCGTGCCGCCCGAAACTAGCAGCTTCACTGAGTAAACGACCAATCGAGAATGGATGGCCGGCGAAGGCGATTGTCCGTGCTGTTATTATTAACGAACTGGTGACTGGACGAACGGGCACCAAAGAACGAACCTCAGGGGGTTGCTCGAAGCGACAGCGAGAACCCCCCAAAAAACTGGTTCCTAATCATTTACTCGCTGTACTAAACGAAAAGAACCTCGGCTTTTCATACACCTCATGGAGTGGAGGTAATGAATCGATAAGAAAATCCTGCTCCAGCCGCATGCACAAACGCGCGATCGCTTATCGAGTGATCGGGAGGCGATGCTAGCCACGCGGGCGACAGAGACCCGTGTGAACCGATCGTGTGCGTGGTTATGAGCGCCGAACGCCATTTGCTTGACTGATGTGAGCTGTTCGCTGTGCCCCTTAATGTTAATCTAATTAATCCATCGAAAGGCAAACAAAATGGTCCGCGGAATACGCAGCACCGGATTTGAATTGCAAATTCGCCTGTTGCCGAATAGCTCACGGGCGGTGTACCTGTTTTGTTCCGATGCTTTCGCGATCGGGGGAACCGCGTGGTTGATCCGCGGGTCGTGCTTGTAAATTAAGACGTATCGCGATTGGTTCCCAAAGCCCGAAGGCAAGTCGAACCGATCGGTCCCGCGTTAGGGTCTCGTTAGAGGATTTAACCCGCATATTTATGCCTTTTTTCTTCATAATCTTTTTTCGATTTTTTCCTCCGTTCCATACACGCACGTTACACAGGCGGCGTATCAGATCCGCCCTAGGCTGTTGATTAATTGGAGAAATAACCTATGAGCCACCCGAAAGCGGGGGAAAAACACAACCCAGAGGCCTACCCTGGGGGTGGATATTAATGAGTCGAAAAGTGAAGTGTTCTGATTTTTGGTTTGTATTTCCCAAACTCGGTTCCGATGTAACCGTTTCATCCCCTCCCACCCTTCTTCTCCCCTTCCCTCTCCCGATCCAGATCACTGTGACCTTTCCTGCCGGTTGTAACCCCGACGGAACGGCTCGGCAGTAACGGAACGGCATTTCACGAAATCGATTAATAGACGCCGGGCCCGGTTCGCTATTTTTCATCCCGAGCTGTCTTCCACGCTGCCGCCGACCTGCTGAGAGGCGGTAGTGCAAATCGAATCGAATCGTACGAAAGAATTTCACACCCCGCCATGCATCTATCTGCACTGCGCCGGCTCGTACGCGCTCGTAAAGAACAAAAGACTTCAATCACGGCGCACAAGCGACGAACCCGGAGCGGTCGGTGTGGGGTTTCGCATTCACATACATTTCTTCTCCCTCACTCGCTCTCGTTCTCTCTTTCTCTCTCTCGCAAAACCCATTCTGATCCGATTTGCTCGCCACATTTAAAGACAAATACATTAAGCGTAATGGGTTTCGAATGTTATGACAAAACCACGCAGGAGAACCACGCGGCTGTTGCGGTCGTCTAGTGCTAGCTAGCGGCTCAAATAAGAACGCAATGACCCAAACGGAATGGTCAAGTGTGTGAGTGTGGGTCCTCTCTTCTGTCCTCCTCCCTTGCCCCCCTCTCTAGGTTGCTTCCCACAGAACTGTCGGGGTCCCGTGATCATTAGCGCAAACGCGTCTCGAGAACCATTAATATTACAGTTACAGAGCGAATCAACACGGGACAGTTGTCCTTAGGCGCGCGCGCGGTACGCTTAGAGACGGGTATGATGTTCTGAAAATAAAACCGGGCTCCCCCCATTTTGTGAACCCCGAGTGCGCGCGTATATAAGGGAAGCGTCCACCTTTTTCGCGGCAGAAAAATTTCAATTTACCTCTCGCAAACCCCATTACGGTGGGGTCTCCATTATTTTCCCACTCCATTTCTCTTTGCGGTGCGTTCCGCGCCACGAACGACTCGGAACAAAAACAAACCAGAGTGAAAAAAAGTCTTTTTGAACAAAAAAAAAACACCACCACCGAAATTCAAAGTGCGAACAAGCGACGAACCCGAGCTGCTCCAGTGTGTCGGTGCCGACAGGGCAGCAAACGAAGGTAATGGAGCAATGGCACCGGGCACTGGCGTCGTGCGCTGGCTGAGTGCATGGTGTGATAATAATTTATGGCGTGAGGATAAATCATTCCGACCGCCTAATTTTGTGGACCAACGCGGCGGCGTCGCGGCGCGTGATAATATCCGTGAGAAAACGCATCGCTCGGGCGGGCGCGCGAGCGCACCTGTTACGGAGCACTCGGAGATGGCACGATGAAGATATAGCGAGTGGGAGGGGGAGAGAGTAAAACCAATCAGCGGGGGCCAGTGGGCACTTCCGCATAGTGCGCCGGGCTGGTCGCAAAATCCCTCGCGTTGCTATTTGGGTTCGAATGATCAAGCTGGCAGGTCAACGGTCATACGTTTGCCTCCTTTCTACTCAGCGTGCGTCCAATCGCTGGCCTTCTCTTCGCCAATCGCTCGGGAGAAAGTGCACTGCAGCGAGGACTGCACCGAGGATCGTCGATCGGCTTTCTCTAGCCCTTGCGTGATGGCGCGTGAAATAGGGGGGAAAACACACGTTGAAAGACAAATGCCCTCAGGGTGATAGCACACGCAGACCCAACCGACCGGCGTGGCGCTCCAGATTGGTGGAAGAATTTCTAAACAGCCGCGAGCAAAATCGGGGCCAGCAGCAACATGCAACACGCGGCAAATAGTACACGTCCGAGTGGCGAACAAACTGCAGGAAGCATCGAGCGAACGATCGCCGAGCAAAACCACGGGCACGATCGATGGTGCAGCATAAGAGTTTGCTAAATTATTCATAAACCTGCTTATCACTTTCTCAACCTGCGCAAACGATTGCACACGGTTCGCTTCGACAACATCTTCTCTCTCTCCCCCCGTTGTTCGCGCCCTCTCCCCGCACAGCACCTCGTAAATTGTCACCCGTAAATTAGCACGAGCGTGCCCGAGCAGCGAACGCAAAAAAGTGGCAATAAAATTAAAAAAAACACAGCGCCTGTTAATCGTGTAACAAGCGACGAACGTCGGCGTCGGACCATTTGATATAAATTTAATTTTCTATACTGATTTTCATAATTCGCTCGATTGATCAGTTTGTTAACAGCCTTTTCTTGCGGCTTGTTGCTTCGTGCCGGGGAGGATGGAGAAGGAGTGGGGGGGGGGAATAATAACACACACACACACAAGTTGGCACCGAGCTGGCATATTTACTAGCCGGTAAAGGCAAATTTATGAAACAAAATATGCAAATGAATTTGATCGTGCGCGGTTTCGATCGCCGGTCGATGGCTTGCAAGTCGTCTCGTGAGCCTTGCGTTTTGCCTCCTCCCCACCCTCTTTTCGTGTGCCTCATTTCGTCCCTTGCAATTCATTAGATCTCGCACACGAAGGCTCGTGGTTCGCGCGAGGATGGCAAATGGTGCGCACATGCGCAGTGGATGTGTATTTGCCGGCTGTCATTAACATCTTCTGCGCAGAAACCCTTTCTCCTGGTCCAGGCGTCCGGTACCGGAGCAGGCGCAGGATAAAATTAGAAACCATCTCACCTGTGCATAAAAATCGAAAGCTTTCACCAGCCGGACGCGGACGCGACATGGAAGAACATTACCGGATTGTACCGGCAGCGAAAGCAGGCGTGTGGTAAATATGTTTTCAGAGGGTTTTTTTCTTCCTTTTTGCTGCCTCCGACAGCGCGGTAACGTCAGCCCAAGGAACAAGTGATCGGATGGGCTAGAGCGCCAGCAAACTGCGCAACACCCGGAGTTCACGGCGGAGTTCAACTTGCCCGCGTCTTCTTCCCGCAGTCTCGCAGCAAGCACGTGAACCGCCGTGCTGTGCGCGCTAGCGCGTCAGGCTGATTCGCGATTGGGGTCATGTGTGGCCGGAACGCGTGGGCCGACCCGAGCGTTCGCTCCTATCGCCCGGTGGTGAATCTTCCGACCTAAGCTGTGCCCCGTTTTGGCGTGGCGTTTCGTAAAACGTCGTTTATTTGAGTTGTGTGTGAGTGTTTTTTTTCTTCTTCTTCTTTCTTCTTCTGTTTCATTGTACTCGCATCGTCTCGCCCATTTCCCATCGTTTCGCCGGCAAGCGGGGCTTTCTTCGATGGGCGGACCTGCCTGCCTTGTCGCACTGTCGCGGTAATTTCTAATTTATATCCATCGATCGGTCCAGGTCCAGGCAGCGCGGCGTTTTGCTGCCTACGGGCCCCATCTGCGTTTCGGGGACGTTTGCGTGACATTTCCGATAATCGATGGCTTTGTGACGAAGCAATTTTCAAAGCTCGCACGTCGGTCGGTGGTGGTTAGATTGTTATTTTGTGTTGTTTATTAGCCTCATTTTTTAATTTTAATAGGAATTAAAATTCCCTGCTTTGTAGGCTTATCATAATGTAATCAGACAACGCTTTATACTATTTAATTTGCTCCCATCCATGCGTATTGTTTTTGGCATTACTTTACTAACCTCGTGCAGCATCGTTCCAATCAAGTTTTATGTAATACAGGGTTTACCACAGCCGCTGACACATACTGCACACTTTTTGAAACAAGCGGCATACTCACTTCGAAGCCGCGGTGTGTTGACACATCGCGGTGGCTTCGAAGTGAGTATGCCGCTTGTTTCAAAAAGTGTGCAATATGTGTCAGCGGCTGTGGTAAACCCTGTAATAAGTTTTTTAAATAAGTTTTTCAATAATATAACGACCGATATTATTGCTAATTAATTATTATTATTTCATTTCAGTTTAATGGCATTATAGTTTAACAAACCATTTCGAAAAACAAACCATACTAAATCATATTTTTTTAATTGTAAATAGATGGTTACAAATGATACTGTTTATGATTGGCCACCAATTGTGGCTCTTTCACTTTTCTGAAGGACTAACTTTATATGCATTTAATAAATTCCTCCTCAACTTTATCTACCAGACTACTTGGGACTAATGTCCTCGTATTTCGACACGTCTATTTTTTTTTTCGCACACATACACATTAGATGCAAATAAATAACTTTGCTGCCATTGTCATTTATATAGTTTTGACCTTAAAATTCTGAACGTTGGGAATGTTCGTTTTCTCAGAACAAGTCTTCAAAAATGCAATGACAATTTTTTCATCTTTTTTGATTCTGTTGGAACATTTTAAAGGAGACTGGAAAAAAAGAAAGGAGGAGGTTGGAAGAAAAAAATAAACTCACTTTAACTTTTTGATATAGTTATTGAAATAATCAATTTAAGTGGGAAAACTTGAAGTTATTTATATTCAACAATACAATGGTCAAATAACTATGTTTAGATGCATAGCTGACAGATTAGCAGAATATACATATATGAATAATATCATCACAAATATATGATTTTTTTTTCATATGTTTTTCATATGAACTATTTCATATGAATAGTTGAACTATATGAACCATATAGTTTTTCATATGACTTCAAGATAAGTCCTTTAGTTTGTAAGATATTCTATAAAAATAAGTGCTCGATTGTGAAAGTAAAAAAAATATACGGATGAAAATAAACAAAAACATCTAAATAATGCAAATGGACAGACACTTTTGTTGATTTTCGAAACACGAAGCTATACATGAAGCAAGTAACACTTCCAGAGCTTCTAGAAGCCGTGCTCCTGCCAAATTAAATGGGACAATAGGACGATTGAGCTATGACGTTTCTCCTATACATATTATAATTCACCAATTCAAACAACGGAGAACTCTCTCAAGCTTCACTAGCTCCAGTAACGAATTATTTATTACTGTACCCGAGCGTTTAATGTTTAAGACACTTCACGCCGGCCCTTCTTCTCTCTCTGAACCCTCTCTCCTCCAACAATTCCTGCCTGTGCAATTAATTCCCAAAAAAAACCCCGGCGTGAAGCATCTATGTCTAGCTCCGCTAACGAACTCCTCCTACCGAAAAAAAATCCACCAAAGTCATTAGAACGAGCTAAATCGATCGGCAACAATGAAGATCAAGATCGCATCAAAAGTTGGCCAGAAAGGCTGCCCTGCGCTGCCTTCCTTTACGGTGTACCGTTAATAGAAAAGTGATTCTATCGTCACTGAGCAAACAACAACGGCACCAGCCGCACAAAGGGCACGCGGAACCGTAGCAGACGCATAACGGCCGAGGCCGAGACGCGATTCCCGTTCGTTGCCCACCGTTCTGGGTTGCCCCCGTCCCTCCCGTGGCGTCCCCGAAAAGTGCCGTCCCCAATGCGTCGAGTGTAAGCTCTCGATCACGCTAAACGCTTCACTGGACACGCGCTCGCGCGAAAGCGATTGTCGCGCTCCGTTCGCGAATCGCCCGGGCGCGCGAAACGAGGAAAACAAAACAGCACACAAGAAAACTTCTATTGAGACGCGCTGTTGTGGCCGTCGCGCAAAAGATACCGTTCTCAGCTGGCCGACCAAGAGATGAGCATAATAAAGGCGTGCATCCGCCCACCTCCCCCTTCTTCCCGGGAATGGTCGCAGGCGTCTAGATCGAGTGCCGATTAGAAGCAGCACGGCTTTATTTAATTCACTCAACCCTGAACAACAACAACGAAAAATCGAACCATTCCGATGCCATCAACGCGCTGGGTTTGCGCGAGAACCAAACGATTCCGTGAGCGTCGGCCCCCGTAAGCCACACACTGCTGCCCTACCTAATGGAGGCGCAATCTTCAATCTTAATCTTGTTCCGAGTCTCCCCGGCTCAGCCCGCGACGGGAGGAAAACAATATGAAAATAAAACGGTAATTTTAAAACGCTCTTCCGATGAGGCGAGAGTTTTGTTTGGACAAGTTTTAGCCCACTGGAATCTCGCGTCCCGATTGGCCGTGGCAGCCTCCCCTTCGGATGCACTTAACCAGAACTAATCCAATTTCCGCGGTATTGTGTGCGGACGAGCGCAACAACGCAGAGCGATCGAATTGAAAGATCATAATCCCGCCGGCTGCTGCAGGTTGCGAGCGAAGCGGCGGGCAGAGAAGCGCTAAGCATTATGGCCCTCCGGACGGAGTGTGTGTGCAGCGAATTCAAATCGAATCGTACGTACGGCCGCGATCATTACGTAATAAGAACCGGAGCATCTCGGTTCGCGCATCAGGCTCCGGGCGAGACGGAAATTGATTTGTTCTTCGAACGATCCGGTGTTTGGCCCGAGGCGCCGCGGTTTTGGGGTGGCAGCACTGGGTGGGAGTGTTGGAAAATTGAAAAAAAAAAACGACTCTCAAAAAAGCCGTGCTTGCCGTGTGTTTGTGTGTAACCTTGTGGGCTGAATTTCGTGCGCACCCCGGGAGACCTTCGTCGTCGATTCCGGGGGCGATCAAGATCCAACCGGTGGCGATAATGTTAATTAAATCATTAAAAGACTTCCCAACCCGCAACGCCGTTTCGTCCAACGCCCAACAAAGAGACGTTCAAGGCCTGGCACTTCCTGGCGACAAACTGTGCGTCAACCGCAGCGGTGTTGTGGAGGCACGCCAAGCATACAGAACGACATCCCAGAATCTCCCACGATTGTCTGGCGCTCCAGAACACACGGTTCCTCCGGTCGTTTCGGTCGCTTTCGTTCACTGTTTCTCTTACTTCCCGCCGGAGAACGACACAACCCTGCGGCTCTTCCTGCGCGACCTTTTCATTATTCCGCCTTTCGGCTACCGACGTCGTTGGTTTGTTGTTGTGGTTGTTGTTGCATCATTATTGCTCCTTTTAGCTCATTATTCTTCCGTCCTGCCGGGACGCCGCCGCTCGCCGGTTCCAAATCAAAACGCCTTTCGCCTTTTTCCGGTCCGGGAACCCTTTGCGTGTAGCAGCGAAACCCGAAAAGCCACAAAATGGTGCCACAAAGGAAAAGGGGAGCTACAGGATCGTGTACGGGTTGTTCCCACCTAGGCGGGTCTGATCTGGTCGGATTTTAGACGACCGTACAGAGCGCCCTCCGCAACTGCGTACAGTCGCATCAGTGTGCGTGCCGATCAGGATTACAGTCGGTGAAATAACTATATGAATCGTAGTTTTTTCAAAATAAAAGCGGAATGTTGAAGAGATAGATAAAAGTGATGTTCTACTAAATTGTAGTCATTACACATAAACGTCTTGCTATGATTTTTGCATATTTTTTAACACATTTTTACTATTTTTTACGCGATGGACAAAATTGCTGTGTATAACATACGCCCACTTACGGAAACTCGTTTTTTTAGAGACAAATAATAAATGTTTGATAATTCGTTAAAAATACAGATAGGTTTGTTCTTCCTCGGATGCCGTAGACTTTATTTTGAGGGATTGTTTTATCTTACAACTTAGGACTTATGACTTATGACTTAGTTATGAGTCATAAGACTAGAGTTATGGCTTCTTCTATCCAGTACTTAGGTTTGAAATTCGAAATTTAGTGTATAACATATATAACAATGTATAGTCATTGCTGATCCAATCAGTCTAATGTTCAAGAAAAGGGTTAACGAAGACAGTAATAGACTTATAATTAGTACAGCCAACGCTTTACAACTTTGAGCAAATTTGAAGCAAGACAGTAGCACATGTTGTTCTTAAGCATCACTTTAACCGATCACTTGAAACTTCGATCTATTCTCAACAATACTGGTGACCTTATAGTTATTGTAGGGACTGTACAAGTAAGCTTAAGGGATGCTGTGTGCACGATGAAAACCGCGGACGAAGAACAAAGTGCACCTGAGCAACAACAAAAAAAAAAACAACAAACCAAAGCCAGCGACTATCGCATGAATCCGCGCGCCCGGATGGAGATGAAACCAAAAGTTAACCATATAAAGAAGCCTGTCATGCCAGGCGGAAAAGCAAAGTTTCGTGGTGAACGCGTTTGTGCAGATAAAATGAAAATAAATTCTAATTAATGAACCGAAAACAAAAACAACACGAACAGAAGAAAACGGGCCCGGTTCGAAGCCGAGCGATAAATCAAATGCGACATGCGACGCGAAGGGATTCTTTTATATCCGAACGGGCAGGAACAAATGTCGCCCGTGATCATCCGGGCGGATGATCATCGAGCGGAGGGAAACATTCCCCTCCCCGAACCATTCGTAACACGGGAGAAAGAAGCAACAGGCTGGAGCGAGCGTTTGAGTGATTTAGTGGCGCTTTCGGTACAGACACAGCCACAGAAGGGTTTCGCCGTATTCGGAGGCCGCCTGTTGGGAGGAAGCTTCCTGTCCCAAACCAGTGCCAGTGGCCGGGCCGAGACCGGTCCACAAAACGCCACACAAAACATACGTCGAACATTGGTAATCATCATTTACCCACTCACGGTAACACATTATTTAATTTTATTAACATTTGCCCCACCGCAAAGGCCGGTCCCGGTCAGCGCTGCTGCTTTGTGGCGGAGATGAAGCGAAGATTATTACGATTATCAATCACGGGAAGGCGGACGAGACGATGATGATCGTCGTGCAGCAGCGAAACTGCTCTGTTGTTGCTCTAGAGAGCAGAACTTCACATATTCCATAGAACGGGCTTCACCCGAAACAGCACACGAGAGTTTAACTGAAGTGGTTCATACGGACTTTGAAGGAGATGGAGAAAAAAACACCCTGAACCATATGCTTCTGGGTGCTGGTTCAAGATGATGGACGAAGGAGTGCAACAACAGCAACAACAACAACAACAACAACAACAGCAACATACAAAAACCAACATACTTTTGCGCGCAATTAAGCGTTTATTCACATATCGCGGCGGAGGCACAGGTGCCACGGGTTCGGTCCGAAATCGGAGAACTCCCTTCAGCCTCGTAATAGCGCGATTAGCACGAAACCGGGCATTTGGCTGGCTGGCTGACGCTAATGGTTCCTATCGATGAGTGTTAATCTTAACACACGGAGGCAACAGCACTCGATCAGACTGCTAATGCCACTCGAAGCGTACGGGGGAATGAAACAAAAGGCAAACACACGGAGAGATTCACGTAACTTGGAAGAAAAACGACCGTACAGCGCGTACGGTCGAACGGGGGATAAACTTATCAGTTCATTAAAATGTTTCAGCCAGCCACCAGCCGAACAAATGGCGAAACTGGTGATGGCAAACATTAGTCAGAACCGAGGCATAACCGCCGACCGAACGGGTCATCTTTTGACGGCCGGGCGAGTTGATGACCGCCAGGAGACGCAGTGTGCTTTCAAAGGGATTCCGTGATTGCGCCGCCACCGCCGTCGCACGTGAAAACGGTTCGAATTTGAAGTGTGGCAAGCTTGGCAGCGAACACACACACACACACACACACACACACACACACACACACACACACACACACACACACAAAAGAAGAATAAAAAATTGACAACCCCAACTTTCGCACAGCCAATAAATAGGTAAATAAACTCTTAATTACCACTCGAAACAGGGGAGAATCTTCGCTCTGCCTATGTCGGAACACAGAACACCAAGCGCCCCGATAGAACAGCACCGAGCGAGCGTCGGAGGTTATGTTGCTGTCGGAGGAGCTTCTTCTGCCGGTGCTGCGGTCCGGAGCCGAGATCGGATCGCGATCGATTGATCGCGGACGGGGTTTCGCGCAAAACGGCAGATCGTACGCGTGATTGTGTGCCTGTCAAACATCGCCCCAGCCGTTGTGGTCGACCACTGTGATGAGCAGTTTTTAAGTGTTCCTATTCCGCGCCTCGGTCAACGTAACGGGAATGGAGTTTTTTCTTCCTCCGCTCATGATTTTGAGCGATACACCGAGAGGTGCGAAATTATGGTAAAATCATCTCATTCTCGAAAGCTGGGGAGGGTAGAGTCGATCGCAATGTGATGTGGCATAATTTGCAAAAGACGATGATTTTGTCGGATTAAAAATTGTCTATTTTCCCCATTAAGTTTGATATAGTTCTGAGATGAGTTTATTTAATCGAATGTTCCAGGTGCATGATAACGCATGGTTCTAGACAACACAAGTTGTGGGTTCAAAGAGAATATTCAGCGCAATTCTGCTGTATTCGTTCATTCTTAACCCAGAACTATGCTTATATATCTTTACTACGCTCGATCGAATGAAGAATAGTGATATTTTAAAAACGCTTCTCTCTATTAGCTATTCTCTCTATTCTTTTTCTTTGGAAAAAGCATATTCCTAATTGAGAAAAAAACATTGATTTCTCGTGACCAAACACGCCCTTCTGTTCTGCATCAGACATCGATGACTTGCTTACTATGACGTTTACATCAGGGGCGTCAAACGAATGGAAATGAGACCTTCTTGTGCAAGTAAGTTCTATACTTTACATGGAATATTCTAAACAGATTTGGGGGAAAAACTAAAGGTTACAATATTCACACTAGTAGACTTTGCTTAATTTAAAAAACTAATACAAATTAGAAAGGTCCTCATGGAGAAATACCGTAAAATTAAGCACCGTATGTCTAGACATATGCCAGGTGCGTTGAAACCAGTGTTTAGCGAGGTGGACTTTATTATAGACCCCAACAAAATAAAACGAATGTGTAGATAATCCCTATGAATGTTACAATCTTTCCCGACAATGCAGAAATAATTTGAAATTTATATCAAGAATCCCGACAGCACCGAGATCAACTCGTTTGACATATCTGCCCGGACCAAGCCACACCACCCCAACGGAAAGGACATTAACCTAGCGCACGGTTCTCCCCACGGGACGAGGAAATGCGATGAATCATCCTGTGTGATTTTCCGTCACTCCCGCACGTCACCAGCGCATGACGACGCGCAGGGTGTGTTAATGTTTCAATTTCAATCACAGCGTGAAGAAAAGCGTCTGGGGCGGATTGTGCTGCTCGACATGAGAGAGATAGAGAGGGAGAGTTAGCGAAGATACCTCAAGAAGTAGAAATAAAATGTCGGGAATGTTCCGTTCCATTTCAAAGCGGGACATTCTTGTGCTGTCCGCCGAGAATTCCACCTGGACTTGGATGTGAGAAGCGGAAAAAACTGAATCCGTTTCATATCAGAGCCAAAATCGAAAGCCAGGCACACACAGGCACAGGCACCTGAAGTCGCCCCATTTCGTTACGTACTTAGACCCCTTTTCCGAGGCATTCTAACGCTTCCTAGCCCCAGCCGTCCCAAACGGTCAAACCTTTTCCATTTCCCTTTGCGTCCAGTTCGGTTGTTGCCCTGCCCGGAAAGGAACAACCGAAACATTTCGGTCACAATAATACAAGTAGTTAGTTGTACGAGCTGCCTGTAACGTGAATTTGCTTTTAGCTTGCAGTTGGTGCGTTCCGCCACCGGCACCGACAAACATTCCCGCATTTCATGTCCGGCTCCGGCCGCTCGCGCTCTCCCGTTGGAAGATCTTATTTCAAGCCGCAGCCGCTGCGTACGTTGGCCCGCACCCGCCAACCAAGAACGTCCGGGAGCGGAAGGTTGGTATTTGCTTTACTTGTGTATGTGTGTGTGTTTGTTTTTTGTTGTTGTCTTGCCGTAATGTTAACATAAAATTTTATGAGTTTATTGTGTTTGCTGAGCGGCGTTCGCGCGGACACAAGACGCACACTGTCCACGCCACGACACGAAGCTGCCGGGAAACCTGATCCACCGGGATGCCTTTTGCCCGGCACAGGCATAAGCGTGGTATGTTTGGACAATCGGTACGATCCGGCGGTCAGAATTTCCCCCGATGGGTTTCGATCGATGTGACCGCACCGACCAGGAGAGGGTTAGTGTTACTTGTTTCAATTAACATTCTTACACCAGCCCATAGCGTCATTGCACGCGGTCTCATTATGCTGCCCGGATCGCACCTCGAGCGCACTAATCCCGGCCTCCGAAACCGCCGAAATGGAGCGAAGCAAATTATGCGAAAAGAGGCTCGACATCAAAATTCAGGATCTGCGCTGATTGAAAAATAATTGGATGGGAAAAAGACCCAGAACCGTACCCGGGCCGATGATGCTGATAATACATGCAGCTTCCAACGCACCGCACCACGTTTGGGGTGCGAGTTCCCGAGTTTCCGAGGAATGCCCTGCCACTTAATGGTCAATGGCGAAGAATGTCTCGACACACGGTACTTGCTCGGGCGTAAAACGGTGCGCTAGGAAGCAGAACAAAAGGAAAATCTATGTTTGGAGGGGCTAGCTAGCCCTCTCCAAATCAAGAGATCAGCCCCGTAACGACCGAGTTCAGCGGCGGGATAAAACAGAGGATACAACACAAAAAAAAACAATCAGTTTGGATCTTCCCTTCGGTTGGGATTTTACCTTTTACCGGAATATCATTTGATCGCTTGACGATTGCGGTAACAACTGTTTCAAAGGTTTGGGGCGACCGGAATGTAATGCGATTTGAAATCGAAACAGTGCATTTTCATTAGCGGTGTGGCCGTTAATTGGTAGTTTGTTTAACCGCTCGAAGAGGCGCGGCAAGAACGGCGATAGTATCGCTTGTAGTTATGCTGCCTTCGGATAAAGCCGTTGTGCCTTTTGCCGGGTGCTTATTTAACCGAAAAGAAGGCTTACAATGCATCGCCTTGTAAGGTTTCTCTGGGAACACTGTTTTGTGTGCAGTAAAGACAAAAGAACCTCGCAAGATATTCATATTTTCAGAAGCATAAGAAGCACTGCACTTGAACCGCCCCTTGTCAACGTGCACCAAGTGCAGATGCAGATGACGGCCCAGCCCTGTCAGGGATAGGGGGAAAATTTATGCAGATGAGATTCAAACACTCTCCCGGCATTGCTCCCAAAAACCGCGCGCGACACCATTCTGAGAGGGCCGGATGCCCGGGCCAAGATGACACGATCAAGGGATCGGTTACCTCCCTCGACATGGATAAGAAGACGACAAAGCGCGTGTATCGATTTCAGATCACGTCCAAGCGCGCTACTTTGGCTATTCTTGTCGAGGATTTTTTTTTCAATTTTATCTTCTCCTTGTCGTTTCTGAAACTCTGTTCTTCCCGCCGTGGCGAAGCTTTTTTCACGTGTTTGGACGAAACTGAGATGTAGCCAAAGCGGCGAGCTTGTTGTGTTCGCTTCCTCTTTTATGACGGTGTGGATATAGATCGTCCACTTCGAACCCACGTGGCCGGGCTTCTGTGTACGTTTTGGATGCCTCCAAACTTCCAACATTCCACTGTCACTTGATTGATGGCGGGCTCCAGGGGTCGTCGAGCAGATGGGCTGTCGAAAGACCAATCGCGACGTATCGGAAACATTCTTGCAGCAATAAAATCAAAGCAGATGGCGACGGGGTACGCATCGCCACCGCCATGAGAGCCACCGTTTGACGGGGCGGTACGATATGGGTGGCCGATCTGGTTGGATTAGGGCAAGAAAGGGGGGGGGGAAAGCGGTTGAAATAACCCAAAACCAATCTGATCTCCGATGAGTTTGGACGATTTGCTTTCAAACGCCTCCGACGTGACGCTTTATATTCATCCTCTGCTCTCTGTCTCTCCTGCTGGCATCTCCAAGACAGCACTACATCGAAGCAAGCCATCCTCAAAATCGAATCGAGGGCATAGAAAACTTTTGGAATGGAAAAATAATTTTCATAAATATTCTGTCACTGCTCCATTCCACGCTTGCCCACGAAACTGCCGATTTGGCTGTGAGTAGGCAGAATTTTATAGGGCCGTCGAAGGAACCCGTTTTCGGGACTAGCGTGAAAGGTTCTTCGCACACAATACGAGCTGGTAGGATTAGAAATTCAACACCGGCCACCGGGACAAGACGTAGTAGGCACCGGCTAAGCCAACTCAAATCGTCTTGCAACCGAGATTTCCACTCCCCCCAGCTGGGATCGATAGCTTACACAAATTAGAAACAATCAATTAATTACCTTTCGAAAATCGACTGCCTCCTAATCCCGGGTCTCAGCGTAACTGCAGCAAACGGCGGTAATAATCCAATTAGCTGCAAGTGCTGCACACCGTTGCCGTTGAGGAGTATGCTTTGCGGCGGTTTGAGTACGCGGACGCCGGACTACATGGAACTGCACTTAATCCAATTTGTCA
Organism: Anopheles dirus; assembly: GCA_000349145.1. Lineage (NCBI taxonomy): Eukaryota > Metazoa > Arthropoda > Insecta > Diptera > Culicidae > Anopheles > Anopheles dirus. The sequence continues at coordinate 5,465,790 of KB673645.1, forward strand.
CCCGGCCGCGGCACACACGCCACAGAACGCGGCTATTCGGATTGCTCAATTGAACATTTGTTCCCGATGCCTTAGGAGGTGGGCTTAAAAATACGCATAAATACGCACACGGACAATGACACAACGGCACACGGGACGGATAATCTGGAACGCACTCGCAGACTTCTGAAGTCGCACTTGCCCTGGCACACCGAGAACAAACCCGCACGAACCACAAAGCGGTTGCCGAAGAATGCTTTTAGCGGGGGAAAATTCTGTGTCTGCCGCGCACACGGGAAAAACACTTGATTGCAAATTCTTTCACACACAAACTCTACCCTGAACGGTACCGGTACACCGAAGCTTTCCTTCTCGGAAGAAAACGCTTGGCCTTCTGCGGTTGCGTTTATTTTATTTTTTTTCTCAAACACACATTTCCACACAACAATAACAGAAAGGGACGAACATTCCTTAATTAACGCAAACGGGCAGGGGTTAAAATAAACACCGCAGCAGGCCACACAGAACACAGTGCGTGTTCTGCAACCGGGGGAGGGTTGAGACATTCACGAGACTCGTTCTCTGCGCGCATCGAAGTTACTAGCATGCGGGAGAGAAATGTGTCACTTTCTTTCTCCCCGGCCGGAACGACACACTGGGATGACACACTTCCCGTAGGTGAGATCAGCGCTGCCGGATGATTCCGTTCCGAGATGAGCTTATTGCTCTATTTGTATTGCATTTTTTTCGTTAAACTTTTCCAACACACACGCACACACACATTCGGGTGGTTCTTCTTTCTACAGGATCAACAGGCTGACGGCTGACTTTCAATCGGCCTGCACACGAAATCCAACACCGACAACACGTGCATCGCACATTAAATAATTAAGGTAACAGCTGCGGGTTTTTCTTCCTTCGGTCACAAATTGTTAGAACCCAAACACAAACACACATATATACACAACGATATCCTACCCGCACGGGAACACGGCGAACGCTGGCTCGATCCTAATGCACCTGTCGACGGTGGGTTCCGCACATGAAACCGAACCCGGATAGAGGAGAGAGGGAACCGTCCCTTCCGGGGCAACAACAACCGGCCGACCCGTCCGTGTACGTGAAGCTTTCACGCGTTCGCGTTTCCCTTCAAAAAGCGCTGCTCAACACGACGTAGCGACGATGCACATCGTACCGTGGTCTACGCTCGACTGGGGTGCCGTAAGCCCGGCCGCGATCGTGATCCCTTCGCTGGCTTACGGGCCTGAAGGCGTCAGTCGGAACCCTACCGCACACACGCACACACCCCGAGAGCAGTGCGGCATAAAATCTCCCCTAGTCGGTTGTGTGCGTTTGGCGCGATCTCCCCCTCGCCGGTCTGGCGTATGATACGCCAGCAGCATATGCTCAGGTGGACCCGCTGGCCGATTCGGGTGGGCTCCCTCGCCAAAAACCGGTTTCGGCCGAGCTTTCTTTCCGCCTCCGTCGCGCTCCACACCGTTGCTCGATGCCCGGGCGGAGTTCTCTTTCTTGCACGGTGGTCGGTTTGCATGGCTTCTCACCCCCAAGCCACCAGCACCACCCCGTACCGATCGGTTGCCATTCTGGCCACTGCGGTCTCTCACATGGGTTTGTTTACGGTGGCGTTGCGCTGGTTTGTGTGTGTTGCCGCGCGGCTCTCGAAGTCATTCATGTTCGAACGTGCGCACACACACACACATTACCTTGCACCGTAGACGGGCACGGCGCGGGGCGACGGTGTCTCAAGAACCGGTCGAGAGGTGGGAAGCAGTTTCACGCCGCGCTCGTGGAACAGGTTGCTGTGATGTCGAAGAAGTGGAAAGTAACGCGAGAGGGAGCTTTCAGCATGAGCTTTTTTGCTAACATAGTAGGCAGCATCGCGTGAGAGCATACAATTGGGCGCAGGATCCTTACTGGCGTACCTGGTTTCGGAACATGCATGATAAGGCTATTTATGTGAAAATTACAAAATGAGATTTATTTCGTGTTTCAACGTTTAAATATACAATTCATCAGTGCAACAAACGCCAGTTCCTTAACAGCGCAACTGTTGTTTTGTTCTCAGCATATTTGCTATCATATTTGATTATCTGTTGAATTCGTTTTGAAGCGCTATCTGTTCGATTGATATAACTATGTGCATGTGTTGCATGTCTTTAGATATATTTGCATAGAGATTCCTCCTAGAGCAGATCTGGACTACGCAATCTATCATCTATTAACGTGCCGGAATAAACTTATTTCTAGCTTAAGGTGTTCTAATTTTATGTTGCTGCTTCTAATCATCAACTTCTATTCATCAACCAAATATAATTATCTTTAAAATATGTCTCTAATAAATAACCCAAAGGAATGGTTCTCACAAACATTCGAATCTCCCTCTCTTCCGTGAAAGGTTGAGCAATGAATTTTCCATTCAAAAGTTGCTCACCAGAATCAACAGTCAATGCGAACGAGCTGTTGCGTTACTAGTGAAAATATGACAAAGTATAAAATTTATTACTATTACTTTTTTTAATATAAACTGCACAAGAGCATATAGCGCGTTTAATTATGCGCAAATGAATTCTAAGCGATTAAATATGGAGGAGAAAAGAATCAATTTAAAATTGATATGATGTTGATTATCGGAAGATTACAAAATTTGCGAAAATAATAATTTATTAGACAGGAAATTGGTGTACAATATAAATAAAACGTGTAAATAAACAACGGCTAACATTAGATGAAAATCCCTTGTTTCTACCTATATACTAATCACTGGGCTGGGTTTTCCCATTTCTGTAAAAATATACTACCTACAATGAAAACGAATATACTTACAATGAAAACACACTCCAAATGGGATTTGGTCGATCAGTTGGGCAGGAGGAGTCTTAGCTTCGGTGGAATGACTTCGTAGTACTTTAGGACGAGTGGATGCTTTTCGATCAGTGCCTGCATCAGAACCACGTGCGGCTGCAGTGGGTACCGCTTGACGACGAACTGGGCCTGCCCGGTTACAGAAAGGCGGGTTTCGCATCGTATGCGGCGATGCTGCGCTAGTCTACGAAATATAATCCCGAGTTTAGCGTGACGCTGCATACGTTTCGCACAGCACAACTTACCTCGCCAGAATGGTGCGTTCTTTTACGGTAAACTCCGTCGAAAAGATAAGATCGTAGTATGGTTTACGTGACAGGATAACGTCCATGAGCTCGCGATAGAATAGTACATCCATTTCGGCCACCTTGCCGGCACTTTTCCGCTTCTTCATACAGCCAAGCCCGCAACGGTCGGTTTTGTACGACACCTCTATCGGATTGACGATGCCCGTCCGATTCTGGCCCAGTGGTCCACCGGTCCAGCCCAACCTTTGAAGCATACGGTAGCCGCGGTTGTTCTCCTGGAGACGCTGTGCCGGAACTACTTCGCTCAGTAGTCTTTCGACGTTATAATTCACATACGGGAAGCTCTGTATGTACTGGAGCAAGATCGAGTCAATATTTACGTTCAGAACCGTTGTCGGCGTGCAGGTGCAGGTAAGCAGCGATACTTACATTTACTTGATAGCAGTAGTTCTTCAGTATATCTAATAAATTCGCCACACATTGCTCGTAGGCCTCTTCGTACTGGCCGGCAGCTTTGGTGATGAAAATATTGGCTGCATACGCCTTCACTTCGTACGCTCCACCGTAGGCCAGCGGGGAGATAGTTACCGAAATGGTTCCGCAGCCCAGCCGTTCGAACCATTCGATGGTTTCCTTCAGCGAATTGTTTACCACCACAATGTTTTGGAACATTTGACCCAAAGTTTGCGTGGACAGGGTCGGACTTATTTGCACTATCTGGCGTTGCCGTTCTTCATCCAGGTACTTGGCGAAAGGCATTTCGTCCTGCCACAAGCGTGCTGCCTTACCCGCCGGTACCAGGGTGCGGGTGCATTTATTACGTTTCAAATTGTGATAAACCCTGGCGATCGGTTCTCCGAGATGCTTCACGCGTTCCATTAGCTTGGGCTCGTAGGAACAACCGTGCGCTTCAATGTTAGCAAACACCTGAGCCAGGGTGACCAGCTCCTCTTCCGCGATCGTTTCCTTGTGCAATTCCATAAACCATTTCTTCAAGTTCCACAGGGAGCGGGTATCGTACGGATTACGATAGCTTTCGATGCTCCAGCTGGTGTCAACATCAACTGTTTCGGTTTGCTCAACGACCGTCGAATGTTCTAGGTTCTTCGGAGTCGCACATGTTAAACACATCGTTCGATTTATGATACGCCGCGAGAAAGGATTAAGCACGAATTGTCTCGGTTGGCCTACAGGATACCTTGAACGGCGATTGTTCATTACTCTCGAGCGCTTTACGGACCTTACATACATACTACAATTTAAATTGACTAGGAAATGCAAGGAAATCAGGCCTAGTGTTTTGATCAACAATTGCGATTACGACTCTAATTAATTCCTAGTATATTTACAGACCGTTGACAAAACAGGAACCGGTAATTGAACCGGTTCCAAATTGAACAGCTTTCTGTTGAGCCCTGATAGCTGTCATTGCGGCACAGTGGGACGATCTGCTTCTACTAAACCCATACGCTCTTCTTCGAATGTTTTACCATTTTGGTGCTTACATTCGTAGTAATTTAATTAAATCGGTGGAAAACAGTCATTACTTTATTACTATCATTACGTTTATTACATTTTTTCTCCCGTGTTGATTTTGAATCCGTTTGTAAATAACGTTAATGACAAACGAAACTGTCAAATGTCGTGTCCTATTCCATGACCTTCAGATGACAGCATGCAGCATGCTTTTCGAAATCGTAAACAAACATAACAACGTGCTACAGACTCTCAACTTCGTGAAAATGGTAAAGAAAAGGAAAACAGAGGCAGAGGTTAACACAGAATGCGACGAAATCGTCCCCAATGTCGACGCCATTAAGCCGAAGAAAAAGAAAAAAGCAGCACAGATGCAGATGAACCTCGAAACTATCCAAACTTTGAACGAGTCTATCGTCACCAATGAAGAACCATCAGTAAAGAAGAAGAAGAAGAAGGCAAAGCTAGTTCCGGAATCGGCGGACGAGGCCCAATTTAACGTTGACCAGCTCGGCAACCCGCCGCTCGATGAGGAGAAGCACTGTGAACCATTGGTAAAGAAGAAGAAAAAGGCAAAGCTAGTTGCGGAATCGGCGGAAGAGGCCCAGCTTAACGGTGACCAGTTCGGCAACCCGCCGCACGAAGAGGAGGAGCCCTGTGAACCATTGGTAAAGAAGAAAAAGAAGAAGGCAAAGCTAGTCGCGGAATCGGCGGAAGAGGACCAACTTAACGGTGACCAGTTCGGCAACCCTCCGCACGAAGAGGAGGAGTCCTGTGAACCATTGGTAAAGAAGAAAAAGAAGAAGGCAAAGCTAGTCGCGGAATCGGCGGAAGAGG
>KB673645.1:5471222-5524431 GCA_000349145.1 Anopheles dirus
CCTGTGAACCATTGGTAAAGAAGAAAAAGAAGAAGGCAAAGCTAGTCGCGGAATCGGCGGAAGAGGACCAACTTAACGGTGACCAGTTCGGCAACCCCCCGCACGAAGAGGAGGAGCACTGTGAACCATTGGTAAAGAAGAAGAAGAAAAAGGCAAAGTTAGTTGCGGAATCGGCGGACGATGCCCAATTTAACGTTGACCAGTTCCGCGACCCCTTCGAAGAGGAGGAGCACTGGGAATTACGGCGAGCGTTTTTGGAGAAAAATCAGCATGTACTGCCTTTAGACGAACTCGTTTGCTTTGCTCAGGTGTACATGAACGTGGAGCTGCTACAATGTCGCTATCCTCCGGAAACTATGCAACAAGTGGCAAAGCTCTCCGAGGGCTTAGCTAAAGACTACCACCGGTCGCGTGCGTACATGCTTAAAAGAACATTTGTTTCGGCCTCGGATGCGGCTGCATCCAAAGTGCGTAGGGAGGATGTGCTTACGACCGCGAACAATGATAATTCCAACACGGACAATGGAACCGAAGGCCCGTCGGGTATGATTCCTCGCAACGTGATGGATTGTATACGTAAAGACGTTGTTATCATAGACAACAATGTGAGCAATACGATGGTGGCCTTCAATAAGCTGTCGAACGGCATGCAAATGAAAATATTTAATCAATATAATCAAGATGGTGTGCATGAAGCTACCGTAGAAATTGCAGGCTTCACGATCGGCAAGGCAAGGGGTGATACAAGCAAGGTTGCACAGAGTACTGTCTCAGATATTGTGTTGGCATTTCTGTCCCAACATTGCTACTCGTTAAAGGTTGGTACAGTTGGTTTTTAATATCGTGTGGGTTGCTTATAAGCAAGTGTTTATTTTTATTTCAGCGTAAGATGCATGTCAGCCAAATCGAAGGTATTGAGGTTTTGTCCAAAGCGGAAACCAGTCACGGTTCCGCGGAAAACAATACTACCGATTCAACGAAGCTGAGCTCGGACAATCTTGGCTTTCAGCTCATGACCAAACTTGGTTGGACCGGAGGGTCTCTTGGTGCGCGGGGCGACGGCATACTGGATCCCGTTGACATGGAGCAGAAATTTGATCGCACCGGGCTCGGCAAGGATACATTGGATGGCAAAATGAATGCAGCAACGATAAAGCAAAAATTGTATGAACTGCGCAACAGTACGGAGCAGGATCGTATTGTCTTTAGCAGCGAATACACAAAACAAGACCGAAAGTTGATCCACAGGTAAGTGTAGAGTTAATCCGTTTTTGATAAAAAAAATAGGTTTTATTCCCATGGTAATTTTCTTTTTTCAGCCTAGCACAAGCGTTGAACTTGAGATCGCTGAGCTACGGTAAGGATTACAATAGGACCCGGCGGCTGGTGGTGAGCAGGCGTTTGCTAGGGCCACGAGAAATACTTCGAAAAATTTTAGCGGAAAAAGATCCCCTCTACTGCAAGATGTATGAAGTCGTCCCTCCTTCAGCGCAAGAATAACAATTATAACAAAGTTGGAAGAAAGTGCAAAAATAAATTAGAACACTAATTTTAATGTTTGTTTCCATCCGCGAACTCTCGTGCCGGGAGTTAGGTAGTTTTCCTTCTCTTTTCGACGGGACTGTCTAAGCGATACTGCCGTCTGATAATCTGCATTGCTCGTTTTATGAGCTGCTGCTTTGTGGGAGCTTTAGTCCGTTTCCTTTTGCTAGGCCGATACGTTTTAACGTAGATAACTTCCTCGTGTGCGGAAGGTTCGGGTGAGCTGGCATCGTCAACCACGATAGTCTCTTCCATCGGCACTGTTACACTTTTCCCGACACCATTTTGTTCGTCGATGGCTCGTTCAATGTTGGATGGTTCTGACTGATGGCCCAACATATCAGCAGCAGTAGCAGCAGAAGGAACCGGTTCATCCGTAGCCACAATCGATCGATCCCTCTCCGTTGCACCGGAGAGTTCGTCAGAGGCGTGCTCAATGTTCGATTGTTCTGGCGGAGTATCAGCAGTAGCGGTAGGTATCGATATATCCTTAGCAGTGTTCGTTTGGTCCCTTCTCTTTGCGCCGGGAAGTTCCGCCGTGGCCTGCTCCATGCTGGATAATACTGGAGGAATTGCAACATTAGGTACGTCGGCAGCTACTTGGGCACATTCGGCAAAAGCTTTAGGAAGCGGTTTCGGTGAAACAACTATCTTTCGTCCACTTAGGATGTTGTTTGCTTGCCATACCTCACGCAGTACTGTGAACTCCTCTATTTTCAGCAAGCAATACGAGCAAACGACAGATGTGAAATCAGTCTCATATCTGATTTCTATATCAGCTATCCTATTGATTGTTTCTATTTGTTTCAGCGTTAGTTCTCTGCCACCTCCCAAGTTGAACGCTGGAATCCAAATGTGGTCCGCACAGTTGCACAAACGGCATCTTTTACCAGAGGGTATTTCGTCCAGAGAAATGATGACTTCTGACTTCACTATGAACTCGTCTGACCCGGAAAAGGAAACCGCAGATGGACTTTTCATGGGTTCGTCCGCTGATACGTTGGGTAGTACGGAAGGTTCGGTGGAGAATTCATCCTCCATGACCCTTGTCATTTTAGCAACGGAACTAGTATGTACGTAGATTTACACGATAGGCTGCAAAAGAACACAGGAATTGTTATTGCTACCGTAATGGTACAGTTTGCTTAATCACACCTTTAAAACCTTTTGTGAATGCGCACACGAACCTACTTTGTGTAATTATGAAATTGTGAAGCGATTTTTCGTCGAGGAATGTTGCCAATGTTGTCAAAACGAAGGATGTTTTCTTTTGCGACGATTTCCTTCTTTTTATTGTTCGATCAATTTGACAAACAAGCTGAACGGAGGTAAGGTGACTACAAACCTTTTTCAAAAAATGCAAGTATTTTATTTTAATAATGCAGCCAGCCATTTATTACCTATTTTAAACGTTAAATGACTTTCCATCATGGTATGAACGATTTTTTACAGCTATTTATCTAAATCGAAACCCCTGTGCTTGGTTCAAATTTGATCAAGAAAACAATTGCAGCTTATTTGTTTTCAAGAGATTTGTTTACAACACGGCTGTCAACCAGGGAATCAAAATAAATAGAACAAAGTGCTAATCAAAACACAAACACACGGTGGGTCCTGTGCGGTGCAATACGGCGATGAAATCGAAAATTCATACGTTATACACCCAAAAAGTGCAGTGAATATTCACCAAATAAACAGCAAATAGTGCACGCGCGTTCGGTTACGGGTCGAGTTCGGAAGTGGCAGTAAGCTAGCACAAACAATTGCTCTAAAATCGGTTCGGTTTCCGTGGGTGCAACATTTTTCGGTGGGGTGGTCGAAAATTTCGCAATTGGGGCAGCATTGTTTCGAAAGAAATTTCCATCACAGCAGGCATACGTGAATCGGAAGCGCGATGGCAAAAGTGCAGGAAAACTGGCGCGATGTTATCGCCGATAGGCTGAGGGAGCGAAATAAAAACGAATCGGCACGGTTCGCCGATATTATACATTACAGTAAGTGTCCTTGCAGAACCGGTTCACTGACATGCACGGTGATAAATTGGATTATGCAGGCACGGGTGCGTGTGTCCTTGTTGTGTGCAATCCACACGTTCGCCCGGCTTGCTTTAATCGGCATTTGCATCCGGATTGTGCATGCGAAAAGAGAAAGTGAAGAGTCGCTGCGTACAAACACAGACGCAATTTCACTACACTGTCAATCCATATGGCGTGATGGGATTTCATTTCCGGAGCAATTTATTTAATACATTTATTCTCTTATCTTTCAGATAACCGTTTGTTCGATACGGCCGCCAAGCTGCGGCAGGAGAACTTAGATTTGAAAATTGATAAAAAAATCCGCGACAGTGTAAATGTGGCCGGATCGGCTGGGAGCGGCACGGGCTTCGGTACGGATGTGGCGGCCATCACCAACGCACAAATCCAATCTCTCGAGAAGAAAGTGCTCGCTCAGCAGGAGGAACTGACCGACCTCCACAAACGCAAAGGCGAACACTCGCAGATGGTCATAACCCTCAACCAGAAGCTTACCGAGCTCCAGCGGCTGCTGGCCGAGAAGGAGCGTGTGTTGGCCGACAAAACGGCACTTTGCGTTGCGCTGAAGGAGGAGCTGGATGAGCTGAAAGCGTCGCACGTCACTATTAAGGATGAGTCGTTGGCCTCGCAGCTGCGTGCCAACACGGCCGAGGATAAGCTGCGCACCGTGCAGGACGAGAACACGAAGCTGCTGAATCTGCTGATGGAATACAAATCGCGCGACGCGGAGATCATGAACAAGGAGAACGACAAGTTCGTGAAGGAGAAGAAGGCACGCATCGAGAGCGAGCTGGAGCGGGCGATTCGCGACATTCCCGGCCCTTCGTCGCTCGGTGCCGACCTGGATCGGTTCGATGTGGACGGATTGCCCGAGGGTGTGGAGTTCAAGTTCGACGCGCACGACGGTGAGGTGAACGCGGTACGCTGGAGCCCGATCGAGCGTATCGTGGCCACCGGGGGTGCCGACCGGAAAGTGAAGCTGTGGGATGTGGGAAAAGGTAATGGCGAAGCGGTAGAGAAAACCCCCCCCCCGCCCCTTCATAACTGCCATTATTTAACGTGAAATATACGTTGCAGGTGTTTGTGAACAGCGCGGTGTGCTCGTGGGCAGCAATCAGGGCATCAATTCGGTGGAGTTTGACACGACCGGCTCAATGATACTGGCCGCTTCTAACGATTCCGCAAGCCGGATGTGGTCTGTGGTGGATCATCGATTAAGGGTAAGTAAGGCGTGCTGATGGCGCGTTTTTGTTTCATTATACTAGCACTCGTTCGAGACGTGTAGAACATTCCAGTACAGACAGCACGGTTATTATTTTTAAATGTATTCACTTTATTAAAATAATGTTTCACATTACAGTAAGATTTTCCTATTTGTTCGCCGCAAACCGATGTTTCATGTAGTTGGTTAAGCCACTGCTGCTCGCTGCTGTTCTGCGCACAGTGTGTCTTGGTGCGAATACATAGAAAACATATGCATATGTATTGTATGTAGTACTATTGCGTTATGACACGCCGTTAGCGATCCTCGGTCAGTGCGGATCGTGATCGCGGTGGCCGTTCGGTTAGATTTTGTTCGTCGCAACGTCATTTGTTTCCTACTTGTTTCCTTGTTTTCCTTTTCTTTCGTCTACTAGTCTAGGGTTGTTGTTTTGCGCAATTAAGTTAATGTTAATTTGATTGTTTTCATTACAGTTAAATTAAGTTAAATTATCATTTACTTTTTTGACTTTTATACGGTGTGTTTTGTTTTTTGTGTTATTTTTTCTTGCTTTTTTCTTCTCCCTCTTATTCGTCACATGTTCTTTTCGCCACGTTTTTGTATCTCATGGTTAGTAGTTTCCTTTCAAGCTAGAATTGTAAACCGATCGCAGTAAGCAATCGTACTGCTGTGGGGAGAATGAATGATCGTGTGAAAGATGTGCACCGAAAGATGTGTGTCCGTAGTATTGACACTGGCTACACAAAAGCGATTGCCGGCATACTCTTTTCTACTATCTATTGTAATGTATCTCTTACAGCGGCTAAGATTAGTTAGTTTGCGAATGTATGCAGGCGAAATGCCGCCACATTCAGCGTGTGGCAGTTCTGTGTACTTAGGTAATTCGGCAGACTATCCACTGGGATACTGTGGGTGTTTTGTGTGGTTGTGTATATGATCGTACTGTTTGCCTTCTGTTAATCGTGGGAATACTGGGTGAGTTATGTCGAGGAGCGACGAAATATGCCAAGGATCAGGATCCGTTTTGGCGTACAGCGCACTGAGTATGTGTTCTGTGTGAGTGTGTGTTCGGTTTAAATTACAAAGACAGCAAGACAATACAGAAGGTCTTCGGACACCGCTCACGAACGATGCCGTGTCCCACACGCTCAAATCGTCGTTCGGACAGAACTCATAAAAGTTAGGGATTATTGAGTAAAAATAAATTATGATAAATGCTTAAAATTAAGGCCGCACCTTTGCAATGGGCTCGGACGGTGTGGGGCCGCGGACCTCGGGTGGGGCATGACGGGACTAGCACACACAACTCCAATAAAAGCGTCTGATTGCGGTTTCATTTGAGTTGTCTATGGCGCCCGGCCCGGCCGCCGAGTCGGTCCCGTGTCCCGCCGCGCAGCAACGCGTCCGCCGGCCGGAGCGTGGCCTTAAAGTCCGGAGAAAAGGACAAATGGATATACACTGCCACAGATTGGTCGTCGTTTCCGATGATTCCCCATCGTTCCTGCTGGATCGTGCTTTTGTTTTGCGTTTCCGTTTGCTAAAGTCGTTTCGCAGGACAGGGGGACGGGGGAGCGGGATTGTTCCTGCCTCCGCGATGAGGGTTCCTACACTACGCTCCTTCGCCTTAGTCGAAGGTGAATTTTGTCCTTGTATGTGGGTATGTGTTTTGTTAAACAGGTCGAAACAGGATCCCTACTAATTCTAATCTAACACACGCACACTCTTCATCACACGTGCACTTGCGCAATCTAGGGGGGTCAGGAGTGGCACAAGCGCATGGCAATGCACTCATTCATACCGTTCGCTCAGTCATACCAGTTCAGTCTCACTAACGGAAGAAGCTTGTTTTGCGTTTAATTCGTAATGCCTATCACAATTACGCGTTCACCCTCGTTCACACATACACGCACGGTCCCTACCAGAGAAAAAACAACCCCTTCCGCATGTTTCCCTAACAAAAATGTTTCTGTTCGTTTCGAAGTGTTTTCCCTAAATTGTCTCGTTTTTTTGTTGTTAACACCCTTCTCTTGCACTGTGTGTGTGTTTTTTTTATATTCTAGTCGTCCTTTTCTCCAATGTTCATTTCAATTCATCGATTGGATGATCTTTTTCATGAGAATGGTGATAAAATGATACTTGATTGTGATTGTATGATTGCGATTGTTTTTCGTTTGCTCTAAATGTGAGATTATGTGAGTAATGCGTTTGCATTGTTTTTTTTAAATAAAAGCCTCCACATCACATCGTTGGAAAGTGGCTGCTGACCGACATGGGCATCCGTTATTCCTCGGGAGTAACGCTGACCCAAGCGAAAGCATTGTTCTGTGAACGTAATCCACTAGAATGGGCACATTTGATACAGTGTTTTTCGCTGTATCAATTGCGCCCCTCCGTAAGGAATGCGCCAAATGTAGTATCTGTGTCTGTCTGTCATGAAGTCTTCTGTGACCGAAATGTTCCGCCGTAAACAAATGTGATGGGAGCGTGGTCAGCCTTGGCGTGTGGGGGAGAAGGAAGCGACTTAGAAGTGCCTGCCAGCGTAACCGCTGTCGTACAGCTTGCACATCGAGTCTGCCCGGCTGCCGGTCAGCGTTGGGGTCGGCACAACCGACGAGCCCATCGAGGCGTTCTCGAACTGACGCTGCTTCCGGCGGCGCTGCCACAGGTAGGTCCAGATGGCAATGACGGCCAGCTGACCGAGCAGGAATACGGCTCCGGCAACAATAAGGCCTGGTGGAAAAAGGAACGTTAGACTTGCGCTATAGCTTCTGTTAGGAAGGCCACCGGCCCACACTTACCCAGTCCGTTGACGCAGATTCCCTGCCCATCGTTGGCGACGAAGACGGTTTCACTGCTGCTCAGCTTGGGCTTCGCGCCCTGCTGCTTCTCGAAGCCGAACTTGTCCGTGATCTGAATCGACTGCACCAACAGCATGTCGTCCTGGGGGGCCTGGCGGGTGGTTTCGCGACGGTGACGCACAGCCGCCTCAACCAGAGCGCTCGTGGTGGCATTGACCGATCGTCGCCGGCGTCCGTACGAAACCATCGATCGCAGTTCGCCACCGAAATCGTCCTGGTCGCACTGGACCGGCTCACAGGTCGGCATGCACGGGGTGACGAGCGCCCGGAACTGCACCATCTCCGACGACGGGAACTTGAACGCGTCGAAGTGCGACAGCAGGATCTTGCCCGAGTTGGCGCTCTTGTAGATCGGGCCCATGATGAAGTGGTCCGTGGGGCAACCGCGCGCATCGATGAGCGTAATTTCGCTGCTGTCCACGCCGTCCATCGCGACCAGCTCGCGGACGAAGATCTCGTACGGCGACTGCGGGTCCAGGATCTCGAAGCGCAGCGCCAGGGGATCGCCGACCTCGGCCGTGCGCATCATCTCGCTGCCGTCGCGCGTCGTGATCTTCATCACCACGTTCGGCGAGTCAACGACGACCTCCTCGGACAGGGCCGGTTCGATGTCGCCCGTCACGTCCAGATCGACGTCGTTCGAGACGGTCTTGTTGGTGAGGTCGTACTGGCAGGTGACGGCAAGCCCCAGATCAGACGATGTCACGATCGTGTCGTGATGCTGAATGACCACATCGTTCAGGTAGCGACCGAGCCCGTTCTGGCGCACGTTACAGTCGATGTCCTGGTAGCCCATGCGCAGCTCGAACTCGAGTGCGCTCTTCACGTCGACCGAGCACGAGTTGGGCGAACCCTTGGCGTACACCTTACCGTCGAACAGCTTGGAGGTGCGAATCTTGGCAATCATATCGCCGGCGCGGCACTCGATCGACACGTTGTAGCACGACGACAGCTCGTACGTGGCCGCCTCCGGCACGTCCAGATAGGGATCCTGAATATCGGACAGCGTGGCGCGGCTGTGGTGCGACAGGCGGCACACCATATCGCCGGTATCTCCGTAGTCGTACGAGTGGCAGCGGTACGGCGAGCTCAGGCACAGCTCGCGGCACTCATCGACGCTCGCGACGTCCTGGTAGACCGAGTCGACTGTCTTCAGGATGCGTCCGGACAGGCGCTTGAACTCGCACAGCTTCGTCGGCTCCTCGGCGCAGTTGTTCTCCAGGTAGTCGGCACCGTCGTTCGTCTGGAAGGCGGAAGAACCGGCCAGCGTGATGCGGTCCATGTCGGACAGCTCGCAAGTCATCGTAGACTGGTAGAAGTTGGCGGAGCTGCAAGAGAAGGTAGTGGAGAGACGAAGAGTTCCGGATTAGCCAAATTGAACTGCTAATGCCTTTCTGCTCCGTTTGGGGAGAGTTTTGATCTGAAGTCCGATCTGGTAATGCACAGAGCACAACAAAACATGACAGCTGCACCCGCACGGTGCAACACGCTCACCGGTCGGACCGTTATGTACTGTGGCTCATAGGTATTCAAATCGGGATGCTTTAATCGCGCCAGCCGGTGGTCCCGATTTGCGGTGTCCCGATGTGTCCCACATCGTCCGGCGAAGGGCAAAAGGGAAAACCACCGTGCCTTAACGATCCTAACGGGGTATGAATTCTAGTACAGTCGCGCCAGGACTGGACCCGGAGGAACCCTTTTGCATCACTGGCTACGCGGTCCGCGGTTCTTCGCGTGTGTGCGCGGTGGCAGTAATTATAATAATTGATCAATTTTCATCGATAGCGGATGCAGCGGCTGTCGCACCGGCAAACAACCATCTTCCCACTTGTGTCGCACAACAAGCGCTGCATGTCGTCGTTCTGTCGGGAGGAATACGTTTCCGGGTAGACGATCGCGATGGCCAACCATCGATTAGTAGAGGTGCAAGAGGTACACCAACGTCAGGCACAAGTGCACAGGGAGGCAGCGGAGATTGGAATAACAAATAGTGGGCAGAATGTGCAGCACCCGTCCGTCCCAGCCCCCTTCGGCTCTTCGTAAGAGTAAGAGTTCGACCCACAGCCGGAAGGCGACCGGGCGAAATTGGAGCGTCTCGAATTGAACCGTGCCGGCAAGTATGTCGCGCCGCATCCCCAGCGCCTGCCTTTTGTCCGTGTGGTGCCGAACACGAAGTCTGTGGTTTTTGGGAAAGCTTTCCATTTCACGGTGGAAACCATGGTGGAACTGACCAGCCCGTCCAGAAGGCAGAACAATCGCTTTGTGGTTAGCGCGCGCGAGTGCTTACGGTGGTCGCGACCGGTCCGGATCGCGGCTGGATGATTTTTCGACCAGTCAACAATATCTTCCCTGTCACACATCATGAGCCCATCAGAAGACCTAATGGAGTCATTCCCCCCTTTCGAATAAATCGAACCGAATCGCCAACGGATCGCAATTTGCAAACCACCTTTAGCGCGGTGGTCATTTTTCTTCCACGATAAAACTTATTGTTAATTTATTCCCTGGCTCCGCCGTGGCGGAACTGTATAAAGAAGAACCGAATGGGTAAGCAAACCATCGCGGGCCCGAAATGTCTTTGCTCGGAGTCCCCGCGATAAAAATGACCCGGGAAAAACGAGTTTCGCATGTCCACGAGTTTCACAGTTGGCGGAGAGTCTTAATTGAAAACAAACCAGCAACAAAAAGCTAATGTCAGCGGCCGGGAAGAACGAAAACGAACAGCCGCAATCCTTACCGCCCCGAGAGGTTCCCCCACCGGAGGGGTCTGTATTTATGTGTGGCGAAGGGGTAGGAACAAACTCGAAACGATCCGCCGTCCCGCGCGCTGCGAAAGGTCGTTGATCAATCGCGCACCCGGCGCTGATCCAGTGGTGGCGTTCGCGATCGCACGCAGTGCGACATGTGTTTCGCGCAACCGCCAATCCGAGCCCGGAACCCTATGGTGCCATTTAATGTTTTGGTGCGGTGCTTGATTCATTTTCCGTTTCCGTCGCGGCGAGCGTGTCCATGATAAGCGCTTTTGATTTTCTTAATTTCCTATCCATTTTTCAGACTTTTGCGTTTAGCCTATCATCTATCTCGGGATGGACGGCGGAGGGGGTTGTTTTTACGCCAAACGTCGTCTCCAAATGATCACGTTACAGTTCGTACGCGACTTGTGTGTGTGTGTGTGTGTGTGTCGCAGTCGACCCGATGATTCGTGTGGAAAGAAATGGAAAACGGATAATATTCACGTTCGCAACGGAAACCACTGCACGCAATTCGTGGCTTCCATCGTGGTTTCGGGTGCTTGATCAGTCAACCGAGGATCGACCGAGGAGGAAAGTGTGTGAGAGAGAAAGAGGAAGACGAAGGTCATCGAACCGGAACGTCCTTGAGGGGAAAGGGACACGGGAATAGCAACAATAACAACGTTCGTTAAGCCTCCGGTAGAGACATCAATAATGACACTTGATGTTGCCTTTGGTGCGACCACAGCGCGCTGTGTAAATTGAGCTGTTTCGGCTGATCGTTCGCTACGGCTGAAGGTAGGCAGATGACATCTTGCCACCGCACAATCGGCGTCTTCGCGTTCCGGTGGTTTGCGTTTGATGATTGATTACAGAGAGTAGCAGCAGCTACCAAACAGAGCCGATGGGAGTTTCTATCGACAGGCGGACAGACGGTCACAGTCGCTCCGAGCAACTTTCGGAGCGATCGGGGAAAAAGATGGATCGATCGAGCTACAGAACCCCTATCTATTCAGTCTCGGGACGATTTGTTCGCTGTCATGTACGCAGCGGATTACCATTCTGTTCGGGTCGATCGGCGGGTGCAATAATTGGCGATCATTAGAGTCGTCGCCGAGTTGTCGCCCCGGTTTTGGCCAGCTCCAGCGCCCTCCTGCAGCAGCGAAACAAACAGTAAAGTGGTCAGCAAACACGGCTCCACGGCTCTACCGGTGCATTCTAAGGGCGCACCGTTCTTGCAACGGTTTTAACAAGCGCACGCGGTGCTTTATTCAATCAAAATGGGTCTTTCAAGCGAGTAGAGGAATGGGAAGATTCTCTCTCTCTCTCACATTCTATTGCTCTTTCTCGTCTTCTACCATTGAGCAAAACGATGGACCTCCGATAGGCAATAATAATAGGTTCGCGGGAACATCCGGGGATAGATATTTTTACTTGTTATTACTTTTATCCGACTTCCATTATTTGCCTTCAGCGCGAGCACAATTCCCCGTGTGTGTGTGTGCGGGCGCGCGCGCGCGCGCTTGGCCGCGCCCGCGGTACCAAATCGAGCACAGGGTCCAACCAAGAACACACACACACACACACACACACACACTTCTTGGCTGCATGCTATTTCATAAGCGCAATTGACAAGCGGCAAGCTGGAGAGGAGAAGTTCGCTAAAATAGCGTCCCCGTTGCGCCCGACAATGGTGCGCCCGAGAACTCCAAATTGGAAAACCCAACCCGACCGGGCCGGAGAGATTCTTATCAGTGAAAGGAGTGCGCTAGCTTCACGGTGCGGTCTGCAAGGAGGCGGGTTTAAAGTATAAAATGTGTACACCGGAGCTCGAGCTTGGCGAGCCAGCTCCTTAATGGTTGGTGCCCGGTGCCGTAGCCTGTTTGCTGTAACAATTGGCGAAAGATGTCCTCCTATCGGTGTTGCTGTTGTTGCTGTGCCGCGCGTCTAAGTATCTCCCACCCGGTTGCTCGAGCCGTTTCCGGCTGGGCGCGTTTCAATCCGCGAGTTCGTGGCGGGGTCGTGGTTCAAATAGTAATTGTTTCCACGCTGCTATCGCCCTAACAGTAATGATATAGTACGAGCTTCCAGCTGCTGCCAAGCATCCTGCCGGCCTGGGTATGTTCTCTGCGGTGCGCTTGCGCGGTATTCCTCCCCCCCCCCAACAAGCGGAAGGTTGCGGATGGACCCGGTGTGCATCTAGGCTTAGAACCGGGTGAACCGTTCTTTAGAAGAAACCAGGTAACAGGGAGAAGGAAACAAAAAACAAAACAGGGCGTTCTGCGATCGTATCGCTTCGTACACGACTAGATTTCGCGCAAGGTGTGCGTGTGTGTGTGTGTGAACTCAGCACCAGACTAGAAGCGGTCAGCCAAAAGAGCGGAAAGAGAATATAATTAACAGGTTGTTATGGATTCCTTTTGGGATGCTCGCGGAACGCTGCCTAAAGGTCGGGATGAGCGCACCCACCTGCCCGGCACTGAATGGACCGGCCGGGCAGAATCGCAGAATTCTAAAAGGGCGTACAATTACGATCGCGCGCTCTATGGCCGTTGCACTGGTCTCCACCGCGCTGGTGTCTGTGATCCATTTTGTGCTAATAAGACAAGCGCCCATCAGCCAGCGGAGGATGAGCCGCCGGTACAGGTTGTTGTACCCTCAAGCCCAACGGCAGGGGGCGCACGTACCGGGCGCGGATAGGTTGGAGCTCCGCGGAAAAACCTGCGCGTGCGCACACCGTCCGATCTTCGCGCTCCGAATGATTGGGGAGTAATTGGAATGTCAGCGGAATCGCGCACCGACCACCAACCACCAACACGAACATCGACCATGAAGAAGAGACAAGATCTACTAACTGCTCGATGGTTATCGGGCACCACCACCGGAGTCATGTCGCCGCGCGATCATACCGTACACGATCCTAACAATAGCGTGCATGATGCGGCTGAAGCAGCGGATCGTGCCGAAAGGGGCGGCAGCCGCCTGCGGAGAAGCAGATTCGCGCAGAAGTCATCATGCCGGTGACCTTAGCGGATCCTCGACACTCTTGGAGCCGTGCTCTAATCTCCCGCCATCGATCTACTCCGCGAGGCACATCATCAACAAACGGCCGCGTGTGTCGTAACTTACCACTACAGGTTGGGTTACAAGTTAATTGAGTTTCGGAGCCCGACGAACAGGCCCGACGATGCGCCCGCGATTTATGGAAAATGTCACCCGTATTCCTAGCCCCCTCATCCCTAGCCATTTTGGCACTTTCCGGAGCTCGGTTGCGCAGAGGGGTTAACGGTACAGAAGATATACACATGCCTGACTTCGTGCGATGTTTTGTTGGGCGCGGGGTTTACATAATGTGTCCATTAGCACAGTGGGACGTAATTAATTCACCTGTCAAAAAGGAGGTTTCCACTGAAGAAACAGTTTCATCGCACGGGTCAGAACACAGCATTATGCCGGTTGTCGTGTTATCGTCGTGTTTTCATGGAATTTTCCTTTGTATCTTGCAGACGAATATCGAATGAGAGCAATTTAGATAAAATCGCACCCTAATCGCAAAGGATTCGCACTGCGATGCGCCTGGCTCGAAAAAAAAAACAGCGTGCGTGACAACCACAGCCACCAACCGGGGCAGGTGTCTCGAGTGTCGGACCGACACTGGAACCACTTCGTGTCCGCTTAATGTCCGCGTGTCAGGTGTTTTACGAAGACGGACATTCGGGATGGACATTATAAATCACTCCGCGAGCGCGTCGCGACTTGGCGTCGCCCACTGGAGCAATTGTGGAGCAATTCTGGATGCGGCTGGCACGGACCTGCGAACGGGCCACTCCAACGGATGGACGTTAATTATCTTCTCAGGCGGCAAAGCTTCACATGGCATTATCAGGTCACCCGACAGCGCCTCCACCCACCTACTTAGCGCGTGGTTTCTGTTCCAGCCTCCTATCGCTGTTCCCATTGGAGGGAAGTAATTGCAAACACACGGCCACCTTCGCGGACGGTGCCGCGATCGGCCCTGCCTGTGGGCTAATTAATTTGCAACTATCTCCGACCAGCACGTTGGATCATTAGCAAATGGAGCGTTTTATTTCTTAACACGTCTGCGGACGGGCGCGCGCTCTAGGCTCGTGCCGACCATGCGCCATGTACGCAAATTCGTTCGGAATTTGAAGTAGCCCCATCCGGGAGACGACGCCCTTATAAGCTTCCTGTTTTGCGTTGCGCCTCCCGACGTGGCTGTTGCCCTTCTTAGATAAGGCCGCCCCGTTCGGGAAGGCTGGCACCAGGAGGATGTGGGCACCAGTTCAATCCAATCAATGGCGTAAAGTAGCCTATAACGACACCCTATACGCGCGTTCGACGCAGGTGTCGAAGGAAGAGACATTCGTTTAATAGGAAGCGTTCTCTGTGCTCCAGCTAAACAGGAAAAAGGCTAAAACAGTAACACAGCATAAATAATGAATAATTGTAATTGAGTAATCAAAAGCCCTTCTGTGCCGCGGTACACTTGGTCAACGGTTCGCTCTCTCTCTCTTTCTCTCTCTCTCTCTAGCTCTGCCACGAAAGAGTAGAGAGCTGACGATGTTCCCGCTATCGGGAACAGTAATTGGGTCAATCGAAAATGATGTTGAGTTTTCCACTACGCCACCGTTGCAGAGAACTGTGCTAACGGGGGATGTGTGTGTGTGTGTGTGTGTGTGTGTGTGTTGCTGCTCCTTTTCTTCACCATCATCATCATCATCATCCATGCCGCCATGCCTGCTATCTCTTGTACCAGGGGGATTGCACTACCGACAGGGGATGGTCGATCGAGACACAGCTGGGGCCTATTTCATTAACACCTTCTCTTTCCGCGCGGCAAGAGCGTGAGCTCCGACGGTTACGTATGTACGTACGCTGTGGAACCGTTCCCCCGTTGGCACACCGTACCGGTAGACCCTTTTTCCATGCTCTCCTTACGCAGCCACCCAATATTCCGCCCGCCGTCGGGAGGGGTGAGTACAGTTAGCGAAACGAGCTGTTGTGGCGGTTCTGGTGCACTAGTGGTGCACGGACGGAACCAGTTACAAGGTCGAAATGCGAACAGCTCGGGATCGTGGTTGCGCGATCGTTGACGAAAATTTGCCACCACACGGTACACCATAAACTGTAACGGAGAACGGCCACCCTATGCGCCGTGTCGGCAACCGTCGGGGGGAGGACCAACGTGCTGTGATCCCGCCGGTATGTGAATTCGCAAATGTATTCCACGTTTTGTGGAGCTGGTTTCGCGAGAGAGAGAGAGAGAGAGAATGAAAAAAGCATCACAACACACGCGAGTAAACGTGTATAACGTCCCGTCATTGGGGGGAGTATGCTTTTGTTCTCTTCCCGCGCGCGCTGTTGTTGCGAGTATAATTTCACCCATATGTCAATAGTAAATTCTAGAACTGTCCTATCTCACGCCAGGCGGGCTTCTTCGTGGCTGTTCGGTCGCTCGTGGTTGACCTGTTGGGCTCGCTGACGCTGAGGGAGGATATCACATTTCATCCCGCCCCCATCCGTATGCTAATGAGATCGTACGGAAAGAGCGTTGAAATAAATTCTTCAATTTTCCGAGCTGTTGGCGGCCGCCTGGAGGATGTGTGCATTGCGCTGCACACTTCTCCCGTCACACGATCGATTCGCGCGAGGCATCGTTTAGCGCGGTATCGCAGTGATCGCACCGCAAGGTGAGGGTTCGGACCCTTCGGTTCAGCTCGTACCAACAATGGAGATTGATGGAGCAGCTGGGAGGGACACTTTCGCAGCAGAAGCTGGCCCTGCACGGAAGCACCGAGGGGATCGATCAATCGCGATATCGCATGACAGTGGGACATGATTTATGTCCGGGTGGTGCCGCGATTCTCGCGGCCGACGTGGTTGGGCCGCTGTGTCGATGGCCCGCTGCGGCGCGGCGGTTGCGATCATTAAGGAACGATTTTCGCACACCCTCCCGGGACCGACCGGTGAGCCAACGTGAGCACGGGTGAACGATTTCGCTACACGGTCACGCAATTTGGCGCCAGCCGCTCGGAGCGATCGCCGTAGGTGGTAAAACAGCTTCCAGAACGGGGCGTACGTCCGAGCGGCTCCGCGTTGGGGAAGAAAATGAGATGAAAAGAAATGGCATCGCAAACGTCCTTTTTACCGTTTGTTGACAACCGTTTGACTAGCGTTGAAAACGCGAACAAAACAAACCCCAATCGCGCAAACATATCGGCGGTCCGAACAATGTGTGGCCTCGGTGCGGTCGATTGACAGTTTATCTCCCGCCGCCAGGGCTGGAGTCGGCATCGACACAACAGCGGTCGTGGCAAATAATATGACAGCTTCGTATGATAGCGTTCGACACCCGGCGTTGCATGCCGGGTGTCCCGAGATCAGAGAACGTCAGGCCGCCGGGACAGGACAGGACAGGATAACGCTGGGATGTAACCTGTGAGTGCACGCGAAATATTCCACCGCTCGCGCTCGCGGTACATTCTCGAGAAGTTTTCTCCACCATTCTGATCGCTGCCACTGGTCACCACTAGCGATAGGCATTATTTTTAATTGGACTTTCTATTGGACTTCCCCCTAGAGAGTGAGTGAGGACAGTGGAGCAACACTGTAGTTCCCTTGGCGGCATCACTGAAGATCGTCCCCTCGATCGCGTGTCCACCAGCAACACACACACACACACACGCGGTAAATTAATTAGACTTTCTCCTTTTTCTTATCCCGCGTGCGGTACTTGCGGCGGGAGTATGCCGCTCGCGTTATCGCTTGGTCATCGGTCGTCGGCATGCGCTTGGACGTTTGGCTTCAAAATTGGTGGCGCAATGGAGTGGAACTAAACGCTACGGGCACCGGTGACCCACAAAAACCGCCCCGCTTCGGATATGACGGAGGCGCTACCGGCAGAACCGCTAGAATTTTTCGCACGGACCTCTCCGTCGTCTTAGGGCCCGTGTGATGCGTGAGAGCCTCTGGCCGCTGTAGTGACTGTTGTTCGTGGCGTTTGGAGCCCTCGTGCAACCCTGCCCACGGGAGAATAGTAATTAGAACCGTGAAGAAGCACCGCGACGCGCTGGACGCCGGGAACCGAACGGTACATTTTACGGGAACACGGGGCGCAACGATGCGATCGGTCGCAAGTATACACGGGATAATTAATTTTCTGCCAATTAATAAACACACACTAATTCCATATTATTTAGCGCGAATGCGCGCGCGCCCGCCCGCCCGCCTTTGGTGTTCCCTTTTACTCGCGTGGCGTGCTTTGGGGACGATATCGCATGGGAGTCTCCCGGGGATGGGCGTGTGTGTGTGTGCGCTAGAATTAATTACGGAACGCTGGAGCATCTATTGTCCGTGGTCACCGGAGCCCGGTGCAATGGTCATGCCAATGGCTGGAGGTGTGTGCAGGGTACGGAGATAGTGCTCTCTTAAGTGCCTTCTCGCCGCACTATCACCTCTCGGAAGAGGGGCAAATTCATTGCCTGTTTTCCCATCCCATCTCGGGGGGCAATAGAGGGATTGAGGGAAAGAGTAGAAAAAAAAAACACAACAACAACACTCACACACTTCTCGCTGGAACCGCTCTGAAAAGTGTCCGTAGCGGACGATAATGATAGTAACAGGTATCCGGGTATCGCGAGACAGTGCACTATTGGGGCTGTAACTTTAATTTGGACCGGCCGTACCACCGAGAGCCGGAGGATGAGTGGCGCTTTTTTCCTGAAATTTCTGAAAACTCCCCCCACACGGCGGGATCTAAGGCCGGGAGATAGTGTAATGCTGCTGCTGCTGCTGCTGCTCCGAACATGGTGGATTGTTAGATCTGGACAATGGTATGTTCTCTCACGCACCGCCACGGTCGCCACGGTCTCACGACAGGCGCGATTGTGCCGCGCTCCTTTTGGAGCTCGTGACCGCAACGCTCGAAACAATACCAAAATAACAACCCCGTGAAACTTGACCTCCCCGCGCGAGAACGTGCAGATCTTCGGGAGAGCAGACCGCACCCGCCGCCGCGTATTCGAGCGCAATTAAGAAAC
Organism: Anopheles dirus; assembly: GCA_000349145.1. Lineage (NCBI taxonomy): Eukaryota > Metazoa > Arthropoda > Insecta > Diptera > Culicidae > Anopheles > Anopheles dirus. The sequence continues at coordinate 5,489,673 of KB673645.1, forward strand.
ATGTCGATCCAATTAGCCCGGATGTGGGTTAACCGGGAACGGGTTGGTGCATCGTACGATCGGACCATTCGGGGGCTGCTACCGGCAGCATCTTGCATCCTTGGGTGGGTGAAATTATGCTTATCGGATTTATGTAATACCGATTAACAGTGGCGCTTTTTTTCTTCCTCCTAATCCTCGGTACAAACCGTACAACCGGCTGCCCGCCTGACCGTTAAATCAAATGCCTCCCGGACCCCCGGGGCACAGGTGCGTTCCACACCGGGCTTGTTTGGACAATCGATAATCGATCTCGTTTCGGTTCGCTCGCGCTCGGTACAATTTTGGTTTCGACGCAATCCGGGCAGCGATTTTCCGATCTGAGCTAATTTTCTAGATTAGTTGCAATCAAGGCATACCGGGTTCTCCTTCCCCGGCACACACACACACACGCACACACACAAGCTGGCTAGATGTACCGCTAGAAATAACCACTCGATCGGATGACTTGGCTTTGGTTCCGGGCGTTGGTTTTGCGTGTGTTTTGCTTCTGCTCTATGCGCTATCGTTTGAATCGGTGTCCGGGAGTCGGTTGTAGATAACAACCGTGTGCTGTAGTGGTGTGTGCTACACCTCCCCCCCTACACACACACACACACACACACACACACACATACACAAACACAAATGGATCCGGAGGCATTGCAGTTATGCTTCGAGTCGAGATCCATAATCGAGTCGCGACTAAATTGGCTAACTAATTTGGTGCGCGAAACCTACTCTCTTACTTCGGCTTACTTCGACTTCGTACATCCACCGTGCACAGCTACCAACTCTGAAGGCGTGGTGGATGGCGCCACCATTCCGGTGCGAATAAAAGAGAGACCACAGTCAATCGATCGGATGCAGCGATCGCCTTGGATTGGCCGATATCTCGGTGGTGATCCCCGTTCAGTTGTGTGTGAGCATGGTATGTGCGGCAATTGTGGGTCATTTCTATCTCGTAGCACATACATTCCGAAGTTGCGTCCACATATTTGCTCGATCGGATTCGATGGTGACTGGTTGATACGACCCGATTACAGATCCTCAACTGGAGCACTCTGGAGCCTGGAAACTAACCTTCGGTCGTGCCCCACAAGGTCTTCTGGTGCTTTGGTCAGTGTTGTATAGGAAAAGTGACGCGCCAATACCAATTCTCGATCGGCTACAAAAGCCCAAGCTCCCCAATGCACTTGTTTCAATATTTATTTAAGCAATCAATTTAAATGACCCTTTCCAAACGGCCCAACGTCGGCGCTGGACCGTCGTCCTGTCGTGTCGGTTGTTGGTGGTAGTTTGTTATTTTTTTCTACCACCCCTACCGCCTATCGCACCGCACGAAGCAAAAGCGAACGGTGAAATGGCGCACGGGAATGAGCCCGCGAGCGCGTCGGAAATCAGCGGCTTTCATCACACTTCGCTTGCGCTTCTCGGCGGGCCCGCGAGGTGGTTGTGTGCGCCCTTCGTCGTGCCGGATAATCTAATTTATATTTCAACGGTCGCCCGTTTGGTTTGTTTGGTTTGACTGCTTGCTCCTCCCCGGTTTCAGCCACTGGTTCGCGGTTTCCAGCGTGCTCCGGAGGAGCAGCGCGCGTCACTTCGGGGTAGGCATCAGCGAAATCCCGTTTGTGCTGCGGCTTCGGCCGCCGATCGGTGGAGAATTTAAATCTCGCCTTAATTTGTCAGCCGAACGCGGGTCGATCGATAGCAAACGAAAAAAAAAGTAGGTGGTAGCAGAGGGGCAGGATTTGCATACAATGTTAATGCCATGATAATTCGCTCGAGATCGTACGCTCCAATTTGGGTTCGCTGCTGGAAAAAGAGCGTGCGCAGGAGAAACACCGTGCACTTAGCGGGCGGCGATAGTGCCGTGCCGTGTTTGCTCTCGACTCCCACCAATTCCGGATGCACGATGCTCAGCTGACTTTGTATTTGCTCACCTGTCCCCCGAGGGCGCGGGAATGAAAATATGAACTCGATCGCGCCTGGGACGTCCATTCTTGCGGGACGAGACCAGCGTTTTGGAGGTCCGGTGGGCGTACTCGCGGTAACTCGCGTTTGGAGTGTTTGGAAAACAGTCGCCTGCCGCCGGACCGTGTGTAATCACGAAACGAGGCGCGGTAAACAAAAAAGAGACCTGCCCGTCTCCCCACGGTAAGGATAACAGAACAAGACAAGCCCACAAGTCGTAAACGGCTGCAGTTAGTGAAATTATGACTGCATTGCTGCTTTCTCTTGCCTCCCGTGTCTCGTGTGTGTTTGCCACCCGCCACATCAGCACAGGATGGGGACTGTCAAAGTCGCAATAATCTTTGCGCGTCTGGCATGTCTAGCAAATTCTTACCACTCGCCACATCCGCAAGTAGAACCTTCCGCTAGACGGCGCAATTTGAAGTGAAACGTTTTGTCAGCCCCGTTTAACGATCGTTTAAGTCGTTCGGGTGGGACGCTAGCTCCCCAAACGGCCGGCCCGGTAGTTCGCAAGTTGTTTGTGCGTGTGGCGTTAATTGCACTTGAGCGCGATTGTTTCGCCCGGGCTTGCACTTGGCGCGGGAGTTCGAGTGCCGTTTGTGACGCTTCGCTGCTATTATGGAGCATGTGCGAGACGCTTGTTGCGTACGGATTTGCCGGTGGATCGGTGGTGTAAGAAGCCGATCGTTACGAGAGCCACCATCCTTTGACACTGGCTTGCCTGCTGCGGCTGGCTGAATGAATATAATGAGGTCGGTTGTAAAGCGCTAACGCTTCTTGCCTGGCCCGGCACGGAGCGTGGAGGGTATAGGACGATCGTGTAAGATGCGGACTACGACGGGATAGGGTGGTTAATGCGACAATCGCACCCATGCCCGTTCATAACTTTTCTGCTCCGGTTAATCTTCGCTTGCGCTCGTTCTATTAGTCTTTCTTTCCTCCCCATTTCTGTTTAGCACCACTCCAGAACGACGGCTGCCGTGCCCGGTACCTCGCCGCGTTGTAGTTTATTTGCATAAAAAGTGATCAAGTTGACAGAAATTACATAAAAGGGCAACTGTTGCAATTGTTTTGCATCGTACCGTGGCCGGTTGCTGCCACTGCCGCACTTGAAAGCATTCCATATGTGTGTGTGTGTATGTTTGGAGCTGAAGTGACCAAATCCCACTTCCTTAATAATGTTCCGATTTGGACTGTGAGCCCAGGATCCAGTGGCCGGTGTGAAGTGCTCCGGTTACGTTCGAGAATCCCATTCGAACGTCACCCCGGTTGCATGTTCCATTACCGCCGCAGAGCGGGTGGAATGACCCGACGGCGACACTCACCAAAGGGGTGTTTGGAACCGAACCCGCTGGAGGTGGCGAAGACATGTAGAACTTCATTGACCGGATTCTTCCCGTTGCACCGTTCGTCGGTGCAAAACGTGCCCGGGTCGGAAGCAAAACGTTACTGGAACCATGTTCGGAGCGATGTCGACCACATTTTTTCGAACCCAACAAACCCGTCCAAGCACGGACGAGTGGCGCGTACCTGGGTAGTTGGGTGGCTAGTGTGTGTGCTGTTTGTGTTGTGTTAGCTAAAAATACCGATGGTGCCCTTCGAATGGACAATTCGCACAAGATCATTGCAAGAAAAAGCGCAAGAACGAAGCATCTCACACTAACGGTAGCTGGCGGCAGTAGCCGTAGCTCCGGACGGGGTTAACTCAATATCTTTTTTGTATGCCTCTGCAAAGATCAAGTTGCGGCGGCACGTTTTCCACGCGAGCGGCGGTAAAGAATTCTTTCCACTGAGACAAAAGTGTGGCAAGGCGCACTGCGGGGGAGCAGAACGGTCGGGCCCGGTTCGCGGTTGCGAGCCGCTCCCGTTGATTGGTTTCGGGAGTGATTCCAAACGGATGCTGATCCTGTGAACAAGATCGCGATCATGCGCGCTCAACCTCGAAGCGTGGTGGTGATGATGTGGGCCTACGGGAGGGTTAATAGAATAGAACACGGGATCGGGCGGGGAGCGAACGGACGAGATAACAAAAAAGACAAGAAGCAGCGCGGCACGGTTCCCCGAGCGTCGATGATCCCCGGCGAAGAAGTGAGAAAGGAATGTTTCTTAATAGTAGCAATATCCGATGTTGTTAGTGTAAACGGTTGAGTTGTTTGGGTTGTAATCATAACAATAAATTCACCGCATGTTACCACGTCCAGCGGGCGCGAGATGAGCCTCGTGAGGTTCCTTCCTCCCCGACCGACCCGACCGGGTGTTCGCTGGATTGGATCACCTTTTTTATGCTCCCAGCTCGTGCAGAACTTCGAACCTTGACCATCACGATAGTCACCGCCGGAGCGGATGCTGGGGCGAAAATCGTTCCTAGAATGGCTCTCGCGTGTCATGTTCACTTCCGTCGAACGATCGTTTATGGAAGCAACAACAAGAAAGAAAAAAAAAACACACACACATCGAACGACCAAACAACACCACAAAAGAATCAGAAGTCCATTCTTAGCACCGAAAGACGACTGGAACCGATGGGGTCCGGACAAATGGCTCGCGATGGAAGATTTACTTTTATTTTCCACGGCGTTCCCAACCGGCCAGGAAAAGTGGGCACTCTTGTACGGAAAGAAAAGCGAAGCCAACCCACCGGCGCCGCCACCACCCGGGTTTCCCGCGCCGCGTGTGTCGTGCCGGTGCAATTGTCTTTCCATTTCGATGCGGCTCGTTGCCGGAGGATGATCCAACCCGAACCGGTGATAATGCGGCCGACAGGCCGGTAGACAGACACAGACAGGGGAAAGTGAGCCTCCGGGAAGTAGTCAGTGGTCATGATTTCTCTATAAAGATGATGATAAAATTTAAGTTTTATGATTGCGCCTGCACAGAACACAAAAAAACACGTCCGCACCAAACGGCGGCTAGAAGGAGCCGGCCCGCCGGATGTAGGCATCGCGAAACGACAAGAACGGCGCGGGCTGTTTGGCGAGCGTTGCCTTTTGCTTCGCAGGAATGCTTCGCTCCGTAAGGGCCGATTCAGGTAGCATCGGAACCGAGGCTGCCAGCGCAGGAAATATGCCACTAAAATCTATGGGCTCATAAACGAACGGGAAAGTTAAATAATGCTCGCCGCGCAAACATGCGGAACGACGGACGTAAGCGAACCAAAAGTACAACAGCCACGGTTGACTAGTCCTGAAAATTTCAAGCAACCAAAGGTGGAAGGCGATTTCGACGGGTAGAATAAATCTTCGGTGGCTCTGGGAGCAGCAATCCGGCTCCCGGGCTGAACTCTCGTGACCTTTGTGTTTTTGTGTGCGGAAACCGATCGAACGCGCCCGAACCGGTAGCACCGACCAGCAGATCTTGACCCGCGCTCGTTATCCATTTCCCACCGGGCTGGCACACTGTTGGAATGGCTTGGCGATTACGCAACATTACACCCAACACCCAACAACCCACCTCCAGTTAACGGTAACGGGTTGACCCGGCGGTGACAATTGCTTGCGCGATGATTTAGCTGTCGGTTCTCATCAAAAGAGACGCGCGCGCCGATACGTCCGGCATGTCAGAAGTCGCAGGCAACCATAAGCACCCCTTGTTAATGGCGGCTCATTAAGAACGCTCGCGCTACTCTACTGCGGCTCGATTTGGAGCCGGGCCGCGACAACGATTGGCTTGAATCGCTGCCGTCTTCTGAAGTCGCGCAGCCGCGAAGTGTGTCACTAGCATCACACGATCCAGTTCTGGCGGTGGCCGGAATCACGAAAATCGATGTCTCGCAGGCACCGGGAATCGGAATTCGTGCAGCAAAGTTCAAAGCTTATCGGCTTTGTGGGTGGGAGGGAGGGCGTCGGACTCGGAAGTTCGGACGGCACTCATCAGCATAAATACGGCACGATCCCGGTGCGCACCCGAAAGGATTTATGAATAATTCATAAATCGCACGTAAACCGGCGACCTTTCAATCGATCGATCGATTGCAAAGTGAACAGATGCATACAAACTCCTGACTGATTCCAAACGAGTCTCGTTACGCGAGTGCGGCTAGCAAACGAAGCAGGATAATCACCATTCGAACGGGACTCTTCAAGCGATAGAGGTGTGGGCACAGGTGGGTCGGACGGTGCTGATTGCCGTCCAACTCGTCGGCGGGAGAAGGCAATTTTCCCGTCCCATCTGTGCATCGGACGCATCATTTCCACATCCCAGTGCCATTTGATGAGGACAGTGGGCGCGATTAGCGGTGTAAGTAGGGAAGACACTCTGTGTGTTGTTCTTGCTCTGCCGTGTGAGTGTTGGGTACGAGGTGGAACTTGAGCAAATCGATTGGATTATTATTAATATCATCGGCAGAGGCGAAGGGCTGCATCGGAGGTCTCTTTTCGGTTCCGAAGCGGGGCGGCCCATAGCGAAAGGAGCTAAATTATATCGCCAACAATTGCGATCGCATCGGCTCCCTTGCTGATGTCCGTACTTCTATCCGGCTGATGTCGACACTTGCTACTTTGTCCGCAAATTGTTCCCATGCGCATGTTACCGGTACTTGTTTGTTCTTGCTCATAATACAAACACACATTGTCTGAATGGCGAAATGCAGTGCCGCTTCGTTGAAGGGCATTTAAGCTGACTGGATGATGAGTTATTAAGCCACTGTGAGCTTCCAACCGCGATCGCGAAAATGTTAACGATCGACAGCGGCTGGTTTGCGCACCGAGCGCGAAGAAAACTGCATCACCGGAGGCTTGACCCAAGGGAGACTGAAGAGCTTTCCACGAGTGTACATCATATTCTAATAATTATAGCACCAATAATTCTGCCTGCACCCATTACGCCATTTTCTGCTGAAGTATGGGTATTTAATGAGTCACTCCTTAGGATCGTTACTTGATGCGTCGCGCAGCTGCTAATCCGGCCTCACTTAGGCACCTATCTCTCTCTCTCTCTCTCTCGCTCCTTCTCGCAATCTCTCTGCCGACAAACCCCTGTATTAGCACGTTCTTTACGTTCTTGGATCTGGCTTCGATGGAGATGGATTAAGAAGACGATCGCACCGTGTTCGCACTGTAACCGGACAGAGTAATGAACCTGACAGAGAGATGATCCAGTGCAAAATTACCCGCCGTTGTGCTGTCTGCGCAATGATCCGTAGATGTTTGATTCCAGTTGGCTTTTTCTCTGTTTGATTCTGTTCTCAGCGACCATTAGGGGGGGATTTGGCATGTACAATTTCGTTACGCAAAAGTAATGTATCGTGTAAAAAGTGAGTGAATGAATTTCTCTTTCCGCGAACGATCGGAATGGAGGGTCGAGAGGGCAATACTGACAGTCATCGGATCTATTTGGGCTCATATCCGTTCGCTCCACCTTCGTAAGTGAAACAATAACATCCCGCAAACATTGGATCAGACGCGATCGGAGAGCCTTCAGGGGCTGGCTAGAACACTGCTCCGACCGGTTTACCAAATTGAGTTGCTGCCCCTCCAGAAGGCACCACCGTAATGGTCGAAAAATGGACTTTTCTCCGTTCTCCGTGCGAGAAACAAACGAAACCCACACGGCCCACACGGAAGAATCGCCTCTAATCGCTACCCAATCGTCCTCGGAGGTATTTACAAATCCTAACGAGATGACTCATCGTTAATCGGTGCGGCCGGCGTTCGATCGGCGCTCTAAATGGAATGTTTAGCTTTCGTTGATGGGTGCACTCCCGCCCCCGAAAATCTACCAGCCGACGGGTAACAGGTGGAGGTGGTGCGCCGGGTGGAAAGTTCGACGTTAAATAGGAAATCTTGAAAAATCAACAACCCCACACGGCCTTGAAAAAACAATTGTCCGGCCGTCAGTTTCCACGGCGGTTTAAAACACACGCGTTCGAGTCTCAGGGTTCGTTCGCGGTTCTGATCGAGCGCTCTTGTTAGGCCACATTGATCCCGAACGGCGGCCGGCGGTATCGTCGGTAGATCTGTTCCGGACCCACGACCCGACCGGGCTAACAAGACAGGCGATGAATAATTGTGCGGTTGGAAATTGTTCTATCTGCAGCGCGGAGAATGCATTTCACGCTGGAAAACCTCCCGCGTCGTGCGCGCTGGTACGATATGAGGGAGCGATTTTCTTGTGGAATGCGTATCAAATAGAGAGAGAGAGAGAAAAAACCGAGCAGATGAATGATCGCTGGAACCCGGGCGTGTGCCGCCACCGAACACTTTGAAGGCGCACCGCAATTCGTTCACGCTACTGAATAAATCGCTAAAATTGATTTCTTTGTCATTCTATCAGTGCACCGTCCGCGTACTCTCTCGAGGAGAATATGTTTAAAAGCTCCCGGCCCGGCCCGGCACGATTATCATTCATCATTAAAATGCCGAGCTTATTAATCTCCTGAGTAATGGACCGTGCCCTCCCGAGGGACTGGTGGTTCCCTCCGGGTGCCGTCGAGAGCGCGGAGGAGTCCTCGCCTCGCGCGGCCACGCAATAGTTTGCTGTCATTGATTTTAATGTTGCGTCGACGGGTTGCAACGGTTGCACTGCGCGCGCGCGCCCCCTTTACACTTACCGGCAGGTGAATTCGTTCTCTCCGAGGCACATCTCGATGCAGTCGCGGCGCGAGACGACCTGGGCGGTGCGCTTGACGTGTCCGTTCAGCTTGTAACCTTGCACCCTGTCGATGCACCAGGCGCGCTCGCACGGACGCAGCTTCAGGCAGGACTTCTGTGCGTAGATCGTGAACACCGGGAACTGCGACTTTGTAAGGGCACCTAGGCGCAGAGGGAGAAAGTGAGGGGGGAAAGAGTAGGGTTAGTGCGAGTTGCGCATGGTAGTTGCGGTAGCGAGCTGTGGCTGTAATATTTATGTTTTGTTTGGTTGTTCCTTTGCCCTTTTTCGCGCCGGTACGCTGTCCGGAGCGGTAATATTCCAGGCGTTGGACGTGCGTCCGGCAGCGGCGAACAAATTACGAAAATCTCCCCGTCTCTACTCCAGCACGCGGTTTCACTTTTGTGTCCCCGTCGTACACACTTTCGTTCGCCGTTTGCGTATTGCGTGTGGATCTTCTCCTGCCACAGGCTTATCACGACGACCCCAGACGCATCGACGAAACCAGCGTTTGAATGATGTTTAATTTCGCTTTCCTTCCAACTCTCGCCTGCCCGTGGCCTGTCTGTACCGGTCAGCGATGAACGGGAGGGTTAATCGCGAGCTTTAAAAGACGATTATTTACGCTTCTCGCACTACGCCGGTGGACGGTGGCCGAATGGGTTGGGTGGTAATTATGAAGTACGGAACCAAGGGGGAATAATGTTCCCGAGTACACTTTCTAATGCGCTCCCGAAAGCTCCTTCAGCGCACCAGGACCGACTACAACCTTGTTCGAGTTTGATGGAACGAAAGCAAAATGATTGAAAAAATCGAATTCTTCGAATCCAAACGACAGACGGATGACTCCGCGTGAAACCCGCCGTCCGGAGATAGAAGTCCGGAGCTATCTTAGGCGGGGTTTTCTATCCCTTATTTGAAATGGCACATTCGTCACAGGGCGGGCGGCGGATCACGCGCCACCGAAACCGACGCGATGGTGTGCCAGATTGAGCGGAGCAGACATTGCAGAGACCGATCTATTCCAGGGTTTTGATAACACGACTCAACCGACACCCGCAGGGCCGGGCGGCGGTGGCGGCGACCAACGCCGCTCCAATTGCAATCGGCGGGGGCCCCCTTCATGCATAGGATATTGTATTTAATAACGGATCAACCATTATTACCGATACTTCATGTATGCAATTTTACGCTCGCCCCATAGCCGTCCATCGGAAGCGGCATCGCCTTTCGCAATCGATCGAACGCAAGCAGCCTTTAATCAGTCGTTTCATTATCGTTCTCTTTCGCGTTTATGAAACAATATCTAAAGGGCGCGCTTTCGTCTGCTGCCTAGTTGTAGCTGCTGTTCCGTGTCGGAATGGCCTTTGGGGCGCTTTGCGCGTCATCCAGCGGCAGTGGGGCTGCGGCAGCACCTGGGTCGTCCGCGGTAGTGGTGAACCTCTCAACCATCGCCGACATCGACGCGAACGATCAATCCTTGATGGTATGGTAATGCAGGGCGAAGCCGGCGACGGCAAGTGGTGTGGCGTGAAAAAAGCGCGGTATTATTAGCGGTAATTTGATAGTTGTTAGGTTCTAGTTGTCTACGGGCGGCCGGGAGGGTTCGCTGGTTCTGCACAGGGAAGCTTTAGCTTCCTGTCCGATGCCCTCGCGTCTCTGAACTCTCCTGCGGAGCATCCGCACCGGGAATGGACGCGAAGCGAGCGAGCGTGTAAATTAGTGCCCGACACAACGTGCCCGACCGCGGGCCATAAGCTTCCAGTTTCAATTTTTATGAATGAGCCACAGAACTAGGCCTGCCCGCAGGATTTAATGGAGCGGGGCCGAGATTAGTGTGGTGAATGAACTAGTTTCGGGCTGGTTTCTCGAGCAGTCTCGGAAGCTCGCTGCGGAGTAAGACGAACGCCCGGGACCGGCGTATGATCACATCGTTATTACAAACGAAATATTCAGCGTCGAGGCGTCGAGATAGAGATATTCCCCTGGACGATCGCGAGTGGCCACTTCCGCCGAGCCGGTTTTAATAGCGCAGGACGGCTGCCTAACCGACCCATCTCGGCCAAACGCTGTCCATGCGAAGCGGTTTGCCGAAAAGGGCCCCGAAGGTACCGGAAACGATGAGCAAAACCGATAGCGCATCGTTAGAGTCGCCCATTTCTATTACTGCTGTTTGATTTAGTGCGCCCATCAGCGGCCAAAGATCCGAGCGGTTTCTTCCCTGCAGCAGAATGTGTGTGTGTGTGTGTGTGCGGCTTTCGTTTTCCCGTTTTCGTCGTCGTCGTCGTCGGTCGTCGTGACGCCATCGCAACAGACACAGCAACGCAAGAAAAAGAAAACAGATCGCCCCCAAGGTGTCCACGATTTCTCCCGTTTTGCAAATAAATTATGAATTCATGTTCTTCCGTTTTTGCACCGGCAGCGGACGGTCGATTATATATATCCTCGGCGGGCATCTTCCGCTCCGTTCCACGGCGTGGTGGTGAATCGTGTGCGCACTTGAGTTGCGTCTCGCCCTGTGCCCTGTGCTGTGGAAACGCTTTGGCGCTGGCAAGATGCAAGTTCTGGCTGGTGCCAGTGGGAAAATCGGATGCGCGCGCGCGCGCTCTTGAGCTAGGGACGATGCGCGACTATTGACGCGAATTTACGGCGGCGGCGGCGGCGGCGAGACAACGGCTTTATGGGGGCCCATTTTCCCATAAGTTTTGCGGTTTTTCCTTTCACTTCCATATCGGTGTCAGCCGGGAAGAGCGTCTGCGTCGTCGCAAAAGGGGCTACATTTTCGACGGTTGATGGAAATTATAATGAGTACGCTGCAAGAAGAACGCGTCCAACAGAAATAGAGCATCCAGCCTGGGTCCGAACCCGATGAACCACCGGTGAAGAGGAACCGGTCCTGTGCGCCCTGTGCGTTTCGTTTAGATCGAAACCCCACAGACCGAACACGTATTCGATTCCAGAGCGGCAGGGGTGAGAAAAACAAAAAAAAAACACCCCGGCTAAATAACTAGCCGACAAATTCCGCCACAAAATCACGACCGCAATCGGTGGGGGCACCGTTTTTGAATGTTGGTTTTCTTAAATTGCCGTGCTTCCCATCATTCACCGGCGGCGGACGACGATCAGAACTTTGCGCCACGACGCCGGACGCCCTGTGGGAATGCACTATATATGCACAATCACGAACTATCGAAATTCTTCCCACTGCTGCGCGCCACCGAAACAGCCGGGCCGAGGCTCGGAGCGGGTCCAATTTTTATTTATGTACTCCCCTGTGCCGATCACGAACTGCAGTCGGCTTCTTGGGCTTTGGGAGGCGCGTGGAGTCGGCATCGGTCACTGTCGGTTCGGGGAGGACGGGCAGCCGGCGTTCGGTTATACGGGTAAGTTTCGCTGTGGTCGGTCGGTGTGACAGTAAAATGGAGATAACATTTCAATTTTGGTCCGGCTGACTGCAAAATGCTTTTAATCGTTACAGGCATGTAGGAAGCGCTCGTACAGGGTTCTGGAGCCCTCGGACGACAGCTGCAGTTGCATTTGACGGAGCTAGGTTTGAAGATGCCCCCACCAATGTCTACCGCCGTAATATAGAAATCGTGTTCTACTTCCAGAAACGGACGAGTAATGGGAGAGTTTTGACAGCTCCAGCTCACTAGCCGACGAGGGCGAGGGGAACCGGAATCGAGAATCCGTCCACTAACGATGTGCACGACGTCGACCAGCGGCGTGATGCGTGGCGGGAAAGATAAATTACAAATTATTAATTATCGTTGGCAAGACCGCCGCGTAGCGGAGCCGTGTGCCGTGCGTGCTGGGGCCGCCAGCAAAGTTACGATCAAAAGGAAGCTACATTTCCTGCTGCGATGTGTCCGATTGTGGCCTCCGGTAGGGATACCCTGGGCCGGGCTGCACGCCGCGATCACACGACAGGATCGCAACGGGCTAGCGGGTGGCCGGGTTTATTTAAATCGGCGCGCTTATGTGATGAAAATTGAGGCCCCATTGACGGTAGGAAGGAAACCTACATCGCAGACTTTCATTCCACCTGCCTAGCTAGCCGCAGGGTAGCCGACGGCGGCGGTAGCTTCGGCTGAGTGATGCGAAGGAAATGATATTCACTTGGCTTGGGATTTAGTGGCGAATCAATCCGGCTGGTGGGGAAGAAGAATTGATCCAGCTATTGCTGGTGCTGTGCTGCATTCTTCCACCGCGTGGTTACAGTTAGCTTGCTGTACCTATGATTTGCTCCGAAACAACGCGCCACCGACGTGAGAACGTTCCCGAAAACAAAAACACAACCCAGAATGAGGCCGTGTAATGGGAGCCTTTCTTTTCTTCCCGCTCCGCTTCTGTCCAGATTCCGACCGCGCGGAGTGTATCTTCTTGTATTCTGCACGTGCGCCGCGCGCATGTTTTGTAACTATCGGACATAGGATTTTACACAGCGACTTCAAACATGCCGACCCTCGCGGCTGATCTGCTTTTTTATTGTTCCTTCCTTCGCTTAGTTGCTCCCCCCCCCCTACGATCCTCGATGATGCTCGATCGATCAGTGCAATTGCATGCTGCTGAGACTTTTAACGACAGGCGCGTACCGCCTGCAAATGAGACGTCCCGCTAGGAGCGCGCTATCGTTCGCTCCCGTGTGTCGTCCCGTATCGCATGGTAGAATGGGAACAATGTTCTGTGACGTTGGGAGTCGATTGTTGAGAATGCGTTTCTGCCAGCACGGTGGGGGGGTGGTTGGGTGGTAAAACGCACTGATTTATGCTGTATCTCTTAATTAGAATCGGTGTTGTTGCGATCCATGGCACATGTTTTGATTGCTCCGTGGCAGCTCCGATCGGTAGCGTGACACTGCAGCTGATCGATGGCCTTTGGCGAGGCTTTTCGCGCAGTGGGATATTTCCCGATCGATGCATTGGAAGCTGCTTGTACGTACGTACGCTCCCAGCGTCGCATCATCGCATAAATCGCACGGCACCATAAGCCGAGCAGCGCGTAACCGGCGGCTCACAGTAACACGAAATCATCTCCAAGTAGCAGGGGCTTCTTCGCTACCTTCTCATATGGCTAGCAGAGCGTAATTTATGGTCCACGCTTGTTTCGTTTGGCGACCTCCTGTTCACGGCGTTGTGGTTCGCTTCTCTTCTGGGGCTAGATCGCTTGAAGGCGATGGAACCCAGGCCGTGCGATGCTGGAAGGGACGGTTTCCAATTGTCAAACGGTTGCCATTCGAACCGGCGGGTTCGGTGAAACATCCTCTCCCCCGTGGAGATATCATCGGGAAGATACAATTTTATTATGGTTGTTTGTTTCGCGAGATCGTTGCCCCCGGTGTGCTGTGCGGCGCCGTACGGTTGCGATAATGCCGAATCCGCCCAGCGCCGGTTTCGCGAAAGTTTCTCCAAAAGGTCACCAAAATCGGCAGCGATCCGCTTCTGAGAATCGTGTGGCTTCCGCGGTCGTCGCGGTCGATGATCAGCGACACGAAATGTTGTTCACACGCGTCCAAATCGCGCTCGCGAGCGCGCGCGCGCGCGCCCGCAAAAACATACAAACGAAACGATATGGTTACGACCGATTCAACCGATCGTTTGCTTTGTGGGGTCGTCGCGATATGAGAACGGTTCTCCGGTGGAAGATGACGCGACGCGAGAGCACGATCGTGCCTTCGACGGCTCATTGCCGGCCCCGTGCGCCTCAACTCGATACACACAATGGCTAATTTATGAGTTTGAAAAAAGCGGCAACCCGAACCGAGTATCGCGAGTGAACCCGCTAGGCCGGTCAAATGCGCGCGCCAAAAGATCTAATAACTTTCGGAGCTCTATTATAACGCGCTTCGCTTCTCCTGCCGCCACACCGTTTGCTTTGCATGCCAATAAAGTTCCCTCTCGATGGCGAACGCGGCGAACTCGCCGAGCGGTTCGCGAAATGAATGAATCAACTTTCCCTCCGTACGCGGTTTTCCGCGGGAACGAACAGTGAGCAGCGGGGCACGCCCTCGTACCCACCGTACAACCGCATTGTGTCCAAACAATAAATTACATCTGGTCGAGAATTTAAACGCCATCAGCGGACACACTTGCCGTGGCCCGCGGAAAGACCCACTTCGCGTGGATTCTTTGCCCGATGACTTACGAGACGTTGGCCCATCTGCCTGTCGAACAAATCACGCCACGGCCACAAGCGAAAGCGAACGCCTCATGCTCACTGAGAGGCCTCCCGTTATGGCTCGAGGCACTGCGATGTAGGAACAGGGAAGAGGCGCACAACAAAGAGGCCTAATGTCGAAACTGTGTCACGTGGAAATCATCACGACTTTTTTTCTCCCTGTGCTGCTGCTCTCCCGAGAAATCTTACGAGAAAATCTGGCAGCTCGCCTCTATCGAGCTCCGCTTGCTGCGTCGCTAGCGAGTCCCGTCCTCGCTGGGAACACCGAAGTGTTGAAGTATCGGGCTAATGACCACACACCGTTTGGTCAGCGGCAAAACGATCGCGATCGCGAGCGGCTTATTAGACGACGCCGGTTGCTTTCTCTCGTGGACTTGTTGTGCGCGCACGGTGCCGTCGTCGATCGTCGATTGTTTTCCCACAACTGATGGTTATAAACTTTAATTTGCCTGTTTTTGGGCACCGTCTGCGTGGTTCTAGTTTGCTTGCACCGGATCCGCGCCTGGCAGAACGGTTGGCAGCTTAATTGTAGCGAAAGGTAAGGTTTATCTTATCGGACAGCAGAGGTAGAATTATCTGGCACAGTGCCGGGCTGTCCTGTTTGTTCGAGTGGTGTAAAAACATTCATCTCCGGCAGCTGTGTAACTACACCCATTCGCAATGCTCGCTCCGTTCGCTCCCGATGAAGCCTTGGAGGTTAAACGAGGTCTTCCCTCGTTGTCCAAAGGGTCGGGCCGGTGGGAAACGGTCAATTATGGGTGGTCGATGCCGTCACAGTAACCCATCATTGTTAATTTGATCACGTTAATTGCTTTTCGATTAGCCATTTTCCTCTGGGGCCGGCCGAGGCCGACCTGTAGGAAGGAAGCTGCAGGAGTTTGCTATTGCACCGATGTAATGAACTCAGCTGAGACCGCTTGGAAATTGACTATCGACAGTTTTCACAAGCCCAACGGAGGGGGGGGAGGGGGAGCCATATCTTTAACCTTTCCTGACATCATTTATCCACATTACGGTTGGAGTTTTTTGAAAATCGAACCAGATCAAGATCGTGGTTGCTGTTCTGTTTGTTGTACAGAATGGATAAGCATCTTGCTGAAGGGACGAAGGGGCGGATGGCGGATGATTTTCTGTAACCGGTCGATCAAAACGGTGTTCGAGATCAACAAAACGTGATCGATAGAGACCTCCCAGCGAATAGAACACGACACTCTAACGGGATGGAACCATCGGAACCCATCCGGACGATGGGCCGCTCGCTTCGTCCGACCGATTGGCGGACAATGTTAAGGGTACCCTTACGGCGGGAAAGAAAGTGATCTATCTCATAAAATTTCTTTCCCTTTGAAATCAATCAATCGATCATAGAGTAGTGTTCCCCCCCATCATCGAGCCCAGAAATTCCAGCAATCCCTAGGGAAGCCGTTAGATGTACGGACCAACCTACTAGTTTGCCTTCATAACGTCGGAACGCATGGGGCAGGATACACCTGCGTGAGTGCTGCCCATAGGTAAGAGGCACCCGAGCTCGGAGTCTTGTAAAGCTTAGTGTAACTAGCGCGTAGCTGTAGATATGGAGAACACTGTGCGGGATTTCTCCCCTCCGTTTGACAGCAGCGACAACTTACCTGGTAATTTGTCAGAGTTTGACGAGAACAGCACACACAGGCCAGTTTCGTAGTTGACGGATGCGCATGAATCGTTGTTCTGACAAGCTTCCAAGCAATCGGTCAGCATCAGCGTTCCGGGCATGGAGTCCAGCAGTTTGTTCGGGGCCGAGAAGACATACCTACGGGAAAGCGAAACAGACCAAACGTTCTCGAATGAGTGCATCCAGCGGTGAAGGTCAGATGGAAGTGCAAACGAATAATGTTTTCCGTTTTTCTTCTTGTCTTTCGTTTTAGGTAAGTAAACGAGAAGGGTCGCGACAATTACTCACCCGGTGACCAGCTCGAAAGCGATGAAATCCGGATCGCATTCCTCGTCCGAGTACTCGTCGATCATTTGGCTGCTGTTTTCGGAGCTTCCGCTTCCGCTGGCGTTGGCGGACGATTCCGTCTCGGCGGAGGTGGCCGCACTGGTCGCCGCGGCCGGTGTGATGGCAGCCGGGGCCTCTACGCGCTCGTACGCCGGCTCCGAACCGGACGCGGTGGCAAGATTGTCCTCCAGTGGTGCATCGGCTGGCTTGGAAATGGGCAGATCGAGTCGTGATCGCCGCTTCGCGCCGTCTATGCTCGGGGAGGACGCTAACAACAGACACGTCAGCAACAAGGAACGCAACGATCTAGGCAGCATGTTGACAGATGAGGGTTTGTTGCTCTGGAAAGATTGCACGATAAGAGAGGAAGAAAAAAAAACAGAATATTAATGGAAGCGTTCCGATCTACGGCGCGGTATGATCGTGTGATACGCCCGGGCCGGCGTCATTAAGTCGCGATCAGTCTAAATTTGTCAATAGATTGACAGGAGAAGCGATGTTCCGCGCTGGGTCAGTGGCGATAGTGGGGACAGTTTTCTTTTGGAGGCAGCAAAATATGATGTCTCCTGGGAATATGTCAGGAGTTGTCCATCTTGTAGTGAGGATCTTTACTACCCGACAACGGGAGTAAATAGTTAGTAGCGGGCTCTTTGTACTGCATTTTCCAAGATACACTTATTTGTTCGCACAGCTTTTCATATCAGGTGCGTTAGGAAGAGACTGTTAACATAAAAAAGCCCCGTGACCATAAGCAATTGCGGAGTCGCTTGATCTACGGTACGGATCTCCCCGGTCGTTGGCGATAAAAATGTGCTCCTTCAAGCGCATCATCGAATTTATGCGTCGTCAAGGCAGGGAGGGAACGGTGCAGAAAAGGAGCAAAAGAATTTATGTTAAATTCGATTCAAGCCGATATAAAACATGTGCTCTCGCGTCCCCTGTACGCTAGCACCACCAGCGCCGAAGTGCAGACCAAAGTGCTCCGGCAAAACAAACTCCTCGATCGGCCCTTTTTGAGACAGTCGTTTCGTCGTGCCGCAAACCCTGGCCACTGACCATGGCGTGCCCATGTCAGACGCTGCTCGTTATGCCAACTTGTTGGCCCGCTGTCTACCGCTTCTTCCCGTTCCTTGCGCTCTTGTACTGTCGGCAAAAAGTTGTTATTTTCCAATTTATCTTTTTCCATCCGGAAAAGTGAACCGGTGTGCTTGCGAAATGCGCGTGATATGTTTTTTTCCCTCTTCTCTCTTCTCTTGGATCTGCGTCGTGCACTTCCCGCGTCATCCTGGCAGTGTCGCGGAAGTGGGCACTGCTCGTGCGCAAACAAGTTCGTATCCAGAGCGCGGTTGCGGTAGGTCCGACTATTCAAAAATCTATAACCAATAGTATAAATATGAATTCAAATCAGATAGGAAAGCACCAACGGGGCACCGCCTGGCGAGTGTGTGTGTTTTTAACGTTGTTCTGTCCCGTGATCGGTGCGCCAGTGTATTTTGGACCACACGTCCCAGCGTACAAGCGATTCGCCAGATGAGATCCCTTTTTCATGCGGAATGCTGTCCACCCGTGGCCGGAGCACGTAGTTTGGGTGGAACGTTGTCATACTACTAGTATCGCAGGCGGTGCACCGTGCGATCGTGAGCAAATTCCTCGTTTACGACTAATGCCCCCGGGGAATTTAGTCACAGCGCTGCGGACGCCGCTTCGTTTCGTTCGTCTTCCGCCGCTTGGCACGAAACGGTTCTCCAGCGTAACCCCTTATAAAAAACACGAGCACATTGTTGGGGAAAAATAGAAGCTCGATCGACGAAGGTAGAGTTTTCCTTTTTCCCTGATCGCGAGGTTTGTTCACTCGGCGATACCGAATCGAGTGCGTCTGGCGCGGTCTGAAATTGGTGCGCTGGTTGGATGGTTTTCCGATTTGTTTTGCACTCCCGCTTTTGGGCTGGAGAATCGCAAAATGCCGCAATAGCAATGTTGGGAAGCGTAACGATGACAGCAACGCTGACCATTTGATGGCTTGTTTGCTGTTCGCGCTTCTGAATTGTTGTATTTTTTTTAATTAAGCATCAACCGACTATTGATTTATTGGCTGTTTGTTGCTGCTGCTCGCTTTATTCCAACACAATTATTCCTTTCGCCTCTCCGAAGTGCTGGAGGAAGACGTTGTCTTTTTTCCCCCCTGTGTGTGTTGCTCATACGGAGGAACCTTTCTTCGCGCGGCATGGGCGCTAATTGATTGCTCAATTTTGCCGTGCAACATTCCGCGGGCATTGACCAGGACTGCGCTGGATTGAGGCTTAAGAGAGTGAGCGGCCAGGTGTGTACAGTTAACTGGCCCCTGTCGAGAGAACGTTCCCGAAACGGTCCAGCTAACGACCATCTAATGGACACATCTTGGCGCGCTCTGTGCGAACCCGCGGAATGCATTAGGTTGAAAGCAAATAGCTTCGGGGTGATCTGCACCGCACCGGCGGAAGTGCACACTGAGCGAGTAATTGACGTAATTTCCATCAGCCCTCGGTGCATTACGGTTCGAAAGTTCGTTTACCAAAAAAAAAAACAAGTGCGCTCTTACTAGAGGAATGATAGAACAACACTATTCGCACATACATCCTGCGATGCGCGATGTTCGTATTTCACGCTCGTGTGCGAAGCAAAAAAGTAGAACCGTGTTCATTCTTAACCCGTTCGCCCTTTGCCGATACAATGTACGGTTTGTGGGAGGTGTACGGGCATGATGTCTGCGCACGCGGCCTGCACCGTGTTATCGCTCGTAAAAGCAACAAGGAAACGTAAAACATTAACCAGAAAGCTTTGGCTGGCAAGCGATTATGAATGCAAATAATAATTTTACTAGCTTGAGGCGCGAGGAATAAGATTAGCAACGATGGATGCCGAAGTATTCCGCCTCCGAATGGAAATCCATGGTTGTAGGGTAGTAGGGTCCCGGCTGTGGTTGCTGTTTCCTTCTTTAAATATTGTTCCTTCTGGCAGTACCAGCTGGTGCCATGCGCTTCACGCTCATGCCGATTAGAGTCAGCCCGGTCGGGGTCAGGAATGCAGTGCGAAGGGTTCGCCGTTGTTATCGTGCGATTTGGCTTTAGAGGAGGAATTTTTCCGTTTGTTCGTGTCTGAACTTTGCGCCTTGCAGGCACCTGTGACCTAGATTACTGTCTGAAAATTCGCTGGTAAGCGTTTATGCCGTATCCTGCTGTGCCATCGCAAGGGTATTGTCACTAGTAGCATGCTTGCTGTGCAACATTGTTGGGGCTGAATGGTTCGGGTAAAACGGGAGCCATCACACAGCGGAAAAACTTGTTAGGTTAGTAATTTTTCAACAACCTTAACACATTTCGAGCATAGTGCTGTGCTGCCGGTGTGAACTCAATTATCTCATGCGATACTTTATTTATTCCGATTTTATTTATTACACTAAATGATCATCCTATTTTCGGGAGGTTCTATCTTCAAGTCAACTATTCCCGGAGGCGCTTTCGAGGAAATGCATTAAACAGTTTACTTTCCATCTTTCGCAGACACGAAATTCGTGATAGAATACTGAAAACAGGAAAACCACATAGCGTATAGCTTGAAGGTAGTTCCGTGACATTTTAACCGCCTGATTAATATATTCGACCCCAGCGAGCCACAGAGTACTCCGTTCGACCCGTTTGTAGAGCACGAATCACTCGAGGGTATTTGAACTTCGATTACTTTTAAACCATGGTCACATAATGATTGCATTAAATATTTTGCCAGATTTTTTATCTTTGAAAAGAGACAAGTGGTACTATTTGCACGATCAATTCTGAAAGATTTGCAATGAAATGATGGTGCATGCAATCGTAAACAAATGTCCACACAATCTCGACTACGAATGGTATCTTATAATCTGCTATTTAGTCGCTACGTTACACACAACGTTAAGCTCTCTTAATCATGTATGAAGTCCATTTGAAGGCTAATCTCCTGTAGCTCCTAGAGATGATTTATGACAGTGAAGTATTATGCGGTGCAGTCCATTCTACGTTATGACCCAACGCAGTGCAACTGAGCAATGCCAGTAAAAAATGCAATAATGTGTTGCATTATGCTTTACGATGTGCACTCAATGAAGACCTTTTTTCGTAAAACATACCTTTTAGTACGGACGCAATGTAGTTGCGCTTCTGTGTTACTGCTTAATTACAACGAACCTGCCGTTGATGTCCACGCGGCGGTCAAGTGCGTTCCGTGGGCACTTCAAGTTTGAACCCATTTTGCATGGCTTCGTTGGAAATTCTGCCGCTCATAATTAACATAGGCGTTTGCGGCGATTGGTGATGGCCCTAGTCGCTAGCTTAACGGCGCTGGTTAACGTAGCTCACCACGGCCAGGGAAAGTTCATTATTCTGCCCGTCCGCGTCTGTCGCCCGGTGGGGTGGAAGCACGGAGAACAAAACACGGAGACAGCTCGCGAGGACATAAAGAACTTCCTGTCAAGTGCACGATATGTCGCTAGCGGCAGCGCTTACACAAAACGGCGAGAACGGCGAGCGAGAATACGAAGGCAAAAAAAAATGAATCAAGCGGTCAAGACACGAAGGAACGAACCTATTAGCGGGCACATTCCTGTGCGCTTCTGGACTTTTGCTTTTAGTCGTTGTTTTTTTTTGCTCTCGTTCGGCTGCTGTTTGGATATTGTAGAATTCGCAGCACCATATGATAGGTGACGGCTGTGGTTGCTGCTACTTCACCGTGACGGCTGGTTGTCCGGCGGGAGGCCCGCGAGTAGCCAATGTCAAGGCTAATGACCTTCGGGCCCGGTTCAGCCAAGCGTCATCGGGGCAGCGTTCGGCAGGTTTGGGATAGGCGCGCGAGCCAGCAGCGTTGGCTCGCGTAACGTTTCAGTGATTATTATTTTTAGCTCTATTTTCTCTCGTTTTATGTGGCACCTTTTCGCGACCACCTTCCACGACGGTCGAATTCGCCGTTCGCGCGGGCTGCCTCGGGTCTGATGATTGCGTGGTTCGGGGGGACAAGTACGCCCGGAACAATAATAAGATCGTTCGCCCGGCTACGCGCGACTATTTGGCGTCTTCGCGCATCGGCGGGTTAATGGAAAGAATAATAAAATCCGCACGGCTCGAGGAAATCACAACAAACTGGTTTATTGAACCCCGAGGGAAGGTCGATCCAGAAGTAACGATATTTAATGAGTTATTATATAATCGTTAGATGGGGCGAATAACGCTCGTCGTTACCCACATGGCGTGGCCGGACCGCGAAATCGCTGTGCCCTGTATCGTCAAGTGAGCGCGCGATGGGCTAATGAGATAGGATCATACGTGTAACAACAGCAACACACGCCCGCGGGATAAGGATCGGTTGCTGCCGAAAAAAGAGCGGTTGCTGCCAGCGTTAAAAATGGCAATAAAAAGCCGGCCAACAAAAGTGCTGCTTCAGATGGAACATAATAGAAACGTAGCCAAGTGATCTCGACTGTGAAAGCCTCTCGAACGATTGCGCACTTCTGGACGCCGTGGAAGAGGTTACGCGATACGATACTCTCAGGCGCACAAGTACGGCCCACTCCCGTTTGAAGATGTTGCGAATTCAAAAGAACACCATTCGGGCGCACGCTTGGGCGTGCCTTCTCGTGTGTGTGAGGGAACAAACAGAATCCCATGCCCGGCGACGATGATCCAGGATGATGGATGATGAACAAATTTGATAAGAAAATAATAGCAAATCGACCTTGACGGTTAATTGATGATGGTCTCGGTCAGAGTGTGGAAATGGAAACAGAATTGACCTCCCACTGTTTTGAAAATAAAAGTGAAGAGGTTCTATTGTCCGATCCAGCGGCTCCAAACATTCTTGGCGCGCCGTTGCGCGTTTCGCCGTTGGCGTGCCGTTGCGCGTGATTTGTTAAGCCGAGTTCAACGTCCTAAGAAGCACAGTAATCTTTGTGTGAATTCCGGCTCTGCCCTGGTCGATCCTTGTGCTGCAGCACCCCCCCCGTGACGTGCAGGAACGGTCTTCGTATTTTCTCTTTCCTCCGGGGAGAACCCCCCCCCCCCCCCCCCCCCCCCAAAAATGCGTCATTGCGTTCGGTATGGTGTTTGTTTTCGCGAATCGCTATCCTGACGCCGTGCGCGCCTGCGCGAACCGATCGATCTAATCGATGACCTCGATTGGCGCGAAAAAGGAAGCAAAGCGTACGGCGGTTCCGCCGCTTTTATGATAACCTTTTACAACTCTCGCCCGGACCCGGGCCGGGGGTGGTGTGTGTGTGTTGATGCATGCGCCGAGTGAGTCTCGTGTGGTTCGCGTGCCTTCCAGCCGGAGGGCGAAGGGCGCTGTGCAGGGCGAAAGATATGTGTTACCCTTCACGTCCCGTTAGGCAGCTTGTTGGGCCGATAACTTTGTTGCGGGAGGAATCGGCAGCCGCAGCAGCAGCAGCAAGATTGACTGCACGATAAGCACTAATTCCCGTTGTGCTTCCCGCGCGCAACCTGCTTATTGAAACATTCTCGATAGTAATCATGCATGTGTAACGTATCCTTCGCTCAGCTAATGGCACCTAACGCTTGTAGCCAGCGCTACCGATACCGATAGCAACCCGCGCGGGACATGGGGCGCCCACCACTCGGCACTGCATTAATGCCTGCTCATGATCTTGCAGCGCGGTCCGCAAGTCTTCGCTCCAGACACGGCCGTCCCGCGTCTCGGCGCTTGACGTAAACTGGCGCAGCCTGCCGGAGCCGGACCGGCTCAGAACAACGGCTTTAAAGGGTGCTAATGAATGCCATGTTCTAATTATTCGCCTCCTTCGGCATGCAGATATGTTGCTGGTCCTACCGTGCTAAACGTTTTTGCAGCGTGATTGTACGACGTCAGCCGAGCACCAGGTGTTAGAGGACTATTTGGTAGTAATTTCTTTCCCGCGCGTAGAATGCCGGTCTGACGTTAAAAGGGATGGTTAAGATGTTCCTCGGTATTCCATTAACGTGCGTGATTCACAGTTTGATCTTTCATATCATTAGCAAACTCATAGTGTACTGCACGTCGAATTCTTCGGAAGCTCTAACAAGATTCGAAAGCAGTTGATTCCCCACTCCGATAAGCTCAAGTTCGAATGGCACCCGGAGGCGAGAGGATGAATAATTAAACGACATCTTCAATTGAGACTTTCGAAACGCAACTCGCCGGCAAGGGCAAGACCCACAGATCACGAAGGATGCCAGCCAGTATCCCTTTGCGGAACCTGCTGTGTTGTGTGTGTGCGCGCGCGCGTCCGCTCTTTTCCACGACTACCGGGTAGGAAACAAAAAATAACTAGGTAAGATTTCGAACCCTCGATAAAGCGTCACCAGGAGGACGGAAACGTTAAACGGTATGTTTTCCTCCGCCTGTCAGCTTTCCACAGAGGAGGGAGTGTTCGATTGGTGGCACACTGGCGCTGGATGCTAGCTCCCTTTCGACCAGCGCTCATCGACGGTGTGTCTATATTGCGCGTCCTTTTTCCCTGCTGTTTGCGCTGCGCCAGCGCTTTTTCCCGATTTCAAACCGCTCGGTGCAGATTTCGACGTTCCGATAGCCATTTCAATGGTTACGAGTTTGTTATGTTTTTCCTGCATGTTTGATTGCGAGTGATACGGCGAAGTTGGCGGCGATGGGAAGGTCGGGGCCGTGTACCGATGAATGAGAGAGGCGAGCCCTGGGAATTAGAACACGTTCACAGTCGCGTCGCGATCGATGATGCGAGGGCGATGCGCGACCGTGCAAATACTTTCATTACGTTTGCCTGTTTGCGGTACGGGCCGCGATTTCCCGAGGGAGACGTTTAAAAGAAAGTGCCGAGACGGAAGAGGCCGCCCGCTTCACACCTGGAGCTACCGTGGCGGTGTGTGCGAGTGTTTGCGAAGAAAGAAGCGCAATTTATTTTCCCAACCCTCTTCCCATGCGCGTTGTTTGTTCTTTCGGAAAAGCGTCGCTTCAAACGACCGTGCGTAGAGCCCCGCTGAAGGGGTGACGAGCCTTGGCCTTTCCCTTTCGCATGTCAGCCGTGCATCACCGAGTGGAAACGGGTCCGCTATCGAGGAAGGAAGTGCCGAAAGGGGGCGAACGATCGATACCATCGGACCACGCGCGGACCGATTGGCGATGGCTGTTTGCCGCCGGACCAGCGGAGAATAAAAGGACGCTTTCACTGCCGGCGAGCAGCGGCTTCTTTCGTGATTGACCACCGTGAACCTCATTCTGCTGCTGCTGCTGCATGGGGGAAAAATGGCAAAAGTAGGTTTCGGTGGTAAATGATTGATAAGACGCGAGTGCATTGTTTTCAAACGGGCTTTTCTTGGCCGCTGGCCGAGTCCGGTTTCCGCGGACTTCCAGTCCAGTTTGCACGTGATGGGAACGCGGGCCGCCGTGCGCCATACAGGGGACCAGTGTGCCGTACTTTGTATTGACAAACGTAACTGCACTCTGATTGCTTGATCATTTATTACATCCATCATTAGAGCGGGGTGTCCCGTGGTTTGTTGTGTGCGGATGTTCCCTGCTTTGTAGCCTCGCTGCCCCAAGTACGACGATCCACAGCCGAGGTCTTTGATTGTTGGAAGATTGGCTTTGAATGAGCGGTAACGAGTTGTCGTTTGCTTAAAGACGTTGGGGTCGCCGTTTGCGGTATTTAGCCGCGATCCGGGGTTTGCTGGTTACTTCAAGTATGAATATTCGCATGCCCGTTCCACCCGGGGACTGGGTTCTGTGCTGCTCCGGACCGATGCTGGACACAGCTGGACTAATTTATCACGAAATTGCCCACTCTAAATGGGTGCCTGTTAGAACTGCGCCGCGCCTAATGGGCTGGGCTCTCCCGGTCCGGCGTACCAGAAGTAGGTTAAGTACGGATGGAACCGTTAAAATTGTGATCTGTCATCGAGCGCTTCGAGCGGGCACAAGGCGCACGGCGTGAGAAGAAGCGAACTTTCCGAACGAAAAAAAAAGAACGTATTTCCTCATTTGGAACTTTTCAACGTTCCTGTGCGTATGGAATTGTTTCCTCGGTTCTTTGGATTTCGGGAACAATTAGACCTTCCGGCGGGGACGTCGCGTCGCTTTTGGCGGTGGTTACTTTGAAGTGTCCGCAGAATTGGAACGGTGTTGGCTCTGCCCACAAACCCGCCGGCGCGATTGTTAAAGAAGATGTTTGCTGGGAAGTTAATTAGGCGCTCGGAACGTTCGGAGTGTTGTTGCTGCCGCCTCGGCGAGTTCTTCTGGTTACGCCGAGAACAGTTACGGTGCTGTTAGTTCCAGCGCGTTCTAGATATGCGCGGCCCCGTGATGGTGTTAGGAGCCGGGCGTAACAAACGGCGGGAAAACAAGGTATCAAAACCCGCCGAAAGATTCACGCTCGCAGATCAAGTGCGCGGTCCCGTGCATAATCACATCCCGAGTTCGCGTCCCGGGGTTCGCAATTCGTGAGCCAATTTCCCGAATCAATTCCCCAGCAACAGCAACAGCACGTGCAGCAGCTGCAACATCGAATTCTCTCGCCGATGATGACTTCGACTTCGTGTCCCCTGCATGTCCCTGTACGTACGAGACTGTTTCTGTTGTTGCCGTTCGCTGTTCGGCGTCGATCTTTGCCCGCAGCGAGCGACGGCGAGCGGCTCGGGATGCAAATTCCTGCCGAACCGAACCGGGCACCCTCTAAAACCAGGACGGATGGGACGGAAATAGTCGTGATTTTCCACCGCCCGACCGAATCTACGGTAATGAATCCGTGCCGTAGGCCCCTTCGGCGGCCCGCGCGAAGGCGTTTTGACGGTCAACACTTGATAAGGCGTTTGCGGGCTACGACCCGACCCGCGACCGGCACTGGACGAAAGCCGGCCCTGGAATGGGCTCGTCCCCTCGTCCACCCGGCATACCTTTAATTAAGACCCCTGTGACTCTCGGGAGTTCGGGACGGGACGAGCACATAGAAAAGAAATTCATCACGTTTCTGTCCGCCGTTGCACGGCGGGCCCGGGACCGAGGATGTGCATTCAAATGCTTCCCACATGGTGCGGAGGGTGACGATGTTTGGCGTGCCGCAGCAATTTTCGCTGACACGCGGGGTACACAAACATTTGGTGGAATTTATTGTTGCTGTCGTGCCGCGGCCTATCGGTGGTGGAGGATCTTTTAATTTGGTGTAAGCGAGTGAAGGAGACAGCAGCAAACAGCACCAACACCAACAACACGAGCCCCACACGGCCATTTTCCCGGAACCAAGGCGCTCCGCTAGATGCAACCGGCACTGATAGGAAAGGTTGCAAAACGGGACACCCAACGCCGGTCAGCAGCGAAGGTCAGCCGCGCTAGTAGGACCCGATCGGCGATGCGATGGCGAAAGCAATAGGAACGAGGAAATCCAGATGGGGGAAAAAAACGGCACGCATTATCTCGTCCCGGCCGTGCCATCATCTGTTCCTGCAAATAATTACCTTTATTCAGCTCGTCTCGTTTTGTTGCGCTGGACAGTAGCGACCCCGGCGGGTGCATGTTGGAGGGAGCAACAACTCCCTCCTCCCCGTGTGTCTTTAGGAGATAATTTGAATAGTTTTCATCTGCTGCTGCTGCGTGGTGCCGCGGAAGGTGGCAGAAAGCCGCCAGAAACGCAAACGATCGATCGTGTGCGCGAATATCGGCCGGAGAATGGCGACCGGCGTAATTTACGGCCGCGTATCATCCAGGGCCAGGCGGAAAGCGGCCATTAGAATATTTCAATAATCGAATCATTCCAATCTCGTTGCAATCATCCTAATGCTGCCGCGGCTAACGGGAGTCACCCGGGCCATGCGTCCGTTTGGAGGCGCGTGCATCGATCAGGCCGCTACTGGTATGGCGTGGTGGCGGCCATCATCGTTCGCATCACCAGCGTGCGCTATTAAATCTCCAGCCATCTGCGCCAGGCTCCACCAGGGGCCATCAGGGGCCCGCAACGCATCCTTCGATCCCGTGATCGTTCCATTAGCGGTGGCGTGTTTGGTTCTTCCTCTCTGCCACCGCCGGTCTGTTTGCTCAATCTACTTCGCAGCAACACCAGAGGTGACCGATAAAGACATGCCGTGGAGCGTGCCCGAGAGGGGGCCCCAAGAATTATCACCCGACGGTGGTTGTGGTGGTGGTGGCGGTGCCTGGTGATGGTACCGAAGATATTTTTCCATTATAATTTCAAATTACATTTACGGTATATCTTTGCGCGGTGGTGTCGAAGAATGTCGGCTGCAATCGACCACGATCTTCGGCGGATCGGTCGACGACAGCGGAAACAGAACACGGAGGCACAACAAAGTTCTTCTTGTCTTTACGCTGCTGCTGCTGCTGCTGCTGCTGGTCACTATCTTGCGGTCAGTAGGTTGTTCTGGCACGGCCACGGTACACTATCCCACTGTGATGGCGAACGACAGACAACGCTCGAACTCCGCTGGAAGCGGAAGGTGTGAACCTTTTTTTCTCATCCCCCCCCACAGGTTGGCCCAGAAACGAGATCTTTCCCATGACCGCGTCGTGAAGACGATTATGCAGATCAAATTGACAGCAACCGAAAAACGTGGCATCCGTAATGAAGAAATTGCTCCCAGGCGTACGTACGCTCCTGCACGACCCCGAAGTCTCGATCCAAATTTGGTGATATGAAGTTTCGTTCCATCAAAGCCTCTGTCTGTCTGGATGTGACTCTGTGTATGGGTGTATGTATGGGTGTGGAAGTGTACTGTACTTTCTTTCAAAATTCCATCGAAGCATCCGTCGAATGAATTATTCATAATTTGCTATTCCGACCCGATCCCGTGCTGGCTGCGGCTTGGGTTTCTCCTTTGTTGCTGGCGCGATGTTCTTGCCGCTGGTGAAATGCATCGTGCCGTTGTTCACCTCATTAGAATGTTCTTGCAAACTTGGGGCGAGGATGGTGATCTCGGGTGGCTCGGTCCGGTGAACAAATTATGAAACTTAGCACCTTAACCTTTGCACGCGCAGCGCTACATTTATTGCCGCAAATGGGCCGCCCCGATGCTGCCTGCCTGCACATGAAGAATGCGCTTGAATTTGTGGCTTCGATAGGGGTTTTTGTTGCTGTTGTTGCTGTTCTCTCCATATTTCGCCAAAGCAACAAGTAACTGTAGTTTTGGGCAGTGCTCCCGGTGCCCTTTTCCAACACTGGCGTTGGACGCCCGGCGTGTTGCTGTGCGGGAGGGTGTCCGAACGGATCATCGCGGCCACCACCGCGTCTCCTCAATCCAGGTGCTTTGATATGTGTTTTTTTCCTCCTTCTGTTCGCTCTACCCCTTTTGCGGCCCTGCAAAAGGCTGCATGAACCATTGCGCCCGGAGTTACGGTTCTGGTGGAAACGGTCGGTGGCCGTTTTCCTCCCTTTTCGGGCCATGTACGGCTCATTAAAAAAACATGTGGATCGAAAGTGTGAGTTCACAATTACGGGGTTCTGATTCTTTTTCGCCGCGCGGCTCTGGGAAATGTGTGCAGGGGCGCACCAGCACCAGCAGCAGCCCGCACACGGAACGGGCTTGTAATTTGAATCGAAACCGAAAAATATTATTAAGTTACGGTCCCGCGAGGAATCCCTCGTCCCTGGGCGCGGAACCTCATCAGCTCCACATCAACACGGCACGTCAGCACCCTCGGTAAAAGGGCACCCTCGCGGTGGCGGGCGGTGGGCCCAAGCGGGCCGGGTTCGATCGGGTGAAATGAAGCGTAACGAAGGGGCCCGGCGATGATCCATCAGTTGCGCCACGTTTCACGCCACCCCGGGACGGAGCCGTTCGGGCCGATTCGGGCGATCGTGCCGGGGCAGGGTGAGGGTTAATTTTTCACTCCCTCCCTGGTGCAGGCAGCAGGCGGCGATGCAGGCGGCGAGTGTTTCGGTCATGTGAACTTTGGGTGTCCAAAAAGGTTCGTGCCCAAACTCGCGTACGACGGGGAAGCAAATTATGGGCGCTAATGAGCGTCCTGGCTACTACCGGGTGGGGGGAGTTTGCGATCGATGAACTCCGTCGGTATGCGGCGTGAATCAATACGCGCGCTCCCAGTTCAAAGCCACCGCGAGAAAACGTGCGTAAATTGTTCGTGCCTTTGATTGAACTGCAAACAAAATTGTCACTTCCTGCGTGTGAGTGTCGCAAGCCAGCGCGAATGCATCTCTAGGACGGGTTGCTGCCGCCGTCGTTTACACCTTCCGGGAAACGATTGTCGTTGAATTCGCTTGGTAATGTGATACTACAGGCATATGGTGGTCATTTATAATCCTGCTTTTTTCGAAAGGAACGCATTAAGTAGCGCAATTCCGAAGCCGAAGCCTTGTGCGAAGATTGTGCTCTCTTTTAACGCGTTAGTTCTTCTCTCCAGGGCGCTTGAAATGAGAAACGATTCATTATTATCGCCCTTCCGGTGCAGGCTGCAACGGCAGCGAAGCTGTATTTCCTTCTGATGCACCTTAAAGTGTTGTTTTTTTTGCTCTCTACCAGCAACGCGATGCTTTCCCTTCTTTGTGCTGCGAGCAAATCGATGATCAACATGGGTTTCCCTTTCCACACCTGATTATCGCTTCGAGATTGGAAAAAATGCTTCTTTTGCTCCCTGCGCTCCCATAGAACATCTTCCGCTGCTTCCGTTTTCGCTCTATTAGTTTCCCTTTCGGTGAGCAGGCCCTCTGCTGCCCAGTGCTGACCGGTGGCGTTGCGGATGTTGACAATTACGCCGGACAGCTTCGATTGCCCGCGGATGCTTGGGCAGACTTCTCATTAAATGTTGTCTAATTGAATTGTTGTATCGCGCAGCACCCTCCGGGGCAACGAGCAGTAATCGATTGTACTCCCATTATTGTTGCTAATAATGACAAATATAAGAGGAAGAAAAAAACATCCCTCATTACATCCCCAGCCCATCTGCGGCCGACCGGAAGTCGCAACTAGTTGCTTCGCTGAGCCCAATGCTATTTGCTGTTTGCGCTTGCCCTCTGATGATATCCTCGGATCGACTTTAAAACGGACTAACATAATGAAACTGAGCCAAGCACCGGGTTCCGTTACGAGCACGCCCGTAAGAACTATAATTTGAAGACGTTTTCTTCGATCAAAATCTGTCCCGTGCACGATGACAAGTGCAAATAACGCTGCCGTTGGCCTATGCGCGAATTGCGGGTTGAGAAGAACTCCGTTTCGTTTTCATTGCAAATAAATAAATGAAAACGGGAACTCGCTGCGTCATGGCGGGCGCAAAAATGTCGCCGCGACAGGGCAAGGGCACTGACCCGCGCCCGGCATCTGTCACTGTCGCGAATGTGGTTTAATTGAATTGTGTAGAGTTATGACTTTCCATCCGTCGTCTCCGTCTTACCTGGTTTGCCGCACACAAAAAGGTGATGTAAGCTGCACGCTCGGATCTGAAAGAGAAAGCAGAGCAAAAAAAACGATTTTTGCGGATTAGTTTTGCGCGCTAATGGGAAGCGTTAAACGTCTTTTGCAGAAAGCGCTTGATTGCTAAGTTTTTACGGCACTAAACCGATGGCTACTGTGATTGCTGAGTGTTGTAAGAAAGAAATTAGTTTTTTTTTCTGCGCTTCGCTCGTGCCCAAAAGGGAGGGGGATCAAGCAAAATCAATATCTTCTATTAAACATTGTACAGCAAGTCCATATAGAGAGGAACACACGGGACAAAAACCGCGGGCGTGCTTTTATCCGCTGTCTGGTCTGGATAATGGATCGCAGAGTGGTCGATAAGTGAAGTGCCCACGAAAAAAAAGTCTGTTGGACTGTGTATATGCGTATGTGTAAGCAAATTCGCAAGTGCGTAAAGGTGCACGAAGAAAATCGGAACGGATATTAGGTTATAGCCTTGTAATGTAGAACGTTTCTTCCCGATGAACGTGAGCGCCTCGTTTCAATTTCATTGACCTTCGGTCTTTTTTGGCCATTTGCAAATTCCAGCCATGGCGGAGCGAAGGGAGTAGTGTGGAGAGTGCGTGGATTTTCTTTGATCTTTTCCCAATGGCTGTTCTGGCAAGTGTGTTGGCTGTGGTGGGGAGTGCACTTTTCGGGGTTTGTTGTTTTTTTTTCGTCTGTTTTGTTTAATTGCCCTCCCATTTTCGGCCCCATTACTCGCGCGCACGATCGCGAACGCAAGAACGCACTGAATAGGGATGACGTAGCTAAAACCGCGTTGCTGCTGCTGCTGCTGCTGTTGCTCGGGAAGAAGCAAGTCGGTCAACCGCGGGCAAACAACTGGTAACGTGCAATTAACAAACGAATCGTGTAAATGAGAGCACGAGAATGAATTGTTGAACCGAAAAAAGAAAGAACGGTGGCTAGGTTGTGCGGAACGTTTACGTCCGCTGGGGGTCAAGCACTGCCGTTCCTGTTCCTGGGGCAACCTTGCCACTCGCTCTCGCGGGAGCTATCACACGCTCCTCATCTTCTGACACTCCCGATCACCGGCTGCAGATTGGTGTCCACGATCTTGACCCGGGCGGACAGAGGCAGGACGAGGGGGAGGGGAAATCAGTGACAGAGAACATAAATAAAGGATTAATTAAAATGTTCGAACGGCTCGTTTGCACCGCGCTGAAATGATGCTGATGCCGCTAGCGTGTGCCATCCGGTAGCCGGCCGGTAGGGTCAGTTCGGCCGCGATGATGCAGTTCAGCCGCTGCCGCTTCGAGCCGGACGCGTACGATTTCATTTGACTTATGTTTCCTTCTGGTAGGCGGCTTCTGTTCTGTTGCGCTATTATTAGCTGCCGTCCGCTTTTTTTTTTATCTTGCTTATCCTTCCCCACCGGTCGTTACGAGGCATGACGCGGAAGGATTTCGGTGGGCGATAGTGGAGCACGCGAGGAAGTGAACGGATGCGTGAGTGTGTGTGTGTGTGAGTGCGCGAGTAAGTGGTATCGGTTTTCGGATCATCCGCGCAACGAGATCATCAGATCGCTGCGGTGCATTCTGCAGGGCATCGAGAGCTAGACCAGCTGGAAAGATTCTTCCAACCCGCCCCGATGGCAGCGTTGCAAGCAGAGGTGAAAAAAACGCTACAGATCGCCAGTTTGCGGGCAGAATTTACGAGATCTCGATTCTGGAGCAGCAGTAGCAGCAACAGACGCTTACCCCGTATGTACAACGAGGGCTACGCGTACGTGGCGGGTGACGATGTATCTCAATAAATCTGTCATGTAACGTGGCATTAGGGGCTGTGTTTTCTTGCCACGGATTACTGGCTAGAATTCGCGTTCTCGTTTCTCCACTGGACTTGATTATGATGTCTTTTTTTGTGTTGTGCCGAGCCGACCCATCCGCCGGTGGAAGTGCGTTTTTGTTGTGATTAATTCAGCTGATAATTTAATTAGTCCCAATGTCTGGCGGGTATTGGAACGGGAGCCCGCCGTTTTGCCGTGCGGTTTCCGTTGGGCGAATGAAACATTGCAATCATAACACGGCATGATATATGTTGCGAGCGTAGAAATTAATCCTTGAGACTAGGAGAGGATGGCCAGTAATAAAATAGGAACACACACGCCTGATCGGTTGATCGATGCGTATCGCACGATCGTACCTTCCCGGCCAGCGGGTAGCTTGAAGTAATAGACCGATGCGATAAGTCCACCGCATCAGGCAATGGGAGGGCAGAAAATCACTCGAACACCCACCGCGTAATGATCGCGGTGACTTTCTCCACCGTTCTTGATCGTAAGGCGCGCTGGCGGGCCAGCAATAACTTTCCATGCGGTTTTTCGCCCTTTGTTTGTAGTGAAAATGATGTGAAAATAATAGTTTGCCTATCTTTGAGCGCGCGTGTGTGTGTGTGTGTGTGTGTGTGTGTGTATGCTGCAAAATGCAAGAAAACCGGGGCTGGATCGTGCTGCATTTGCATCGTGCAAACAAAACGGCCAACCACAACCCGTTGGTGGCATGTGTCGACGTCTGATAAAAAGGAAACGACTGTTTTTCAACACTTTTGCAGCACCCCGTGTGCGCGCGTGGACCTTTCGATGGCGGTACCGGTACTTTCTCACGCCATCGTCTTCATTCGGTCGCCAGCAGCTCCTTGCTGTGGTCAGCCCGAAATTGGTCGGTCACGAGCTTTCACTGATCGCCGTTCCTTCGGTCGGAAACGATATCGCGATCGCGCTGTGCCGGTGGTGGAACCGTAGGGTCACTCGTTCTTTTTCTCGGCGAGATATCAGTTGGCATCGTCGTCGTCCTCATCAGTATCGGCAGTGAGACCGGTAGCCGACTCGGTGACTCGGTCCATCGGAAGCGGAACGGGCAACCGTTTCCCTTATGGTAATCGACTGCCGGGCATCAGCGACTGTCGAGAGGAAGGGTTTCTTGGAGAGAGAGAGAGAGAGAGAGGAACTTCCATTGATGAAAATGTCACCCGGTCAAGCGAGGTTCCTATGGGACACTTCACTGTAGGTGACCTGGGGATGGGAACGTCGTTGAAGACCGCGAACGACACGATTATGCTAAAATTTCGTATAAAACCTCGCCTGCAATTGTAAAAAAGAACGAGTTGCCAAACGGGTACAGATATACAGCCGTCGAAACCGTCTCCGAATGCTACCTCGGCCATATGCCCTTTCCTTAATGTCGGAGCTCTCCCGGGGCGGGTTCTGTCTGGCGTAAGGGTTTAACGTACGCGCAAGCTTCCTGACTTCCTGCTCGAACGACAATCTCGACATGTTTATGATTGTTGAAACAGAAAGGTCCGCAACGGTGATAGCGCAACATTGTCTCCCGCGTTGATTGGTGGTGAGAGATTGCGAACGTAAGACAAACCCGTCCCGGAAACAATGTTTCATGCACGGAACTAGACCAAGAAACGCTCCGTGTAATGTTGGGCAATTAACTGCAGCTCCCAACGCGAAGTCACATGTGCGGAATGTAAGGCAATCTGCACACGAGCCGCTGTAACCCGCTTTTGCGTAAATGCTGCAAGTGAGAGCCGGATGAACAAAAAGCTGACGCGTGAGATACCGCGCAAATTG
>KB673645.1:5528459-5564411 GCA_000349145.1 Anopheles dirus
TGTGTGTGGAGCCTTCACACCGCGATCCTCGCTCCAACTCTGGGCAGGTGACAAATATAGACGGCTGGCTGGCGAATGGTGCGACCGATGACGACTTGGTGCATACGACTATTTTTAGCACACAGAGAGAGAGAGAGAGAGAGAGAGAGAGATAGGGCAACCGGTGCACTTTTCCAACTCCCGAACAACCTGTTCTTGCCCGTTTTCTGGCCTCTATGAATCATGCGCTCGGAGTGTTGATCAGCGGAATGAAGAATTTCCAAGAAATCGTGAAACGTAATAATTAAATTGTACGACGAAAAAAAAAACTCGAAGCGTCCAAGTCTCCATCAAAGCTTCCCATCGAAGCTGTCCCGGGGTCGGTGCATTTATGCTCGTCCACACGTGCACACGCGCACTTCTGGCCCGTGTGTGGACATAAGGTGGTAGAACCATGCGTGACATGCATGCGATAGGCGCGCAGGTTAGCATGCTTTTTTTCTGCTTCTCACCCAGCTGTGGGAATGCATTCTATTCTGGAGCACTGTTGTTGACCTTTTGCAGCGGGGGGTACACACACGGCACATATGCACACTTCTGGGCAGCGTGCATGTGCAGCGCGATCGCGATCGGGCACGAATAATTATAGCACGCACGCATGCATGGCGCGATTTATTCTCCGATTTCACACTTGTCCGGTGGCGTTTTTCTCTTCCAGCTTTCCCACCTAGAGAAGGGCTCACGCGGGAAGCGGGTGCATAACCTGGCATCGGTCAATCAAATTCTAAACCCCCGGGTTGCGTGATGCGCGCTTTTCTCTGGCACTGGGAGCTCCCGGGGAGTCGAGGGAGCCATCGGGCGTGCTCAACGGGAGAATGCCGCTCGCACGGGTGTTTGACAGGCGTTTAATTAAATGCAAATAAAGCTCAAACTTCTCACACACGCGGCATGCGGCGGCGACCCATGCACCCGTCGGGTCGCGTAAAGGCCGGTTACGGGGTTCGTCGCCTGTCTCGTGGTGGCGGATAAAGCCCGCAGGAGAGCGACTTGATTGACGCTAAAATTTTACGTCCAAACACATTTTCTTCTTTCCTCCTGCGTGCGTGGTTTAGACGTCATCCGTCTAGCATTACTGACACCTAGGAGGTTGCGACAGTGCCGCGTGGAGCCGTCCGTTTAGAATAATACTTGAGGTGAAGTTCCTCCTGCTCGAGCGTCGAGGAAGACTTTACACTGCTAGCGAAAGCAAACGAATCTCATTCTAATGTATACAGAAAACGAAATCGAAATTCATCTCGAACAACTTTCACTGTGTTTGTCTTTCACGATCTAGGTCTCCCGGTTGGGTGTCCGGTACGTGCCCGGCCTGTCAAGGGTTCCTCGGTACGTCTGCACACTACGGTCTCCCCCTGAGACGATCGAATTCGTGATCGTTGTCACCGCCGTGGTGCTGCGGTGTATGCGCACTCGATGATGTTAAAATTCCTTTTCACTCTGGTCTATTTCTGACCGGCGGGCTTTGGTGCACAGGTGAAGCAATCAACAACGTTGCGAGCCATTTTGACGATTGCGGTCATGGTGACGGCGCGACCCATCGAGGTGGGTCTTCGTTGATGATGCGCAACGGCGGCCATCGCTCTACCCGGGTGGGTGGATGGTTGGGCTCGCATCATCGGCAAATGGGATGGGGGGGGGGGGGAAATCAGGTTAATTGGAGTTCAGGAAAAACCGAGACAGTGTACAGGGATGCAACTCGTTGTCTCGTTTGTTTTATCGGCCGACCGAGTCGGAACCGAGGCTGATCGGGCCCGGTGTCCGGCTAGCATTGACGAGATTTATGTTGATCTGATTTAATTCTACCCTCCCTGTTTTATCGCCAAGGGGCTATTTTTCTTCTACACGCGAATGCGACAATGTGTACGCATCCACGTTCATTTCCGCCAACGCGCCTTCTTCGATGGACGCCGACCGGCGTGACAGGGGGCTTTGTTTTTATGGTGTTGAACTGATTATTTTTTTCGCCGCTGTTTACCTTTCTTCGCCCGTGTGTCCCAGGGTGTCGTCGATTCGCACGAGCGCGTGAGATCGTTAGCGGAAAAGCGGGTCAAAATGAGGCTTTTTTTCGCACCTTCCTGTTTGTTGGGGGCTTTTTGTTGTAGCTTTTCGGGATATTTGTGTCACGGGCAGTTGTGTGTGGGTCAAACTGGCTGCATCGCTCGGGTGGGATGGGTTCATTTTGCGCCGCTTCGATCGAACGATGTTAAATACCGTGTGTGTGTGTGTGTGGGGAAAATAACATCCAAACCGAAAGGGATTAATGCCAACGCACCACGCTGCGGCACGAAACGTTCGATACAACAACAACAACAACAACAACAAACACATGCCCGTAATTCGAAAGAAGCCTTTTAAATTGTATCACATTCGCACGGCCGAACGGTTGATGCATTGCTTAATTTTTGCACCTTCACATTTCCCTCCGGCAGCGACGAAACGTGGCCTGATGAAACGTGGCCGAATTATACACGGCATCGGGCGTGGATGGATTGGCCGTCTGCTGTATGCCGTCCTCTTGAGAATGTTGTGCGTTTTTTTGCTTTCGCTGTTATGGCTTCGATTCCCACCGCACTGTTTGATTCCGATCGCTTTGCGGATTCCTTTGCACGTGTAGCGTCTGTTATTGCCGCGTTTTTTGTTGTTGTTGCTGTTGTTGTTGCGCTCCCTTTACGTGCGTACCGCGCTCTGGAACATGTGCGAATGTACAGTTATGTTGGGTGCCTGCGAACTTGCCATCGGGTCGGGTGTTCGAAGACTTGCCCAGACTTGCCCAGAAGAAACCAGTACGAGAGAGAGACACGGGAAGGTGCGTTTTTCACCGTCAGCAATCTTTGGAAAGGCTTTGGAAAGACGCTCGACGAAAGGGAATCGAGATGTCCACGAGAAGTTACATACGTACACACGGAAGATCAGCAGTTACAAACGCGTCGAGCCGGGTTTATTTGATTTATCTGTGCGTGTCAACGAAAGCAGGTAAAAGCTCGGCATGGGCACAGTTTTATTTCTCCGATCGTTTATCGGTGGAGCCGCCACAAAGCGCGTACGGGGGTGTAGTTGGCGTTTTTATCCCTTTCCCGCCATACCATGTTCCTTGCACACACACACACGCACACACATGCCTGTGCGGAATGGAGGCAGTAAAACTGAAACAAAACGAAACCGCGTGTACTGGGTGCGCATCGCCATCGCAACGGTACCTCCTACACACGCTGGTTGCGCTTAACCCAGTTCCTATGCGGCTGGGCTCCCTCGGACGAGTTCTTCCACACGCCACGAACCAGAATCAACGACCGGCGGGCGTTGATTATCGCCCATCGGGATACGCTAGCTTATCCGCGGCACTGCAACCGGCACCGGCGAAGTAGATCGCGCTCCGGGTGCAGTCTGCGCGAAATAACTAGGCAAACAACTTGTTCACATACTTTCCTCGACCCGGGACAGCCCGGACGCCCAAATGCGTACCACGCAGCACACACACACACACACACACGCCGGCCGGTTTGCAAATTAATAACAATCAATCCAGAGCGCAATTTATGCATGCAACGCCTCGCTCTCCCTGCTCGGAGTGAATGTGTAGTTGGGAGTGAAAAACAGGAACACAGTTTTGGACCAAATTACCCCGAACCGGGGGGAGGCGTCGGCGGCACCCCGAGGAAATAGATCAACACGTTTTTACTTTGTTTTTACTGCCCCTTATCAGCGGCGGCAAATCGCCCCCATCCCCGTATCAAAGGCCGTGGCCGCCCGATCCTGACGCTGGGGCAACCCCCGAAAGCTACCAATTTGCGTGTGTTGGAATGTACGCTGCGCGGCCTTTCGGAATGCATCGCGCTGCTCTTTGCGGTGGGGCAATAAATCTCGGGGGCTCGGAGGTTCGTAACTTTTTATACGCGCCCTGATGATGTTCTCTCCCGCTCGGCAAAAGGGCCACGGCACCACCGGTGATCGATAATCCAGTTCTCGTACGCAAACGATCCGAAACCCCGATCCAGGCTCGTCCCTCGGAGCGTGTGGTGTAAATTAAATTACCCACGGGGTGAAACGGGGTCAAGCTGGGTTGATGCTGTTGGCGAAGCTGCATCGCTTGCAGACAGATGTTCTGCTCAACCTTCCCCGCGAACTGCCCGCGAACACATAACGGGAGCTTCGGGTCAGGTGTGAGTGCGCGCGCTCGCTAGAACAGTGCAGAAACGTTGGCGCAGATGTGAAGTTTTGGTGATTTCTTCGGAGCAGCTTGGTTCTTGCGGCGGTGGCACGATGCGCCACGCAAGAACTATGCGCGCACGCCCCACGAATAGCGCACGAACTGAGCCAGTGCAATTATGATTGAATTATGGTCGGCAGCGAGAGCCGCGTGAAATGGAACACTGTAGTACGGGTGGGCGCGGTGGGAAAAAGGGAAAAGTTTGCATGCGGCGAGCAGCGAAGGTGTTTACAGCGGTACCCGTGCTCGAGAGGAACGGTCCTACGGGGGGAACGGGGTGGGAGGCAACCCTCCTGGCTTCCTGGAAGAATGAAATTAAAACATCTTCTTCAGGGTCGGCCCTGGCGTGAATAAACAAATCCAATTTGCTCTCTGCGCGCCCTGGCGCATTCCTTCTTCCCATCGCTCATCGCGAGGCTCCTTTCTCCCGCACGCCAATCAAACCGGCGGAAGAAAGTTCGACCAGCACCGTTCTTTCGCTCGCTTGCTGCGCACCGCTTTCCCACGCAAGTACGGCCAGAAAAAGTTCGCAGCTTGCAGAGGCAGCGTGTTGAGCAAGTTCTGGCGTTCGAACGGCGCGCGGGCGTACGAAATTTTCCGCACGGTATCATTCGGTGTGTTTCTCTCTCTCTCTCCTTCGAAATAATTAGTTTTGCCTATCGCCCTCCCCACGAACTGGTGCTGGTGGGTGTTGTTGATCCGTAAATTAACTTCACACAATTAAGGCTCAATTTCGGAAGATTACGCACGAGTGGGGCCGTCGGAGTCATGAGCCGATCGGTGCCAGTGATCGTACGCATTCGGCCGTTTGTATCGTTCGCACCTAGCTCAACGCAAGCTGGCTTACGGTGAAAATCCGATGCTGTCTTTGCTGTGGCTGCTACCGACAAAAAGAAGAAGCGAAGACGGTCGATGCTTTAAGACAAATCCGTCTTACGATCTCTTACAACTGTTCTTTTCTGGTTTTTTTGGTCTGCCCGGCTTCTACCAAGCTAATCAACGATAATCTCGGAGTCACTCAATCAGATCCACTAGGTTGGAGGGCGAGATATCTAGCTCGAAACAATGCCCCCTTGTGCATCTAAATGCGCTTCATTTTGTGACTAATTGAAAGCTTCCCCTTCGTTGTTCGTTCAAACGCTTCAAATCTGACCACACGTGGCCTTATTTGCCTTCTTCCCATGCTCGAAAAGGAAAGTTCGTAGAACTTTTGCTATCTCTTGACCGGTGACGAACGCACGCGGGGAGAAAGCTGTAACCGAGCGAAACGCACACGGTTAGAACGGTACCACACACCCCATGGCCACGTAGCGGTACCTTGTAGCTTCTCTCTCTCTCTCTCTCTGTAGCTCTGTTTTGTGACGTTTTTTTCGGTCCTTCTCATGTTGCTTCCTTCCGTTGTTTTGGTTTCGACCACGAAAACATAGGAAAAACCGGGGCGAAAAGCGAAGAATTAGAACGATCCACCGTGCACCGTGAAGATCGGCTGGATCGGGTGGACCATCTAGGGAGCGTGTGAGCGACAATCAAC
The DNA here is from genome assembly GCA_000349145.1 of Anopheles dirus. Classification (NCBI taxonomy): domain Eukaryota; kingdom Metazoa; phylum Arthropoda; class Insecta; order Diptera; family Culicidae; genus Anopheles; species Anopheles dirus. Next base: position 5,534,234 of record KB673645.1, read on the forward strand.
GGCAACGCAAAACGGCACGCATGACCGAACCGTTTAATTAGCTTCCCCTCGCGGAACTGGGGAATGAATCCCATCCCATCGGGCGATCGTCTAATGGCCGCCCGGTCGTCTCCAGATGTCACCTGTGAACGCTGCCGGCGCACCTGGAGCATGAATCGGGTCAGCCCAGCTCGATGCATCTCTTAAGCCGGGTAGCAATTAAAATGCAGAACATTGAGCTTATTTTGTTACCCTGCTTCTTCTCCTTCAAGCTCTCCCCGTTCGGTAACGGTTCTTTGACGGTGGCAACGTAGGAAGAAGCGACACCGGCGTGGACAAAACATGGACATTGGGGTTTCGGTGGGGAGAAATCTCGCTTCCTCCCTGTCTGGTCATGCGTAATCGATTAGTTATTGTTAAACTGCATGTTTTTCCCCCAACTCCACAACATTATACCGTCGAACGCGGCGGGCGTGTAAGCTTGCGGGCAATTTTTTGGTTCGTTCGCTTCGATTCCGCTGTCGTGCAGAATCTTCATGACCAACTGACACGCAGACCAACTGACTCGGGTCTGTGTGTGCGCGCGTGTGGTCAGACGAGATCAGAACTTGCGGTTCGTTTGGGGGCCGGTGGTTCGGCTAAAATTAGCTCCAGTCACGCAGCGTGTGCCTGCGGAACCGCGAACCATTGCGGACATCATCGATCGCGGGCACCGAAAAAATGCAATCCCCGCGGCGAATGCAACGTCATTATCACATTGTGACCGTTAAAACAAGCGCGGCAGAATTCTGCCCAACGTCCGGACGAAGAACAAGTGCATCGCTGACCACGAAGGGGACGGGCGTTTTTTTTTTGTTGTTGTTTACTTTGTTTCAAACCCCTTTCGGAGGCTGTGGACGTCCAAGCTCGGAAGGGAGAAATTCCGAAAAGAAAGGCACGTGAAAGAGGCAAACCCGAAAGGCACCTGAAAGGCACTGAAGCACCCGTGTAATGTTTGCTCGGTTTGTGGCTTATTACACAACCAATTTTCGTGGTTATCTTGCCTCCATTCCAGCGGGCTGTAGTCAGGCTCTGTGTGTGTGCGAAGCGGTTGAGAAGGTTTGCTTGCTCTGTCTTGTCTTGCTGCTCGTTCCATTTCGTTCACACACGGCTGCCGATCGTCCCGACATCAAAAAAAGTTCCCCGTCTGACCTTGCACTTCACCCCGGTCGGTGATCGCTGATCGCGAGGAGTTGGAGCTCTCTTTTACCTTACGTTCGATAGGTCCGAAAGGCGTGTGTGTGTGTTTGGGAAAGGGTGGCCGCGAGATGTGGAAAAAATAAAACATAAACCGTTGTTTCGTGATTTTTCCCTCCGTACCGAGTACTCCCATCCAAACTTCAGGCGTCTGAGGTCCAGTGGGGGAGAGACCGCTCTCGTGGTTTGTTTGGTGTTACGTTTTATTTGCTTTTAACTTCGATTTTAACACTTATTTCGTGGCAATTTGGGCAAACACACTCTCGCTCTTTCTCTCCTGTGCACGGACAGAGCTGTTTCCGGTGCAGTGCAGCATTAGGAGCGCCAAGTGCATCGTTCTCGTTGGTGGTTTTGCTTCGTGTTCGGCTTCAATGAACCACACTGACCTCCGGGTGAGATATAGGTGGGTGAGAGGAAGAAGAGTGAGAGGGGGGAATTAACCGCGCATTGTTCAGCGTACATACCGCCTCACTACGATTTGCCCGGATGTGCCCGACGAATGTGAAGGTCATAAACATGTACGGCTCCTCCCGGGACGCAGGGACTCCCAGCGAGCGAAGAAGAGCGTCTTTGTGCCCATCCCAGACACGCACCTGTGCGTACATATTTCACGTACAGGCTCGACTTCGGTGTATTCTTGGTCCGACCGCACACCACGCGGTGCGGTTTTTTATTGTTGAAAATGTTTAACGATTTTAACGACCCATGGGTATGGGAAAATATCTTGATAACTCGCTTGCACCGGGCTTGCCTGTCACTGTCGCATCGGGCTTCGGAATCAGAATCCATCAAACTAACGGACTTCTGTGTGCCACCGGCGGTGGGGATCGAGAAGATTAGACATCAACGCGCCCGGTCACACGGTACCAATAAGATCTTCCCGTTGGGACATCCCAAGCGAGCGTTTCGTTTTGCATAATTTGAATGTGCTTTTCAAAGACGAAAAAACTCATACTCATCGAGTCTCACTACTCTTGCATGGTTGGTTTGGGTACAACGCTTGGTGGCGCAAAAAATAAGCGCTCACCGTGTTGTCCCCATCCGAATCAATGCGGGCAGAACCGATTAAAACTGTAAGTCATTCCCGCAAACGCAAACGACGATCGCAGCCGTCTGTGTGCCGCTGTTCCGCAGAACCTAATGCGCGATCCCGTTGCAGAACATTTGAATGAACGCCTGCTTTGCCAAATTTATGCCACTTTCTCGATGATGATTACCCTCCCGCCTGGTGTGTATGGAATTGTCTTCGAGCCGGCTTGTGGCTTGCTCTCGGGGCGAATGGAAAGCGGAGGCACCAGCTCCAGCAGCAGCAGCAACATTGGATGAAGTATTCCGACAGAGACCTACTTTCCAGGCGAGCCAGAACACGAACGCGTCAGTTCGGCGTTCGGGGCTCGGCGTGGGGAAATGACTTCAATCGTTGCGCTTGCTGCGAGTAAATAAGCTCAAATTACAGTGATTTCGGGATGCCTCCTGGTGGCTTCCTGCTGCCTGCGGGTAGCTTCAGCCAGCCCGATGGCGCCACCACATCGAGGCCCACATGGAGCCGGAGCAGTCGTCCGCCGAACACAGTCTTTTGCCTCGCTTTGGGAGCGTTTAAGAGCGCGATTGATTAGGCAACATGTACTACCTGGCGATTATTTGAACACGTGCGTGTCGCATATGGACATTTCCGAGATCAGGTTCGGTTTTTTTTCGTTTCTATTGCTTACCTTAATTTCTACCGGAACACTCGGTGGCTCACTTCGGAGGAATGCTGTAACGAAACAGGTGTGAAGAGTATATTAGTATAATTGGAGGATTAAAACTTAAAAGGAATTGATGATCTCTATACGTCTGCTCTATACTGTAGATCTCTAACATTTCTTTCTTTTTGTTTCATTTTAGGTATGTTATAAGGATCTTCTAGGAATGTGGCCTCTATCCAACACATAATGTGAACTGAAACGGTATCCAAGGCTCTAAAAATGTTGAAAGCCTACATCGACACCATTTGCCTATGACTGGAACGGTTTAAAGTAGCTTCAACAACCAGCGGAAAGGCGCAATGTTCATTAGCAACACTTTGTACAACGACGTGTGCTGTCAATCGTGGCACTTCTGGTGTCTGGATCAGGTACCCGCGTCCAACGCACTGCCGTCAACTTAACAGTGAATCGCACAGAATCCATCCATCAAACGCACGACGAGAGGAATGTTCGATGCATTCGCGATCCATCATAAACACCCAGCGCACGGCCAGTGAAGTAGCCAGTAGTGTGGAGATCGTGCGCCACGGATTTCAACGGCACACTCACGGCGCCGATGGCGACCGCTTTCGGCTCATCCGTGCCTGAAATTCTTCACCCAATGATGGATGAATGATCGAACGGTCGATCGGACGGTTTGGAAAACGTGTCCGTGGCGGGGAGCGCGATCGCACTATTGTGTGTCGGTGTCGGGCTATTTTTAGCCGGACGACACTGTGACCCAAAAAAGAACGTTTCACGCCCGGAGAAGAACAAGAAGAAGAGCGGGAGGCAGGAAAAGCATAACCATCGCAGACCAGAAACCGAAAAAGGAAATTCGAGGCTCGCGCTTTGTTTTGATGCTGCTCGAGAGCGAGTGTGCGGAGGGGTTTAATATTTTTCTCGCGTGTTGCTCACGGCACTTTGGCCGGAAAGCAGGCGGACAGTCAAACAATTCACCTCCGCCCGCGGTGGAGAAGGTGGAGCCTGGCGATAGTTTAGTTTCTTTATGTGTGTGTGCCCCGGTCAAAAGGCATAATTACATAATTAGATGAACTCTTTCCACCTATCGTGTCGTCCACCGCCTCATGTGGCCCCCGGGCGTTCGGCGCAGCGATTCACTTTACGCCGGTAAATCCGGGCGGCGTGGTTCGCTTATCGGGGGTGGTGATATGTAATGATGATTAACACTGTGCGCACTATTTCAAGTATCGTTTAGGCGTTTCATCAATCAACGGGGAAGATTGCGGCCGCACGACTGCACTGACTGCACTGGGCGTTGATGGGAAGAGTTGGGGTTCTCTTTTTTGGAAGTGAAAGCACCGAATCCTCCGACACCAGGAACCCATTAGTATGGACTGCTCGCCGTGCGGAGAGTGATAAACTGTCCGTGTTTTGGACTCACGGTAGACAGCAGCAATGCACAGCCGGTCGTGATTTGAAGCATTTGTTCGCACCGGGGATGCGTTTTTTTCTTGTCCCCCTCGATCGTTGTTTCGTCCACAGAATGCACACGCTGCGTGATTAGTATTCCACAGGAGACACCCGGTGCCCGGTGATTTCGGTATGCCGCATGGAGGAGACCCTCACCCTTCCGTTGGAATAGACACAACCAACAACAACAGCGAAAAAAATTAAAAACGAAACACGACCAGCACACACGAACACGCTGATCGTTAATCACTCACTCGCCAGCGCTGTAACGGGAAATCGTCTTTTAATATGACAAAAATGTTCTGTGTCTGTTACAAGTGGTGGCCTCCTTAAAACCGCTCATGTAAGCGACCCGACTTCGGTCGCTTCGGTTTTTTGTGCGCCCGGCCCGGCTCTCCCGGTCTCTTCATTTGGCCTAATCTAATTGCCCTTTTTATTCCTCGAGGCGAAACACATCCACACGTGCGCACGGGAGGGCAGCAATGTGTCTCTCGACTTGCAGCCGGGTACGTCGAAGCAGGCAGCGTCGAACGTACGTACGTACGTACGACGTACCGAGCGTCTTGATGAATGCGCACTCGTTTGAGAAGCATTTGAATATCAATGGATGACAGCCCGAGGAAAGGAAAAGTCGTTAAAGTCGGATGGTGGCGGTGAATGTTTAGCGGCACTTACATCGGCACACAGGTGCCGTTACCTTCGCCAAGTGCCCTTTTTACTTCATGCCCTCTCAGAGACACCTGTGCTACGGGGGAGCCCGCAGAATAAGAAGTCCTTGCGTTGTAGCAGAAAAGTACGAACGTAATGACAATAATACTGTCAAAGCTGCCTCAAATCACGACAACTGAAACATCAGAAACGATCTAAAGGTGTCGTGCTACCTGAATGGTACGTTGAACCGTAACAAGCTGCACCAGATTCATGTGGCTAACCTCCCGAATTCTAACCATTTCCTTCTTTAACTCGTATGCTAACGATGAAACAGTGTTTTAATGCTCCCATGTTCATCCAAGCAGCTTGTGCTCTTTCTCCTCCCACCGTATGGGCTACGCATAAGCCTGTGGCACGTGGCAAGTGCGCTGGTAATGTCATAATTACTTTATCGATAGCACTGATCGCCCCTGGTGCGCTCTAATTATACACCCAACATTATCGAACATAGGCAGCGAAACGAAATCAGGTGGTTTGAAAGTTGTTGACCAGCCCCCGTCCGGGCCGGTCCAGATGGGGTGGGCTAAGGTGGAACCGAAAAAAAAACACAATCTAATAACCGACCGAAGTTTGTATAGTTTTTGGGGTTTGTAGATTACACAGCCGCCTGTTGCTTGGCTTGGAAAGTGGCTTCGCTTTGGAGAAGGTGCTAATAGTGGTAGATTTCACATGGATCGAGTTTTCTTTATTGCACTTCCAAGCGCACGGTTTTTTTTCTTTGCTATTCCGGTTTGCTTTTTGTCTAAAACCGAACCACCAAACCCCCGAAATTGTGGCTCAATTTAACTTGACGCAATCGCAACCGCGCTCTATGGTGATGCGAACAGGCACGGTTATGGTAAAAAGGCTGATCGTTATGCATTCCCTTTCGCAACGGTGGTTGGAATGGGAGTTGTTTGGAACTATAATTGTACGCCGCTCTTGTGCTCTCTCTCTCTCTCTATCTCTCGCCCCGTCCAAGCACGAATCCAATAGCAACACGCCGTGTAATCCGTGGTGCTATGTCGGTCGCGCTTTATTGAGTCTCCGGCGCGAACGAGAAGGCCCTCCTTTCGGTCGGTTCCGTCCGTAGTTCCGTTACACCCGTGTCGCTGTTCGGTACCGGTGGCAGTTTAAATTGAAAATGTTCCAAATTTTGCCCCGAAACGACGCTGAGACATTTCGTCCAGAACGTCCAGACGTGCTGACTCGAGCGAGGTGTGCGACAGGGGCGTGATCACCGTAATTCGGTGGCCTCACGTTTTTTTTTCCCGCGGACTCACTTCCATGGGATTTCGGGCATTTAGTTTGTGTAATGGATCACCAAATTATCACATTCAGGGCCCCATTCTGGCCGTTGTTTCGACTGATTGGAATCGGTGCGAGCTTTTCCCGAAACGCGAGCGTCATTAGTGTGGTGGACGTGCCGGAAAACGCTGAGAAATGCACCCCGGGACAAGTAATTGTCGGCATCGATTTCGGGAGCTAAAAAAGCTACCGAACGACTTCGGTTGTGACATGTTGCTCTTTCTCTGTTAGGCCGCCCAGCGTTCCAGACACATTTCATTATCCCTCCCCATTTGGTGTCCAATTACAGTGTTAATATAGTAATTTTCTCACATAAATTAAACCCAGAATGAACTGTCGGGAGAGATTTAACGTGAGCAAGATCTTCAGAACCGTGATGAGGGTGATCATTCCATGAGATCATGATCGTGTCTGCGCGTTTCTCCGCGTTCAGTACAATGGCTAGAGCGCGATGTAATTGATAGTCATTTCCCATTTAATTGCGCATAATATGTCCTCTCTCTACCAGGGATCCATACGAGCACGTACAGCGATGGAATGCGTTGCCAAAATAAAAAACGGTTCAAAACAAAAGTGGAATAACCATCGGGCGAAGAAGCAAACGAAAGGGCCCGCAGAAAAGTAGCATTATTTCGGTACGTGTTCCCGTTTCCCTATTTTTCCAACACGTTTGGTGCGGACGCTTCAGTACGAAAGTGGACGACTCCCCAAACTAGCTCACGTCCGGCGTGTCCACTGTCCCTATGTCCAGCTGATTTGTATGCCAGATACATTGAGTGTTTGGAGTGGAATGAGTGCACACCACTCCAAACGAAAAGAAGGTCCGGTAGATCCGGTTTGATGCATGCCATTGTCACCGGATAATGTCTCCGTTTTTTACAGTGTTTCTTGAATTAGATCTGCTCGTAAATGGAACCATTAGAAGACACGGATATATGCTGCGTAAAGCAGACGAAACACGAGAAAAAGATGCTAAAAAACAATGAACTCATCGCACCATCGACAACAATGAAGCACATTGTGCGACAGAACAGCGCATTTTTTTGTCGAAATGAAATGTACCAACTTGTACAAAACGGAACGGAAACTAGTGCACCGAATATCCGATGATCTTCCCGTGGGATATTCAATTTCCAAACCCCGGACAGGAACAATGGCACATGTTCCAGCTAAAAAATATCTCACCGTGCAAAATTAGCATAGAGGAAAATGTTGCCTAGCTGCTCGCTGTGTGCAACGCGCTCCCGCCACGGCGGCGGAAGTGTCCAAAATCAAGCAATCAGACAAGCGTTTTAGCCTAGTTTTAGCACCTTCTGTTCCCCGACAGCAGCTTGCCGAACGCGGCGTGTGGAGAAGCGAAAGAAGACGAAGGAAAAAAGCTCCGCTAGATTGCTTGTTAATACGTTCTGACCGAATTATTTCGACGCCTGAATGCCGTGGACCGATTCCGCTCGGATCGACCCGATCTACTTCCGTTTCTGCCCGCGCCCGGGGGCTTTGAAAAGGAAGTTATGAAATCATTACCAACCAGCCGTGCATTCATCGATTTATCCATTTCCCGCCATAAGCCCGATTTAAATCGATTACGTAGCTAGCTTTAATGGGCTCTATGTGTGTGTGTGTGTGTTTGTACACGATCAACGTTCCGATGTAGATCGTTGTCGTCGTTGCAAGTCGCAGTCCGTGGGGATCTGTGCCACCATCACAAACAGAATCCGTCTTTCATTGATGAAACTGAAGAGAGAGAGAGAGATGGGGAAAACTTTCCCAAAACCATTCTCACCTCCGGACGAAGCGGTCGGGAACCATTATAAAGCTCACGTGGTCTAAAAGCAATGTTTTTCGGGTGTTTCGGAGAGATGTCTCTGATGGCGCCCGTTGTCGGAGGTGCAACTTAATACCGCGGCTCGAAGCGTTCGTTCGGCTTCGGGGGGATGTGCGGGCGTTGGTGTGGCCATTGACGAGGGTCATAACTGTTCTTTTACGGTGCTGTAACCAATGATTATCTTTTCGGGCCGATGCAGCCGAGGGACGGGGCGCCACACCACTATCAGACCCCGGCCACGATCGGGCGGAAGAACGAGGCCAGTGCGCGGAGTGAGATGGAGTGTATCATTTGCGGCCGTTTAACCGTGCCCGGCCCTCCAGCATGTCTTCGCCCCCTTTGGACGTACGTGCCAGAGAAACATATTTTCTAGCCCTGCGACGATCTGCTAATCGCGGCCCATCCGTGTGCTGACAATGCGCTTATGATCGATATGCAAAGCGTGTGTGTGTGTGCGCGCGCGGTGACGGTGGCAAGATTCATTGACTTGTTCCACGCTGAAAGGTGGAAGAACGCGTGCGGTTCTATTTATAGTCATTCCTATCCCACCGGATCGGTGTGTCAGCGAACACAGCGAACCGACGACGCATCGAAAGGCACACATGCGTGTCGGCCGAGAAAGGACCGTGCGGCCGGTGTCCTTTGCGCATTTAATTGCACCATTGCACCCCGTGGGCTCGCCCCGTGCAGTGTGTGTACGTTCGCGCATTATCAGCGAGAGGGCTCGTGCTCTCGTACGTAAGAAGAAGACGATCGATTGCGAGACCACTTCTAGGCATTATTTATACACACCGGCCGGACCTTATCGTCAACGGCGACGAGCGGGAGATGACGCTGGCAAAGGATGAGTCCATCATCTTGCCAACGCTTCCGTTTATCTGGTTGCGTGCGTCTCCGTGCGCACGGCCGCGAACACGGCCCAGCGGTGGACGAGTTTTAATTTATGCCGCCAGTGATTCGGCCGTGGATAACTAGAAGACGGGCCGGGAGTTCTCAAGGTTGCCGTATGTCAATTCGAACGCGGCACGGCGCGCCTGATAGCCGGTGCTTGTGGCTATGGCTGGAAGGAACGCAATTACACCCATTCCTGCAGTGGGTAATGGTGTAAGTTAGTTGTAAAAGTATTATTCTTGCAAAGCACATTACTATCATTTTCATTAATATTAATTTCCAAGCCTCTGGATAATTAAATCTGGAGCAGAGTAATAATATGATACGCTCATCCCTAGCAGAGCCGTTGCACTGTGTGCACCGTGTGCTTATCATTGTCCAGAATCTTCGTGCCCAGAATGCCAGACAATGAACTATCGCTAACCGGAAGAAAGAAAACCACGGAACAAACCGTCGTTAGCCGTTTGGGAACGCATCGGGTTTGTGGCGGCTAGTACATTCCTGCCTGTTGGCCTAGTTTTTGGGCGCCCCGGACGGATTACGTTCTGCCCGTTCGTCCGTCGGAAACGAGAACGTTCTCATCGTTATGATGAATCAAACCGAAAAGACATAATTATGCAACGGCCCGCGATACGATGCTCCGCAGTTCACTGAGGCTGATACGCTGAATGGGAATGTAGGGCCTGGAAATGGGAGCACGGAACTCGTTTGTGTCCAGTGAGTGCTGCCCGCGTCTAACAATGTGCGTTGTCCTCCGCGCGGAAGAGAAAGAGCACCGGGACAAATTGTGTATCGTAAAGTGATGGCAATCAATAATAATGACCGCGGCCACAGAATGGGAAGTAGACTCGTCGCGCTGGGGTGACGTATGCAAAGCCGAGCGGTCTGCGTTCACCGGCAGACAGGCCAGTCTTCTACTGGGCATTCTACCTGCGCTATAGGAGTCGCTGAGGCGGAGGAGTTTTGCGTGACCCAGCGTTGGAGATGCTTTTAGCACAAATTATGCTCAAGATATATGTGTGCCTGTCTCTCTGTGTGTGTGTGTGTGTGCTGGTTGTGGGTCTGTACCCGTAGACACTAACTGGACACTTGCCAACCGTTTAGCAAACAATGGGCTCCGGGTGCAAGTACGTGCTGCATGCGCTACGGGGGAGTGAGTTATTTTTCAAACTTTAAAAGCATACAAAGAACGCTGGGAGTCGGAGGGGGAAGGCGATGGACACGACTCGCGACCGAGATCCCGGTGCGATGTTAGAGGTCTCGGTCAAGCGCATGTGGGTATTGTGTGTTTGTGTGTGTGTACGGTGTAGCTTAACTGTAGTTTCCTCGCGTCGAAAACCTCCCTTCAAGTGGTGGGCCATGGAGATGATTGGTGCACGAGATCATCATCGTCGTCGTCATCGCGAGGGCAGCGTGTGCAAATGCACCTCACAATGCACCGGCGAAGCAGGCCGGAGAAATTGTTCCAATAAAGCATGTGAATAAGGTCTATTAATAATGTTTACAGTCGCATTATATGGGTGTATAAAATTATGACGATAGAGACGATAAGAAATTATGATGTAGGTTTACCGCAGCTGTTACCCGCCTCTTCAGGTGCCTGCCGCTTCTGCCGGTGCTGCACACCGTGCCGCTGTACCAGAAAACGCCTCACATACTTTTTTATCGCTTTGCCTTTCTTTCTCTCCCATCACAGCGCGGAACGAGAGAGAGATACGTATAGGAAGAGTGGGGCCCACTCTGCACGGTTTGGGTTGATTTAGTTCGCGGTCGCTGGCAAAACGCGGAACTTGCTGGCCTATATTCCCGTGCCGGATATTCTGGTTTGCGCCCCCATCGTGAGCATGCTGCACCGCACGGTGCATCCCGCATCCGAGTGGGCCGTACGCTGCCCAATGCCACCGGTCGCTTCCTCCCGCGGATGGAACTGGTTCTTACCGGGAAACAACTGTTTTCCGCCCATTCGCACTTTCCCTGGGGATGCGCACCACATCCCGCCGGTTCCGGGTCCTTGCGAAGAATGTGTCTGTGTTCCTCGCCAGGTGGCCTCTGCGCCAGCTGAGCAGAGAACACCACGGTTGGCCCCGCTGCCCTTTTTTGGGCCGGGAATCTACGCGTGCTCGATTTCGACACAGTGGATTCTTTGTGCTGGGTTCGTGACTTCGCCCGTTGGCACTAATTACTTCATTTGCGTGAAGCACAAAGGCGCCGGTAACGACTAAATGACGTTTTTTTTGTGTTTCCTTCCACAGTGGATTCCACGTGTGCGTGCGATGCTGATGATCGCTCCGATCGTGCGTGTGTGTTTCTCTCCGCCTCCATCTCGGAAAGAATGGAAAGCGAAAAAGACAGCATTGCCGCCCGCCGCTCGGGAGAAAGTAATGCACACCGGGCGCGACAACCCGCGGTTGGCCGGTGCGTGACTGGAATGGGAACCCGTTTAGAATACGTTTTCTCTCCGAACGGTTCGCTTCTTGGCGCGTCTTCCACGCTGGCGGTGACGTGCGGACCGGGTGTGATGTGTTTATACAGCCCACCGGCAAAGACGGTGTCGGCGTGCAAACCGGTAAAGCCCAGTCCGCCGCGGAGTCGGCCGGTCGGATGTAGGTGAGTGTGTCGCGCCGGAGTGACGCATTTCGTGGGATGCGCTGCTTCCGACCCGGGTGCTCATCTGCCGGCGAGAGCCACGATGCTAATGATGTGTTCGCGCGTGATGTGATTGCGGTACACTTTACGGGCTTTCTCAATCAACTCCGGGACATCGAGCCCCGTTGCTAATGTTTTGTGTGTTGTCATTTTAGGCGCCACAACCGCCGTGTGCCGTGGCTGCTTGGATGGGAAGCCCTTTGCGGAAGGAAAACGGTTCCGAATTCCTCGATCACGGCTCGAGAGGACCGCACGGGAACGGCGCAACAGGTTGAACAGGAGCGCGGGTGCCGGAGATAACGGCATTATGCAATTATTTCGTCCGCTTTCGCTTCTCCCGGTTGCACAGTTGTGCCGCGGAATCGAGGTCAGGCCGGTGCTGTCGATCGCGGGCTGGTTGTCAAATCGCGATCGCACCAGAACGATCGCTAACGATATATTTGTGCAGCACACCCGCCAAACAATCGGGCCGGCTGCTGCCGGATCGGTCTCGTTAGGGGACGGAACGCGCTAGTTGAAGGTGGCACACGCGACCCTCTCGCGGGTGTTGGAAAGAACTGCAACCACGACGCAAGCGCAGTGAAAGTAAGCCTCCCCGGTAATGGATTTATTATTCACGATACGCGCGCGCGCGCGCTCGGCACTCGGCCCTCGGCCGGACTGGGAGGCGGCAGGAACGCTTTGACAAGGCGCATAAATTTTTATAGCCGCTTGTTTCACGCAGGTATGCGGTTGTTTTTTCCGGTTCTTCAGTTCCGTTGCCCTGCCGGCTGAAGGACATGAACGAGGACAACGCCGCCTGCCAACCGTGGCCTGATTGTGATTGATACAATTCATTCAAAAAATGCACCGCGCGACACAAAACGAGGTTGCATCCGTCCGGTGCACTCCGGGGAAGAGCGGACGGCCTGCGCGTTCCTAAAGAAAAGCCATAAAATACTGGTTTGTGCGCCCGGACGCGGTGCGGGCAGATAATGCGCCATGAAAATAGGCAAACCCGTCCGGGGTTAATGCATGAAAAAGGGCAATTAAAACGTTTCCTTTTTTATTACTACAAGAGGACCGCGAAGAGAGGCAAACGTTTTGTTTCCGTTGTTGAGATTGAAATGCGTCGCAGAAAGACTATCTCGATGGGGAGGAAACTAATCATCGGAATTGTTACGAAACTCCTTCCAACCGGTGTGGTTCATTGGTCAGGCAATGTCCACAGGTGAAAAACAAAGGTCAAATCGTGTAGCGAAGACGATCTTGGACGTGAAACAAGATCTTTGAAAACACATGTCCAACGAATGGTATCACATAAATGAATACATTCACGTGGAACACATCAGCGTGATTGAAAAGATGCATGCAATGCGCCGTTACTTTGTCCATAATTCATCCGCTGCCGGCGCTCCATGTCCATCCAAATTTGGGCAAGAACCCAACGTACAGTTAGTTGCAGTCTGAGCCGCCGCGAACTTGTTCGCTCGATCATGCGACGAATAATTCATCGAGCGCGCGAGCTAATCTCGCATGTAAGGTGTACACACGCTGGACACGATCACGTGCAGCAGCAGCCAGAGGCAATAAAAACGCCGTCAGACGCCATCGCGCGGAGAAATGGTGGCGTCTCCTCCGGCCTACTCAGAAAGCTAAACACACAGGAGCGAACGTAAAATAGAACTGACGCCTAAGAGCACGTTCTGAAAGGTAGCAGCACCAGCTGTCTTATTGTTATCGGCCCGCTAACTCAGCCGCATGTGCAAACGTTTAGCACGCTGTGCACTGTGCGTCGCCCTCCCAAAACTAACTTCAAATCTGTGTTGCTCCGTAGCGCCGTCGAACTACAAGCACGCTCTCACGCACATGTACATCATGTGCCGCTGCCGTGTCTATTTAGCTTTAAATTATGTAAATGTCTTCGACAAACTTCCGCAAGGCAGCGAGGCAGCTGCCGGGTGCAGATGGAGTCCCTGCGGAAGGTGGCCTGTCTGTGCGCAGCCCAGACAGCTTCTTGCCGATGCGTTGCGCATCTTCCGCGCTGTAAAAGGTTTGCACACAGGCTGCATCGTGGAATGCGTCTCTCTTCCCGCTCGGACTGCTCGGAGTAGCGCGCGTCTTGTCGCCCCGATCGGCAGGTTGGGGCGTCCGTAGGGGATGCTCCTAAGTAACGTGTCCTACGCAGGCCGCATAACTGCACTTTTCTCCGTGCGCCTGCGGTTGAGCAATGAGGCGGGGAAATTTCCCCCTGTTTGGGCTTCCGAGCCAAGATTATCGTGGCCAGCTCCGTTCGGGTGTCGGGGGTGTCGTTGATAAGGATTGTGTGTGTTGGTTACCTTTCGGTCCCCGGGATCGGTTCGGTGGATCCTTTTCCCTCAGCTAATGATGTACGGGCTGGATTTACATACCTGCAGGCGGAAAGAAAAAGGAGGTTGAAAAATAATAGCCAGAAAGATAAACGCATGGTAATGTGTCACAGCGAAGCGAGCAGCACAGGGTGCGCGCCTTTTTGGGGGTGGGGTGGGATAAGGACTGTAGCCGTGCGGGAGTAAAAACGGTAACCCAGGGCATTTCCATCAATCTGAGCTGCCCATCTCGGTACGATTTCAATCAAAGCTGAACCAGTTTCGCCAGGGCCGCAACGAACGGCCGAACGCCGCCCGCTCCGATCTGCACGGCGCGCCGATCGAACAGGTTCTTCCACATCGAGCGTCGCCGCGCGGTTCGCTTCGCTTTTCTCCCGTACCAACTGCGCTGCACACGCTATTATCAATCGAGCACCTCCGCGCCGGGCCAAGATCGCATTAGATCGGCATCTCGCAACCGGGAAGGAAGAGACGTGCACCTGCTTGCTGAGGGGGGAAAAACAGGTTGGAATGTCTAAATCCCGCTCGTTGTTCTCAATTATCGGGAGCCGGGGAGAGTTTTCCGGTTTTTTCTGCGCAACGGGCGTGCGGCCGGGCCGCGAGAACGGCTCGCTCCCCTTTCGCGAAAGGGACGCTATCCCTTCGTATTCGTAGCGGGCAGTTAGAGTAAAAACGGGCGCCTCCGCTCTTTGATTTACATTGTCTTTATTTGGCTGCGTAACAAATTGTTTGTTAGGGGCAAATAACGTTTGCATACTCATTGGTGCCGTCCAGCGGCGCAAGGTGGGCCTTTTAAGCGTTGTTTCGCGCACGCAGCAGCACTGGCGAGTGAATAGTAATGATTCAAATAATAAATGCAAATACGCACTCGAGCGGAGCTGGCCCTTTTGCCGAAGACGGATAGTTTCCTGACCTGATTCTCAAGCAGGCAGAAGGCGCACCGTCGGCGTCGCCGTCATTATCGTTGCACTTCGTGGCTCTCGAGATGCTCTGTGTGG
Organism: Anopheles dirus; assembly: GCA_000349145.1. Lineage (NCBI taxonomy): Eukaryota > Metazoa > Arthropoda > Insecta > Diptera > Culicidae > Anopheles > Anopheles dirus. Next base: position 5,549,316 of record KB673645.1, read on the forward strand.
TGGTGTGGTGGTGCAACGGGCCATGACGACAGGATGTTTTCACGTCGCACAGAGCCGCCCGTACGCATACACTCGGGCCTCGGTGACTTGGGCGCGTTCTGAGCTTGAGCTAATTGACCGGATGTAGTCGTGTGTGTACGGGGTGATGATACTTTTTTATATTTTATTTATAGCACATAATAATCAGCGGCTCTCGCGGGCTGTGTCAATGAACTGCAGGCATTCTTGGTAGAAAAAAAAAACCCATTCATGCACCTCAAAGTTGTCGCGGACACAACGCTTTCCCGGAGACAAGAATGATAATCGCTTTGTAAAGAGCCCCATCAACTTTAAATACAATACTTAACCCGCGCGCGCAACGACACACTGTTTGTAAAGTAGGAGAAATTGAAAATCGCCTGCTACTTTCGCGATCCCAGGAGCCGGGCGAGAAGATGGATCATTTTCTCACCGGAATTATTCATCGGCACGTGGCTGCAGTTGGTTCACTTTTGCAACCCCGGCGCCGAATCGCATCGCACACATTCCGTGTCCATCCGTCGTGTTCCTCCATTAGCACCGTTTCACGCGCAACACTTTCTAGCTTTTCTAATGCCAAAAAGTCTCTCGTCCGCACTGTTTTCGGATTTCGCGCTGAGTGCTGGGAATTTCGGAGGAGGATTTGTGTTTTTTTGTGCTTTTCGAGTGCGTGTTTCGTGTTTTATTCAATGCAGCTAGGGCCGTGATGTGCCCTTTCCCCGTCGGTGTGTGTGTGCGTGTGTCGAGCGAAAGGGTTAAATTAATGAAAAGTGAAAATCTTCTCACACGGCTTTCGGGAGGGAGGTGCCATCCGCCGTGGGCAGGAAAACCTTCAAGCCTTGCCTTTACCCTTTCGCATGCGTGTGTTTTTTTTCATTTTCGCACACACACACATATTGCTCCAGCCTCCCTTTTCTTCTTGCCCAATTTGCCACACACGCCTCCTTTTTTTGCCTTTCGATATTCGGCTTATGGCGGCCGGTTAAGCTGGGAAATAGTTTTTCACTTTCGACCAGTACGGTTCGGCCTACATATGAATATGAGGAATTATACTTCCACTCTCGCACCCGATACACCACCCCTCCCCCTCCACACACCACTTCCTGCCCAAAAATGCTGGATCGACCCTGGCGGCCTTCTAATTAGCGTTTTCGGAAAACGCATTTACCCAGCGTACTTGGTTCGCGGCGTTCCGGTTTAAGCGGTCACTCAATTTTCTTTTCGCAAAGTGTGTGTGTGTGTGTGTGTGCCCGCCCTTTGCGGTTCCGTTTCACGAAATCCATTCACTACGGTACCGGGGGATGGGATGGAAATTGCGGCTTCTCCAAACCTTCTCCAACGGATCTAGCCTTCTTGTTAATCAATCAAACCGTCGTCATGTGTCAAAGCTGAGGCAACCTGTGTGAGGATTTCGTGTAAATAGTGCGACCTCCGGTGGTGTTCGTTCTTACCGTGTTCTTGCCGGCTCCCCGCCCCGGTTGCCTGAGACTTGAGCGCCTGACAAATTGCCAGCTACCAATCAAAGCGTTCATGAATAATTTATTGCCCGGCTATCAGCGGGTTCATTCTCTGGTGCGGCGAATGCAAAACTCTGCTGCCAGGATCGCTTACAACGAGCGGGCGCTCTCGCCCCTATTATCTAAGTATAGCTGCTTCGGATCGGTTGCTGAGTACGAGTACGGGAAGAAGAAGCGCACCGTGAAGTCGTTGTTGTTCGACGCCGGGATGTACCTTCGAGGCTGCAGGCAGCAGTCAATTGTGTTGATTTGAATGTCAAGCGGAAAAAAGGTGCCGAACAATAAGTGCATAAATAAGCCCACACGCAAGCCGGCACAGCTGGCAGGAGAACGAGGCAAACCGGGTGCCGTTCGGTGTGTGTGCTTTTTTTTCTTTCGTTTGCCTCCTATTTCTTCAGAACGCTCCAGCGGGGGCTCTTGATCTGTGCCATTCTCGGTTGCGCAAACCAAAGCACCCACTGACGAGCCGGCGCCTTGGTGCCGTTGGTGAGAAATTAAAAAGTGATCCATTTCGTAACGCCAACCCCTCCGCTCGGAGTTGTCACGATTGTGACTCCATCGCACCGATGAATGAGCGTTTCAGTCTCAGGTGCAGCGGCAACATCGGCACGGGCGGTTCGACTGGCAAACGGCGAAGCCATTGAAGCCCTAGCAATGTGTCAGTTTGATTGTCGGCTTGCGGTGGGGCCTGGGATGCATTATTTATTCCGCACCGACCGGTGTACTTTTCAACCCGAACGCGCCACGGACGTTCGTTTTGCGCGTTTGAATGTGACGACCCGTCGTTAAAATCGTCCGCGATGATTTACAGCGAAACCGCTACGCTACTACACAAACGCGCTCTAGACCGGTTCCTGCCAAACACAACACACACAGAGCCACAGACAAGCAAATAAATGCAGATCAAATTTCCCAATCCCAAACATCCTGGAGCGAAACATCCTCGGGACGATCGTCACCGTCTGCAAACAAATCAAAACTTCAGCGATAAGGCGTCCGCGAGCGATCTGGTGACAGGGTGAAATTTGCATAAAAATATTCCCCCTCCCAATTTATGACTCACTCACGTTGGGCGCGCGCTCGCGCTTGCAAAACTACCTCCGGACGGCACCTTGTTTTGACCGGCGTTCCAAATAAATAGGTCCTCCACCGCTAATGGGGACGGCTCGGGCGATCCGTCATCCGGCCAAGGGAACAAAGCGAAACAGGGGTTGGTAAAAATCCCGTTAGATAATCTTCTCGACGATCCCCCCCCGCCCCCCTCTCCTCTCGCCTGTTCTGTGACGTCGTCCGAAGCTTATGTGACCGACATAAATCAATATTTGCCCGGGCTTGTTTCTGGGTGTTGTTCTTTTTTGTTTTGCACACCGCGTGTCTTCGCGGTGTGTCTCCTTTTCCGCACTCTCACCGCAAGCTGGTTTGCGGTTCTCGTTTGGAGGGGTGAGTGTCAAATTAGCGGCGCGTCACGTAAATCTTCACCCATCGGTAATTCACCCCTTGCTAGGGGTGAGTCGCAACGAGAGAGAAAAAAACACTCCCTATTGCTCCTAACGAGGAGGGCTTGGTAATTTGTCATTTCTGAAGCTGCGCAAATAAGAACGCGCGCATGTTACGGGAGGCCATTCACACCTGACCCCTGTCGCAGAGCGACTTCTGACATTGACGCCGGCTGCCATCTTCGGTGTCGGCGTGGCGTCATAAGCACCGGAATGCTTTTGTTAGGTCGGTGGGAATCTACGGAAGGAGCACCAGAAAGCTCTGACCCCCTTTGTTGGCGATGCGCGTGCGGCTCCAAAAGTGAGCGTCACCCAAAAGTGATGCGATCATCTCCTTCGCCCCTATTTCGGTCATCTTCGAGTGTGCCGTTGGCGGTCGAGAACCAACTCGATTAGCATCAGAATGTTTGGCATTTTGCGCCCGAAAGTTGGCGTCATCCGTCGGTGGCAAGCCACTCGCTCGGTCGTTGCCCGCAAATGGACAACATCCAGGACGCACACCGAAATGAGTCACACGAGCGGTGGTGATTTAACGCACAAACTATCCATGATGATGACTTTGCCGTTCGATTTCGCCTGACTCAGGGAGACAAATCAGAACGAGAATCTCTCTTTCATCGGTGGCAGCCGTCATCCACTTGCGACGCGATTCGCAAGTGGGTGGAACACGGTCCCCCCGCGCTTGACCTTAATTTCGCCAAATCGAATGTTTGTCTGGCTGCGGTCACCTGGCCCTGGAGGCTGGAGGCCACGGACTGAGTCACGGTCACGAGAACGGTTTGGCGAGCAAAAGTGAAACAAGTTTCACCGGTTCTGGCGCTGCAGGAACGCAGCTGGATTTAGTCGCTTCGTTTGGGCCACCATCAGCCGGCATCACTTCGCAAACGACACGGGAATCGAGGGCAAGCTGTGTTTGTGTGTGGGTCGTGCGAGAGAGCAGGATGTTCTCTCCGCTTTCGCTTGGCAAATATGTTTGGCGAACACGTTTGTTTTGTTGCTGTTGTTTATCAGTAAAGGAAGAAACGAGAACTTCACACAACCGCCCGCATGCTGTGCATGCGGAAAATAGGTACCATCGTTTTTCCACCACCCGTTTTTCGCGTGGAGGAGGAGCAAACAATTAACATGCCATGCTGCTGTTCCCGGGCCGCGTGTACTCACGAAAATGTTGCCTCCACAGCACGTGCTTCTCTGGGTTTTTGCGGTAGCGCAGCAGCCGACAGACCTAATTTTTATTTATGCAAATTTCTAGAACCACCAGGGGGTCCGGGCAAAAACGCCATGTGTGTTTGTGGTAGAGGATCGTTTGGTGGTGCTTTTTACCCATATTGTTGCTTGTCTTCCTTCGCCAAACCAGCTAGATCGGGGAGGAACCCGTTCGTGCTGTTGTCACGTGGTGGAAACCTTTCGCGCTAGAAGCCGGCATAGACCCCAGCGCCTATGAGGTTTTCGGCTCAACACAGCGGCAGTGGCAAAACGGTTCCATTTTCATCGCCCAAACACGGGAGAAAGTGTGGACAGCTCGTGCGCTGCGGGTCGCATCGTTTGTGGGGATTCGTTTTTTTTCTTCTCAGCCCGGTCGCCGCACGAGCTGGGAGGTGGAAAAGAGTGTCGATTTGTTTTTATTATAATCAGCTTTTCCATTCCCCCCCCCCTTCCTTGATAAAACGCCGAAGAGGGCGAGCATTGTCTGGGCGGAGAGAAAGGCTCATAAGCTGCGGCAGACGACACGAATCGTGTCGCGCCGTCGGATGGGAATGTGAGAAATTATTCCGTTCCGTAGGTCGATCCGATCGGAAGAACTGGTTGGAAAACTGGTCGGGGCATGGGCTCCCCATCCGGGAGGCGGAAGAAAATGCACATCCCACAGGGTGGTGGTGGCCTTGTCCCGGTGGGTTCGTGCGCAAGGAACGCAAGGAACAACGACACTTTCCCCATTTGAAGCCGGGACGTCGAATCGCGTAGAATCGCGCGCGGAAACCTGCGCACCCGCGTTTGGTCACCCCCGCTTCCGCCTTCCACCCCGTCAAACGGTTGTTTTCTCTTCTGTATTCCCTTTCCGTTCCTGGTGCTGTTTCGAACATATTTCAAGCCGACAACGACGAAGGCGAGGGACGAGACGCGTCCAATATGTGCTGCTGGAAGCGAGCCTGCGTCTCCTTTGTATCCCGATTGATGAACGAACGGGAACGTCCGCGTTGAGAGGAAAATGGAAGCCAGCTGGAATGCTTGTGTGTGCGCGCGAGCGCGCGCGCGCGTTCGCGTAGTCACGCCGAAGGAAAGCTTCCCATTGCTGCTGCCGCTCCAGGCGACGGCGTGGAACGGTGCTGCTCCAGCGCGTGTGTGTGCCCGATCGATCGAACGAATGCAAGCGAATGCACCACCGAACGCCCGGAAGGCCTTTCGCAAACGGTGTGTCGTACCTGGCCGACTACCGTGCGCCAAGCGACGAACCCCTCGGTCCGGGCGTGCTGCAAATGGCAAATTGCAAATATGGGTCATATGCAGCGAACAACGACGTCGACGGCGACGACGACGACGACGACGACGACGGAGGCACCCATTTTATGAGCGTTGTTTATTCAAAATAGAGACATTTGCAAACAAGATGTATGAGGCCAAAGTGGAAGTGAAATACGGTCGGTTGGCGTGGCACCGATCTCGCCACGGCGACGAAATGGCAATCCGATTCCCGCCGGGATCGCGTCGAATCACAAATTACGTACGCGAAAAAGGCCCGATGGTGGTGCGTACTTCATAATGCGCACATAAACTCGCCCGCTCGCAATTTAGCCCCGCGATCGCGCTATGATCGAAAGGTTTATTGCTCTTGAGAGGAAGCGGTGCGATCGAGTAAAGCAGCTAATGATGTACGACATGTACGACACGGTGCAGAGGCCAAATCGCCCGTCCGAGTTCGCCCGACAACCTCCCGATTGACCCAAATTTCTGGACCGAAATTTCCAGCCTGCACCGGCGTAATTGTGTAACGAGCCAGATGAAGCGTGATGGATTGTTTTGGGATTGCGCGTGCGTGTGTGTGTGTTTTTCCCCATTTTTTCGTTGGTTCTAATTTTGCTCACTATAACTGTGCGCACTTCATGAGCCTGCCGTGTACTGTCGGACAGGGGGGGAAAACTCTCATTTCCTGCGGTCGGCCGGATAAAGCTTTCCGTTTGGCGTGTTGACCAACCCCCACGGGGTTAGATGACTTAATTGGGTGGATTGTTTGTTCTGAAAGCGTTCTGTTTTAAGGCAGTTCTCGGTGCACTGATCGGCCCTTTCGGCCCCCGGCGGCTCGACCATTTCACCGCGAGAACAACTTCCTGCGCGGGAGATAAATGGCGAACGTTTTTATTCGACAGAAAAACAACATCAGCTGAGCGTACACGCGCATGTGTGTGTGTGTGTGTGTGTGTGTGTGAGTGCGCGCGCTCGTCTATTTACATGCACATAGGGTTCGGGTGTAAATGGTCCCGTAAATGAGGATTCCTTTCCGGTGCGGAAGGTTTCCCTCGCGAGAACAGCCACCGTATTGTACCGTACGTGAGTTTCGCGTTCTTCAAATGAACGGACCGAGACGGGCGCATTTGGCCCGCGGTTTGGCTGTATGTGTCTCGCAGGCCAGAGTCGGCCAGAGTAAACGGTGCATTTCGCTTCGGTTTTTCACCGATTACCGTTTAGAAACGCTGCGTGAAGAGTGAGATTGTAATCACCTAATTAAGAAGTTTTTCCTCATTTTCTGTTCAGCCCTGTGCGCGGTGCGATGGTGGTATTGGTGTTTCTCTTTTTTTCTCCGATACGCGATTTCCCTCCACCTCCCTCCGATCCCCCTCATCCGTTCTCGAAGGCTGCAAATGAGTTTTCCTCCCTGCGAAACATCTGAGCTGAAACAGTACCGCGGGATGGGTGTTGTGGGTTTGTAAAATGTAAACGCCATTTTTTGTTTGCTTCCCTGTTGCACGCTGCGCGATGTTGTTTGTGTCTCTCTATTGCAGCCCTGCCGTGGGACGTGTGAATGCAGCTGTAACTGTAACACCGCGCAAAGGATAATTGCCGCCCCGGGGGCGACCGGACAGGAACCTCGGCAGAGGCCCGGTTGCGCATTCATTGCTGATTCATGCGGAATGCAAATCATCTGTGAATTATAATTCATTTGCCACTAGCTCCCGGCCATCGCTGCGCGCACGGCCGGGAGAGGGGCGGAAAGAAAAACAAGCCGGACCCCGAAGGATCGTTAGGTGGAATTTGAAATTTAAAATCAATGCTTTCACACGCGCGTTCGCACGCAGGAACCGGTTGATTGGAAGAATTGATTCTACACAGCTGATCATTAATCCTTTTTTTTTCTTTCCCTCGGCCCGGTGCCTGTGCCAATTTGTACCTTCCGTGTCGCTGTGCCGCCGCGCTCGATATAAATCAACAAGCAGCGGATTCCGCCCAGGTGGAAAGCACGGTTGCCTCATGCATTTCGATGCGATCGCGTCGGATAATTATTTAACTGTTTATCACCAACCGAACGTGAGCGCACCGGGAGGAACGATTCGAGTGTTAGTCGAAGGTGCGAGGGGAGAGACGGGGAGGGAACGCAGCATGATCATTCCCGTGCGTGATCTACATTTCGAGCAGCGCACACGGAAGCTGCTACTACGCCTCGGCGCGGAACGGTATCGGCCATTATTAGTACGTTCTGCGAGACGGGCCTCGATGCACCGATGATTATGGCACATTCCATCATCTCATCCCCTACGCCTCATCAATCCGGATCGGGGCATCGACGAGAGGCCCCTTCCGGTTGTTGACCAATGTGTTGCGCGGCGTGTGATGTGTGAGCCAGCCAGCGTAATACGCCGAACTTCGCTACGCCCCAGAGTGGTTATGGTTTGATTTATGCTGACGGGAAGAGGGCTCTTCTTTTCGTTTCACGCCCGTTAAAGCCGGGAATGGGAATGAAACAGAGCCGACAGTCGCTGTACCGCATGCGTTGCGCAGCATTCTTCCTGACCCACTGACTTGGGAGCGGACGCCGAGACGCGTTGGTTCCGACCGTTTTAGTTACACCATTCGGGTGCTCGCTGATGGGAACGGCCGAGAACAAGTGACATGCGCCAGAAATAGCAGCACCAGCAGCCACATTCTCAGGCTTGTCTGCTTGGGAGAAGCATGCCCAGCAAGAGTTCCGAAAGGTGTCGCCATCGCCCATGGACGCGACGGCGCAAGGAAACTGCTACAGTTTGAGTCCGTCCGGGTGCTCCTTTCGCTCAACCCGTAATCAGCTCTCGTATGACCGAATGAGTGCTGTATTCCGTACAACGAACTCTCTTCGTCCAGCAGTGTGGCGCTGGTAGCAAGAAGAGAAAAAAATGAACCTCCTTCTGCACCATCTTCCTTTCGCTCTGCACCTTCAAGCCGCTGCACTTAGCGTGTTTCAGCCGCAACTGAGCAAGCGCGCGCGTGTGTGTAAAGGAAGGTACAAAAAACACATAAACGATCTCGCAACTAGCGCGCTGCTCGCAACAGCCATCAAAACCAGAATGTCTGTGCAGTTCCGGGCGTTTATTGTTTCATTTTCATGCGGAAAAGTTCTCGACCGACTGGGGAGTACAACACGCTCGGCACACTACGCAAACAGGAAGCAGAAAGAGCGGGTATCCACCGGGCGATCATAAAATGGTGAAATGGTCCAGTGGCGCACGGCGATGTACGTATCTATATCTCAAGTCGGCGCAGAGGAAATCGGTGTCTGTGTTAGACAGTGCGCGCTGGTTATAAGTCTCGCCCGGTTTGGCACTTCTTGCACGATTGATTACATTCTTGATTCCGCACTTGCTGATGTGCACTGGGACGCGTTTGCGCGTTCGACTGGTACCGTTCCGTGCCTTTCACATTCTTTCCTCTCCATTTCTCTCGGGCACGCTGAGTGACGCCGCTGCGCGAGTTCGTCGCCTGGGCGTTGAAGTCTTTTGTGCTTTCTCGCAAGTGATACTTTTCACTGCTCGTCTCGGAACGGGCGACGACGCAGCCATTTAATCTAATCTCACTCTAACTGCCTAATGGGTTTCTAAATTTACCGGACCACTTATCACACACACGCATACGGGGAGGGCACTGGTGGTGGATGTTAGAACGGCCGAACATCTCGGCAATCGGTTCCATCGGTTGGAAAATCACGGCCTGCCAACGAACTGGAAGGCATGCAAACAGAAAAAAATGTTTTTTTTTCCTACACGCCTGCCAACCTGCCAGGGTCGCGGAAGGTGGAAAGTAAAACAGGTGAACTCAATTTGTGTTTAATTTTGAACCACACCACACACGGCTCACCTGCAGCCCACAGCCCCGTGGCCCCTCCGTCCACGGCACAAAATGGCAAGCGAGCGAACCAACGTGAGCTCGTGAGGTGAGAAGGTGAGAATTTTGAATTTGTTATTTCTGAAGAAGAATATATCGCATCGTGTGTCTGGCTGGAGCGCTGGTGTAGTGCGTTAGCACTTATGTGGTTTGTTTTTCTTCGTGTTTTCCGTCAGCGTCGCACCATTGTTCTTACACCCTTGGCCGATCGATTACCTTGGGGGTTTGTTTGATTTTTTCCTCCAGCGGGTTGTCCGCACCTAGGGCCGGTTTGTTTGTACGGCCGTGGGTTTCGAATGTTTGCGGAGCAACTGTGTTGCGGAGGTATTTTCTGCCTCGCAAGCGCTGGATGCGTTTGCTCCAATATTTGACGCCCGGAAGGGTCCTCTGCGTCTTCGCTGGCTAGCATCGCATTCTGTCCGATTCAACCGACACCAGGCCCGCTGGTGTCGAGTTGAGGAATGGTTCTGCCGCAACGTTCATTCACCATTAAAACGAGTTACGCACGGCGAGCTTGTAGCACCGCCTTGATTTGTGATCGTAACGCCATCGACGTCTCCGCTGGAGCTTGTCTTACAGTTTGCAATCTAGTTCTAGGTTGTGTTATCACTTGACAATCACATCAACCTTTAACCAAACCATCCGATGACTCGCGTGATGCGTGGACGGATGGCTGGCGGGCTGGCTGGCTGGCTGGATGGATGGATGGGCCTAGCCACCATTCGAACCGGTCCGCGCACACAAAATGCGTACATCAGCCACACGCAGGAAACCAGCCATGCACGAAGGAAAAACCTGTTGCCGTGCTCATCGTTTTCTTCATCACCACTCAAGTTCTTGCTGCGACAAGGAAGCATCTTTTACTGTTATTTTGCTGGTAATGGGGGAGCTCGTTTAACACTGCCTCCAATCCGTCACAACAATATCGCGTAGCTCAAGATCAGCAGTAGAATATCTCTAATAAGCTTCAAACGCTATTCAAGAGCTGCTTGGTGTTCATATCTTAAAAAAAAGCACGAAAAAATCTTCTCCCTGGTAGGTCGACAGACATGTTAATTGAATGCGCATTTTGGACGATCAGCAAAGTAAACTTCATTCATGCCTTCCCTACGCTCGCCGATGCACTTTCGACTCTTGACCGTTTAGCCTGATTGCTGCGCACGCGGGCATCACTTAGACCACTTTCCAATGAAGCAAATGGAAACAAATTGAACCATGTCGAACCTTCGGCCCGGCTGGAATCATTTTACGCAATGGGAAATTGGTGGCATTAAATGTGGAGATAATTAAAATTTTATCCTCCTGGTGAAACGAAGACGGCTAATTCGGTTTTTGTTTTTTTGTTTCCATGTAAGATTCAATGGCTTACATTCGATGTGGGTGTGGTACGGTTTCACTTGCGATGTTTGCACATCAAGTGAGGTTGCACATTCGGTTGGGTGGCGAGCAACACATTTGCCTATTTCTTGGTGCAATACATCGAAGTGGTACAATCGAAATTTTTGCACTCAGTTGAGTACATGTTTGAAATTTCGCCCATATTTGGGATGTTTGGGTGAAAATTTTCAGGGAGTTTACAACCAAGTAGTAAGTCGGAAAACATTATTCCATCTGGCAGATCCCTGCGGTGTTGGCGTTTTCTTGAATCCTACAGCATTTTTTTTACCCATCTTGCAATTGAGGTGCTCGATTACAATCGATGGCACTGTGTTATCCGATGGATCGCTTGATTGCCCAGCTCGCCATTAAGAACGTTAGCGATAGCCAGGCATTTGATCTCAGTTTGACTCTTCAGCTTCAACTTCACTCAGAAAATAGACAGCATGAAGAAAAAAAAACACCCTGCATGGAAAAGGCTTCCTCATGTTCTTTCCCGCACGCTAATGAACAATTTCGTTTGTTCGCGTAGCAATCGATACGCCGCTGCTCAACATCGGCGATCGGGCAGAAGATCGTACCGGGCCCAGTGCGATGCGATTGCGTTTCGCGAAATCATTTCGTTTCCCGTTTTTCTCCGAACGGTATGCGTGTGTGTGTGTGTATGCTAAGGTCAAAAATCTTTCCCAATCTTACCTTGTGTTTTTCGTTCGCCGCTCGCGGGTATCGAGACGATTCGCTGTGCACGTATATATGAACACACTGGAGTATATCAACACACGCACAGTCCGGGGATTACTACGTCGGCTTCACGTTGGTTTGTCGGGAGAATTTTCCGTAAAAACGAAGTATTCTTTCACTTCTCAACACGGCATTTGCGCAGGCAGCGGAAAGAAGTGGCAACAGACACTGGGCTCAAAAACACTCAAGCACTTGTTCTGGGTGGAAGAATTCTTCTGGTTTTTCTATCGCTCCCTCTCTTTTTCTCTCTGCTCTCCACGTGTGTGTGTGTGTGGTGCGTTACTGGCAGGCAAATTGTTTGCAGATGCAGATGGATCAAATTTTCCGACCGCAATCGGCGGCGCAGGCAGGAAGTTGAACCGACGCGGAGCCCGGGCAATTTTCACTAACAGTATTCTGAGTCGATCGGTTCGCTGCTGCCACGGTCAAATCACTGCGGCCAGATCTTCGATTCACTGCACGAGCCGGGGAGCGTTGCGGGAGCTTCGATCGGGAACGATCGGGCATCCGCTGGACCGCAAGGTTGAACTACACTTTTCACCACCGGGAAACGGAAGGAAAGTGTCTGAATGCACGCACACACAACCCACATCCGAGCGAATCGCAAGAAGTTGGCTGAAGTCGTCCACAGTCGACGCTTGGAGCCTGGCTCGGAACGGAACGGGTTCGACGCTACGTGCTACGGATCGCTCTGCGGGGACGGTGAGGAAGACTCTTCCAAATGATCTTGACCGTACGAAGGTCGTCACTTAACTAAAGAGCACTGGCTGGTCGTGGGTTGTTATATAAGTTTTTTTCCTTCCCGGTAGCGGAGCGAGCGCGCGCGCGCGCGAAGAGCGATCTTCTTCGGGAAGCTCGGCGCAGCACACCCCGATTCGGGCGATGATCGCGCGATCTTCGTTTTTCGAGGTCCATTCTTCGGCGGGTTTTTCTCGCGAGCGCGCCAGCGTATCTCTCTCGCCGCCGCTCCCGAGCGGCGGTTTTCCAATCCCGCGGGAGCAGCAAGCCGCCGTGTGCCGATGCTGCAGCAGCAGCGGCGTTGCATAACGAAGATCGGCATAAAGCGACACAAGGTGGAGAACGGCGCGAGACCGCGCGACCGAGACCCTGGCGGTGGGTCCCCGACGCGAAGAAACAACCTTGATCGTGAAAAGCACGCCCGAGAGAGCACGCTCCCGCGGCCGAAGCGAAGCGGGCGGCCCACCTTGCCCGGGCTGGTCCCGGTGGGGGTTGGCCCAGATCGAGTAGGAAGTTCAACGAACGACGCGGAAGCGAAAGAAAGCTCCAAAGCGAATCGGTGAAAGAGGGTACGATCGCCGACGCGCCGATGCTGCGCCTGCGAGCCGTTGAGTGCCAGTTCGTAAAGCTCTTTCCCCGTTCGTGAGGGGAACCGGGCACGTACGCCTCTCTCGCGCACTCTCGCGCACGCACTCATTTCACCAGATCGTGCGCCATTCTCGCTCATTCTCGTCGCAGATTCCGTTTTGTGTTCGTAAGTTTCCGTACTAACGCTTTCACTGCGCTCGGCCCTCGGTTGAGTCACTCGGAGCTTGCACGTTGCTGCGCCGTGTGAGAAATGGTCAGTTAAAGCTTCTGGTTTGGGAAAACCGGAGCGGAAGAAAACCCGCGAGCGACTCATCGCGGCATTGGCATGCATTTGTGCAAGTACTTTAACCTCTTGCCGGGTGGAGCATTGCACCGCCAGCCTCATGCGAAGCGCTGGTTGCGGTCGGAAAAATTGCCTGCATTTTTGTACACGAACGCTAACGGACCGCGGGGTCGGGTCGAACTACTCTAGCCCTTGCCCACTTGTTATCGCGTGACCGATCAATTTTGGACAAAAATGACCTAAAATTCTGACACATTCATTGTGGAACTGTGACCTGACAGCGGAGCGCATTCGCATTGTGTTCGTCTGCCATCCGCTGCTGCATCTTTTGTCACGGCAAGTGTGCTTTGAAAGTGCGCGAACTGGGCAGAAATTTGACACCACAGGCTGAGATGACGGAGGCTGATGAGATGACACGCGAATCGCGAAAACTGCCCCGGTACCGCTACGTACCGTTTTCGGTTCTTTATTTGCCTTTATTTGTTCGGTTCTTATCAAAACAACGACATTCCGGCGTGACACACGGCCATTCTTTGCATTTCAGACATCGTCTTTGATTTTTTTTCTCTCCCTCTCCCTCTCTTTCTCTCTCTCTCTCTCTCTCTCTCTCTCTTGCTTAAGCATGCCGACCGGGACACATTAAACATGCCGACCGAAATTGCATGCATAAGCATTCACCACTTATCTTTTGCGCCGCCCAGGTGCTACCCAACAGTGGACCATAAATCAGGGCGAATTTCCCAACGACTAGAAAATTAAACAAACGTTTTCCTCCCCTCCTTGTGGTGGGTTGCCACGTGAAGTGTGTGTGTGTATGAGAGATTTTGTTTCCCTTTTCACGAGGCACATAATAATAGAGCTGTGTGCGACAGTGAAATGCTAATTGATGGTTGTGCCCCAAATGGAAATTTTCTTGCCCTCTATTCAATCAGATTCGTTCTTATTCTGATGGCGGCGTTGGAACCTGCTGTTCGAGTTTATTTATGTGCCGTTCGGGTAGCGTTTATCCGGACGAGCTTAAATATTTGGGAAAACGGAGCCAGGCTGCGGCGATAGATGGATCTGAAATTTAAATTGCTAGATTGAAATCCCATAAATTTGCTAGAATTTTAATTGCTAGCCTGATCACAATGGACAAAGCAAAATCTTGCCTATGATTGTTAAGGTTTTTTGGCAGAACAATCTGGTTCGTTTGGAATAAATAATACAATTTAAAAACCTTCTAGTGTTTGTATCTAACGATATAGATCTCTAGCTATCGAAAATAGTGAGATTAAAAATGCTTCTAATAGTGCAACTTAAAAAAAGCTAAAAATCAGATTAATTTATACAAGCATGCATACTGGAGCATAAGAGTAGCCCTGTATTTCGTCACGGAAATGCAAGAAATGAAAGCAAAGAAAGGTAAGAAATAGCGGGAAGTTATTAGTGTTATAACCTGCGATGCACCCCACCGTGTGTCATGAGATCCCTGCTGCAATATCCTAAGTTTTCACACACACACACACACACACACACACACACACACACACACACACACACACACACACACACACACACACACGCACGCACACATGGCGGACCTCTGAAAGATTCATCTCATTCCTTGAACATGGTTTCCAAAGGGTCTTTGAAAGGGCATTGAAAAATAAAAAATTACCAAGTTCGAATAGCTATTTAAGATATTTTATATATTCGTAATCCTGCTTTATTCGCTATACTGTCTAAAAATCTGGTTTTCCAAAACTTCAAGGAAGTTACAGATTTAAACTAACCTTATAATGTTTGGCCGATGTATACACTTGTTTTTGTGTTGAGCAGCTTAACCTTTAGGCAGGGAAATAAATTTATATTTATTGCATTTTTTTTATTCAAAATAGAACATAACAAAAAACAAAAACTTTTTGTTACATTTTTAAGGTGCAAATGTAATTATCTTTTATTAATAAACCGTCTTGCTGCTTGCTTGCCTGCTTGCTTGCGACACGTG
>KB673645.1:5567406-5698030 GCA_000349145.1 Anopheles dirus
CACACACACACACACACACACACACACACACACACACACACACGCACGCACACATGGCGGACCTCTGAAAGATTCATCTCATTCCTTGAACATGGTTTCCAAAGGGTCTTTGAAAGGGCATTGAAAAATAAAAAATTACCAAGTTCGAATAGCTATTTAAGATATTTTATATATTCGTAATCCTGCTTTATTCGCTATACTGTCTAAAAATCTGGTTTTCCAAAACTTCAAGGAAGTTACAGATTTAAACTAACCTTATAATGTTTGGCCGATGTATACACTTGTTTTTGTGTTGAGCAGCTTAACCTTTAGGCAGGGAAATAAATTTATATTTATTGCATTTTTTTTATTCAAAATAGAACATAACAAAAAACAAAAACTTTTTGTTACATTTTTAAGGTGCAAATGTAATTATCTTTTATTAATAAACCGTCTTGCTGCTTGCTTGCCTGCTTGCTTGCGACACGTGCTCTCTATTGTTCGGCCCGATTGACAGATGTCAACTCTCCGCACGGTGTTCCCAGACATGATCACGGTGGTCCGCCAACACTTTTCAAAATAAGGACATCGCCTGGAATTATATTGACACAGAACGGAACGAAAATACTAACAATATTGTTAGTTGAACGAAAAAAAAATAAATTTATTTAATTCCGATCGGTGGACAGTGTTGCCATTCACAGTGAGTTCATTAAACCAACAAAGTAAGGAATACCGCAGAACACCACTGCAATAGGATTTGATATCGATAAGCAATGCGCAGCGTACGATCAATTGGCCGTGAGCGTTGCGATCGGTTACACGATTGCGATCGATTCGATCCCGATCGGACGATCGCCAAGGGATACGCGAGGCGAGGCATTCGCTTGAGACGTATCTCCCTTCCCATTGCCCGTATCAGTCCGCTGATTTCATTTACTTAGCAGAACACCAAACGCATTGTCCGTAGGTTGCTGGGTAATGAAAGCACAGTGCATGGCACCCTTCTCCCACTCTCTAACCAGCAGAAGCAGGAGTAGCAGCAGCAACAACAGGTATTGATCGCACACGGGAGGACCTACCACGAGGCGATCCGGCGTGCGGTGCGTGCTGAATCTCGATCACCGATGCTACAGTCCGCGATGCACCGCGATCAGCAGCGCCAGCGATCAATCATTCCTGATCGCATGTTACCAGTAATGGCACGATTTCTGTGCCGCTTGTCTCCCCCACCCTCGGCTCACGGCAGAACCGAGCCGCGAAATGGTTTGTTTTGGTTTGGTTCAAGAATTTAATGAAGTTGCTTCGCCACGGGATTGATTTACTTTCTGCCACTGCCACCGCCTTCGGTCCGGTGTTCGAACAAACTACTGCTTCGGCAGCTGCGGCGGTGCACGGGGGAGAACCAGGAGCATCTTGGAGCGTCACGAACCTTGGAGCTCGTGAAGTTATGGCAGGTAAAACGAAATGAGGAATGAAAAAAAAATGTTGGAAAGATAACTTTAAAGTTTCTCACTATCGCACCAGCGGATGCATCGGGCGCAGGGCTTCCACGGACCGCGGGTGGCGTGGAGATGGGTTTATTAGAACGATTCCGCTTCCGTCGGTGTTGATGATTCTCAAGATAGCGCATTGAAAGCAAATTACGACAGCGCCGACGACGACCTGGTGTTAGTGATAGAAAGTTAGCGAAATTGACCAACGTTCGCCGTTCGGAGGAAAACGAAATGGCCTCCCCCTCTCGAACGGCAGCGACGTGATTGCGGTCTTGCAAGCGCATATCATATCATTAGAAAACCGTGCCGTTCTACCGTTGGTGGCGTTAGGCGTCGGTCGGAGAACCTGCCGCGGACGCCGGTGCAACGAGCGAGCGTAATAGAAATGGAATCTACCCCACCGGTAGGTTCAATAACACCGCGCGTCCGTAATCGGTGTTGGTAGCGTTTAGAGATGGGCCAGCGAAATTGTTCCACAAACATAGACGGTGGCTCCCCCATTGGCATCGCCCATTAGAGGCCAGCGAGCAGCAGCCAGTAGCAAGTGGGCGAACGAGAACACGGCTAGAACCGACGATGATCCGGTAGTGTTTGTTTACGATCATTTCTACGATAGACTAATAACAGGCGGCGTGTCGGCGGCTTGTCCGCGCACAGGCCGCGATAGCCAAGACCCAGGTGGATCGTGCTCCGGAGGCCATCCCGGGTGGGGTGGGAAATCGATCGAACCTGCGAGGCTCGACCGGATATGGCCGGAAAGTTAGTTAGCGGATCTAATTGCCACCACCCGCCCGATCGGCAGGTTGGACACGGGCCGGAGTACCGGCGGTAATGCACTTTCGTGCACATAATCCATAAACGGTTGCGGTTGCCGTACATCGCCTTCGGTGCAATCGACACGCCGTGCGCCGGAGAATGGAACCTGCTCCAGTAACGTCACCGTTTGGTCAACCGAACCTTGTTTATTGATATTCGGAGGATGTTTGGAACCGTTGGCTTTCGCCGATAATGACAGGGTTCTAATGTTCCAATCTCGCAGGGGGCGGCCGTCTCGCTCCACAATCACCGCCATCTGCATCGCACGCTGGATCATCTTTCGCTCGGTTCGTGTGACGACGCTATTCATCGATCGGCGGGCGACAGAAGCGCGCGGCTGCGGAACTAACGGTGTTCCAGGCCGAAGGCTTTCCTTCGTACACCGTCCGTGCCGTTCATCTCCGAGATACGTGTGCGATGTGCGCGCAATAAATCAAATCCGCGGAAAAATACTAATTTATTATTTTATAGCAACTAAATCATGCTCGGGCCTTGCTCCGAGGGTCCTGTGTCTCGTTTCACCCTCGCCGTATCAACAGCCACAATCCCGGTAAGCTCGCGCAGGGCTGAGTATCCCCACGGCACACCGTGGAGCGCGGCGTTCGAGTGTGCTATGGAAAGGCACACTCCGACGGTGCCCGGTTTTTCATCCGACGAGACCATAAATCCTCAGCGGATCGTGGAGCACGGGTGCAGCGATGTTGCGGGTGCTAAAGTGGTCACCCTGTTCGCGCGTTCGGCTGCGTTCGATCAATCCTCGGAACACCTGAAG
The DNA here is from genome assembly GCA_000349145.1 of Anopheles dirus. NCBI lineage: Eukaryota > Metazoa > Arthropoda > Insecta > Diptera > Culicidae > Anopheles > Anopheles dirus. The sequence goes on from KB673645.1 coordinate 5,570,470, forward strand.
ACAGCTCTTTTGGTGCGCGTGATTGAGACGTAATGCAATGCGCCGGACAAACAGACGCCGCACTTAGAGCGCGACACGTCAAGTCCAGCGACCAGCGTGGAAGGGTGTTATGATAATTAGACCTAGTACCCTAGTACCATGAGCAGTTAATGCTTGCCGATCAAGTGGCTTAGCTCTGACAGTTTCGCATTGGTGGCGGTTTTTTTTTGTTTCGTCCTCCCAAGAGGCTACCTTCGATAGAGGGGTTAAGTGAGAATTGCAAATTGATGCTCAACACCGAGAGCACTCAACCCATCGTGGCATCTTCGTTTTACGATCGCCACGCACCGGGTCGCTGTTGCCAAGCAATCGTCGTACCGTTTGCTACTTTGTAGGGGCGGCTTCATAACTGTTGAACGCTAGGCCCCTGGTGCCTGTCGAAGATGTTGATGGTACCCGGAATGGCAACGTTTTGATAGGTTTGTGTTTTAGTAGGGCAAAGTTGATGGGCCGCTAGGAGAGCGCCTGCTGGGCCGCGGTGGCCGGTTTGTGTGCGTACTGCGGGAAGTGGCGTATATCGTTTAGCCTCTCTGCGATGGCCAACGTTCACGGCGCGCACCGATCGATGGGGTGTTTTTAGTAGCATATTTAATGTCCATATCAATTTTCTGGTGTTGAGCGTAAACACGTTTTCACATCGTATTCGACGGACACACGTGAATCATTTGAAGTTGCAAAGCTGTTGCTGGGAGAGTTATTTTCTTCCGCGGGTGGTATTGTTTGTGGTGTGAATTTGTGAAATCATTGCAGAGGTTTCAATTTTCTTGGCACCCGTTGCACTTAATTACTTACTTGCCAGTTAACACCTGATCGTCCAGATAGTTATTTGGTACCTATTCTTAAAGTTAATAGGTACCAAATAACGCATCGCTACTAATTACTGTCTGTCATTCTGTTCTGTTCATAGTTTCCGATTTTGTATTCAATATGCATCAATGTAAAATAGATTTACATTGGTTTATTAATATTATCTACATGAGAAATACATTGACGCTAAGATACATGAGACCATAACCAATAGATAGAATAGGACTATGATACCTACAGGTTGTTGGTCGCACAGTTCGAATAATACTTGTTGTTTGATTATTCTTGATATCCCATCTTTGTTCTTTGATCTGACCAAAATATGTATTTTGTTATAGTTATCTTATATGATTCTTCCTCTGTGATTGTTTGTATTATTTTTATATTTGCCGGTATGATAGGAGGTTGTGTTTGTGCTTTGTTAAAAACTAAAACATAATTGAATAATTTAGCATTTTAATTTTAAAAATGATTTTTTTTTTCATTTAAAAATAATCAAATATTTTATTTAAAACAAATAATTAAACTTTTAACTTTTTTTAATTTTACTACTTAAATTTATGTTGATTTCGATTTTGAATTTGAAATTTGACAATATTTTTGAAAAGCACTAAACAATGCTTGGCATTTCTCCAGTACCAATCGTATATTTGAATGTCATTGTTGAATCTCACAATCCGACATAGCCCATGTAATGTACACATGAAAAATACTTTCAATTGAACGTGTGTTAAAGAGTTATCAAACGTATATAAAAACAGCATCGAATAGCGTGCGTCACATCGAAATGGCTGCATCAATTTTCATTTGCATTTTTTTCTCTCTCCCCATTCGTCAATTTGCACGATACATACCTTTTTTTATTAAATAATATCGATTTCAGTGATCAATACTGTGCATGCGATAAGTATGGCGAAAAACGTGTGAAAGCGTTAAAGCGTCGTTTGAAAGTCTCCCACCCCAAATGCACGTCAGCGCGTCCCGTGTGTGAATCGACGGGTTTTTTTTTGCTTCTCCGTGCTCTGCAAACAAAACCCTTATTTCTGCCCCCTCGCACACTGCACTGTATCAATTGCAAAAATCCTGAATTGGCGCGAAAGTTCCTTTCTCCAGCATCTGCTGTTTCGGTTTCGGCTACCGCACTCTGCCCCGCTGTCCATTAATCCGATTTCCATCAAATCATATTAAACTAATCGGCTAACAATTCCTGAAAATGGAGAACCAAAGTCGTTGCAAGCCGACTGCTCCCACACCCTGCTCTATCTGTCTCTCTCTCTTGATCTCTACGTCTCCTCTGCTTGAGAGCAACCGCTCGGGGGGCCCCGATCTGGGGATGGGAGGCGTTCGCGCATTCGAAAGCTGCTGGGTGGCTGGCGCATTCGATAACGAGAAAGACCATGCGTCGGCCGCTCGATAAAGATTCGTTTCGCGGTATGCGTGGAAAAAGGTGCGCGCGCGCGCGTGAACGCGTTTCCCCCTGGGGTCAGGAAAACTGGGGGCTGTGTGTGTGTGTGTGTGTATGCGAGCGGGGGTGCGAGTGGCGGGTTGGTTCCGAAAATATCTTCCCACCAACGCGGCCGCGGCCGATCGAACGACCTATCGATCGCTCGATCAACTTTCCACCGGTCGGACTCCCCGGGTGGAACAGTCAGTGCAGGGTGGGAGAAAAACTGCGTTGATTGTTACTATCAATCAATCGGTCGTCGTCGTCGTCGTCGTCGTCGTTGGTCGCATTACTATCGGAGCGGGAACAGGGAGTTAGCGAGAACAAGCCTCTGGTTGACTGCCGATAGAGGGTATGATTGGGACGGATGTAACCGGAGGGTGGTTTTCCCGGGAAAGAGGCACCCCCCCGGTGGGAGTTTTGTCGTTGCCGAAGTAGGAAATTCAGTTCATCGAATGCAGCGGACCCGGCCCGGCGGGTTCGTCGCTTGTTTCTCATCGAAATTGATCGTTCGAAATGGAAACTAGGCTGCCGGACAGCCTGTTGATCTCGAATCCGATGCACGCTTTACAATTTGCTGTTCGATACGCGAGCGCTTGGTGGGTGACATTACGACGTGCCAGGGCTAACTGGCTTTCTTTCTTAAGCGTTTTTTTTTGCTCTTTCTCTCTCTCTCTTCGTACGATCAAATCGGCCGATTCCAATTGATCAAAACGATGGGAAACGAACAACAAATCGATGATGATTTTCTTGGCCGGTTCGAACATCAACCGTTAAAAACTACGACGAACCAAAATTAGCTACTCGCAACCGTGCTACCTCCCTCACACGGTGGTACTGTTAGTGACCATCGCGTGGTTTTGTTGCAGGTGTCGATTTTTCGAGCTTTTTTTCCTGCAGCGAAGGGCCTTTTATTTAGCGACTTTACGTTCGAATTAACCTTTTTCGTTGATTTGCTTCGTGCTCGGTGGTTATTAAATTGCATTTAAACTACCCAAATAGTTTTAGGGAAATCCATTCGTACGATCTTCAAACACTTCATCCCTCGCACGTCTACCATCGCAAAAAAAAACAAAAACAAAAACCAAGTCCCCCTTTCCATTTCAGGGAAGCGCTGCGCCGGGCCCTTCGTTTTTCGTTGCACATAACTCGTCTGCCGAATGGGGCTCAATTTCCGGCTCATTTGCCCGGTCGTGCTCGTGTCCGTCCATCGTTCCCGGTATCATTATCATACACGGACTCCACGGAACAGCCACCCTCACCCGGTGTAAAATGAGATGTTTCGGTGGCGATGGCGGCGGCATCGGCGACGGCAGCAGCGTAAATACTTACCGCGTCCAACAAGGGCGAAGGGCTCATTAAGGGGGTGACCCATTTCTTCTGCCTTTCGGCCGGTGGGTTACCCATACCGTAACCCGCGCGCCGGTCGCGGTCGAAACACACTAGTACATAAGTGTTTTACGTGTGCTGTTCCGTGTACGCCAACGTCCGCGTGAGGAGGCGGAAGTTAAAGAAATAACAGAATCAACTCATAACATCATCATTACCCTTGCCGGTGGTATTAAACGACGGGCAAAAACATTTTCATGGTCGGCGGAGTTGAAAATACGTGTTTTTTTTTCTTCTCATTGATGATGTTTTGGTGGGATTAATTTGAACACTTTTCCTTTCTTCTAAATATCAAAGGGCAAACGAATACCGAAGTCTTTGTCCAAAATGTACTAGTTACCCAAAATAACGCAAATTAAAAAAACATGTTTTACTTAGGTGTTTATACAAAATTTTCGGATCAGAGTCATGTCCAAATTTATGTACACATTATTTTTGTATGTATTATTTTTGTATGTATTTTGTATTTTGTATTATTTTTTTTATTATTTTATTTTGTATTTTGTATGTCTAATAATATATACATTTAAGTAGCAAAATCTTCAGAGAGGATCATTTGCTGTAAAAATGCATTAATTGTGTTACTAATGATATGCATAGCATAATTACTTTTTATTGAATTTGTCCAATTTAATCTCACAAGTATGATTATTTTCGTGGAGTCATTAGTCTGCATTCATATGTTCATCATCTATGCTTTGTTTCTTTGTTTAATGTTTTATAATATGCCGGAAACAGCACCAGTTCTGCACGAATCACCATCAATTGCTGATAAATTCGTTAACAATTTATTACCTTTCCCGTATCAAGAATAGTCTATTGCCGCGGTTAGAGAGTGTGTCCATCATCGTTTGAAAACTGCACCACTGCACCAAGATGCAGCACCGGTAGCTCATCGTATATCGCCTCTTGCTGCCGCCAGCAGTCGCCAAGATGCAGAGAGAAATTAATGCAACAGTTGCAGTTTCGTCCTAATCATAATCCACGCGCCGCGATAGCCACAATCGTGGTCTGCGTTTCCTCTTTCGCCACGGCGTTCTTTTGGATAGGGCCCGGATAATCGGACCCGTGTGTGTTGTGCACTTACTGTGCGTCGGGATGGCAATAATTTGAGTAATACTCATCACGGCGTTCCGGCGCGATGGCAAAAGCAGACAGCTCCTTCGGGGACCGGTGCCGCCCTAACAGAAGTCGCTCGGCAGATGTGGCCCATCGGTCTGGGTAGGGCTTTTGCCACCCGGCTTGCGTCCGATTACGGACACCGGGAACGCTACGCGAACATCAGCGACACTTCTCTCGACATTCCTTCCGCGTTCGATTCGTCTTCCTTTCCCCTCCCCCCCCCCCCATTTGGGTGCCATCTCATCCTCACTTTGTCCCCTTCCCACAAAAATCATGATGATGACCTCGGTGGTGTGTACCCGGTGTACAGGTACCGTTTTTAGCTCCACTCGGCACCAACATACGGTCGCGGAAAAACGATCATAAATAAAATGACAATCTTGGTCCGCGCCACACCACACTCCATGCCTCCATTCCTACGCCCGGTAGGACCTTCCGCAGTCGTCCTGCCAACGGAACGATGCACGGGCCAATGGAACGGGGCCAGCCGTTAGGATGCGTTTTTTTTTTGTTGGTTTCGTTGTGTGTCCCATTGGCGATACCGGTAAGCAGATGCCGGTAAGCGTTTGTTCCCCAGTCATTCCCGAACGGTATGCGCCCGGCGATTGTGATTCACGGCACACAGAGGGAAGAAAGCTTTTCACAATGTGAGCCCACGAACAGGCGAAGCGGTGGTTGGTGTGGTGCGCCGGCTCAATGCATTTATGATTGAGCTTTTGTGTGCCGTTTTCCAATCCCGGGTGTTGTCCGTCAGAGGAAGATTCTGCTTTGTGCAAAACTAGCCGTGAAACAGCTGGTTAGTGGCCAGTGGTTGGCAAAGAACACTAAAACTTTATAAATAAATAAACTTTATAAATAAATGCTGCTTCTGAATAGTTAAACATTTCCAATATCAAGAACTTTTAAAACAAATGTCCTTATCTGTTGTCCTGTTTTGTTTTTACCCTGTATATACGTTTGATGTGTAGTTGTGTTAAGATATTTTTAAATTTGTTTTAAAAAACGATATTTGCAGATTGTGAGGTTTTATGATTGGATATATCAATTTATATGTACATCAACCTCAACAATAGCAGCTAACAGCACTAAAAGCTTTAGACAGGAATAAGATTTTTGTCATATGTTTTATACATTCTGTCACATTTCTTAAGTATTTGAAGCAAACTGGGACATTGATACGTTTGGGTTTCGATTTTTGCGACGCATTTGAAGCGACTGACATCGTAAACAATCAATTTTCCGGCTACTTAATGTATTTTTTTATATACCTTCAAGTATATAAAAAAGCAATTGCTATACATGGTTCGAATGATCATGTTTTCAGCATTATGCCGAAAAAATCGGAACCAAAACATTCTACCAAAACAATAATTAAATTCAAAAAATACGAAATTCCTTATTTTGTGCCTGAAAACTGCATTAAACAAGTCATAATGCATCTGAAAAATCGTTTAACAATATATTTACATTATTAAAGGTTGTATGAAGCTTCCAGTATTTTTATTTGAATTTTAAAACGATTATTTGTATCGAAAAAAAAAAGAATTTTCCCAAGTGGGCGTATAGTTATGTCACCAAGAGTGATTTTGACGGTTGTGAAAAAAAACAGTAATAGTGTGTGTAAAAATGTGGAAAAATCACAAAAGACGTATTTTGTTATTCTACAACTTAGTACAACATCATCATCTCTTCAAGTTTTTCTTGTATTTTCAAAAAACAGATGGACGTATAGTTATGTCACGGAGTGTGTAACATATTTTATTAAAGAGATAGATTTTCATTTTTAATCTTTTTAATTTTATTCTATACCAAGTGAGGTGGGCTATTATACAACATATAAAACAATTCAAATGTTTTTTTTTTACATAAATTAAAAAAACCTTGTTGGGCAGATATCTCCTTCTACTAGGTACAAAAACACCTAGAAGAAGAGTTAAGTGAGGTGGGCTGTTGTACAACCAAAATAGCGAAATAAAATGATTTTCAGTTTACATCCAATGCTAGTCATATTTAAATTTGCATTTCTTCACTTGTTACGAAGATTTTTCTTGATAATATGAACATAAATAATGTTTGACTCACTTATTCCCTGAGTTTGGCCTCCACTGGCTTATTGCATCCTACTGACTGTTCCTAACGCGCACAACGGTACGGTGCACGAGGCGGATGAAATGAATAATGTACGCCTTTGCGTGGTACGATGTGCAACAGCGCGGCCGCATCACTTCCGGAAGGCAGCACAACGAAAGCGGCTGCCTAGATACGATTACAATTCGGTGTCCCATCGAACATTATTTATCATGCGCTAGCATTGACCCGCGCGCCTCTCGACTGCCACCTAAGCACCCGTAGCTATCTCGAATTCCATACCTTTCAATTCGATTCGGCGTTCCACTGGTGGGCGCTAAGCGACACAAGGGTACACATTTCTCCCGTCCACAGGGAGGGGGTTTCGGTTTGGTTTGGTTTAGGCGCGCGGTAGAATTACCGCATCCCCGGTCGGTCACTGATGTTAATGATGAGATATAAACACCAGTCAAAGGCGGCACCACCAGCCTGTTTGCTTATCGGCTGTGGAAAGACGGTCCTCCTGCGCGCTTGTTAAACCGCACTTACCCGTGCGGAGGGCGCAAAATATGATTTGCGAGGAGTGGATTATTATGATCGTTAGAAGGGGTGAGATCCGTATTAGGAGCCGGTCGGTCCGGTGGCTGCGAACGATCCTGCGTCTGAGTGACGGGGCTGAGTTTTCGAGCTCGACCCGGTCGGAGCCGTAAATTCCATGTCACTTTTTGGTCAACACTCGGGCCGGGTCCTAGGGTGGACGCGCGACCCCTCACGGCCAAACTGGGTCAGTGTTCGAGAGCTCGGCGAGAACGACGCACGTGAAACGTGCACGGCGAATCGGGGCGCAAATTTCTCCGTTGAAAATTAATCCTTCCCCGGCGAGGAGGTGTTTAGTGTCAGCGCGCTTTAGGGATGCCATTCGGATGCTATCTAATCGAAACTTTCATCGCGGTCGCGGCATCGAAGCGGCTGCAGCGCGGGCAGCCTTCGGAAAAGGGAGCGAAATTATAAGGAATGATTTAAATTCGATACACCGCCCTTCCAGCGTTCGAATCGGTGCCGGCACGGGTGGCTGGAGGAGTTACACGAATTTAAGAATTAATCGTTCGCAAATGTGGACGGGAACCGTTTTCATTCCGATATCCCTGACACACGCGGCGGGCCATACCGGGCGTTCACTTTCGTTTCTTTTTTGGTTTATTTTTTTAAGCTCCTAATTTTATGTCTGGAATATTTTCTTCTTCTCCAAATCGATTTATCCCCGGAACAACCTATTGGCAGAGAGATTGGACAGGATTTTCCTAGCCGAGCCAATACATAGCAGTAATAATCATCATAAGAGCCATCCCGCAGCAGTACACGCACGCGCATGGCACACATTGTGGGGTCGATTAATGTCATCCAGAGCGTGTGGAACAGTGCCGCCGCATGTGGGCAGGAAAGCCGCTAAAGTGTGCCACTTTTACGAGCACTTATTTCGGTCCAGCGACGTGTGTCACCGGTTGATATCGCGAAATGCGCTCGGTGCGGACACTCGCAGGAACCATTCGTGCCAGTTGTATCGGCGGACGTTGACCGGCACTTTGGAAAGATTGACCGAGACCCGCATACCTTCCGACATCGATCGTTTGGGCTTGTTGTGATGAAATTGTACTCTGCGACTCTGAGCATCAATCGCCCACTCTTGTGAACCAATGACCCTTCGTGTGTTCACTCTCTCTTCTGGTAGAATTTGTCTGCATTAACTTTCCAAGTATCTGGATGGCGTGTCCTATGTTTTGAAAAACGATTTTTGTAGATCTTCCTAATTGCTTCATCAAAAGTATCACATGGCCGGAGCTGATTTCTTCACCGCTTTTTGTGTGATACGGTGACGTTAATCGATGTCGTTAGAGAAAGGCTGTGTAAGTTTGCTGGGAATGCTTGGATGATCCGCTTCCGGGACATTTTCGACTCGGGGTCAATCTTAGGAGGTACATCACAAAAACACACGAGGATGCAATTTCGTTTTCTGTTGACCATTAGGCTCGCCAAAAAAAACAACGCACTCCTTCCTCTTTTCACGAAGAACATGCGATTTGCAACCGCTTATCCACTCTCTTTTTTCCGCCGGCGACAATCACTGCCCTTCGTTTCCCTTTCATATCCATCGCGGGCGATGTTTGTTAGTCTAATTGCTAATGGTTTTCCGCTGTCGTGTTGTGATAGTACCCGAAATCGGCGAACTCAAATTCCCAATCCACTACGGCCCAACGTCGCTACGGCATTAGGGTTCGAATTTGTCCGCGTAGTTGGTATAAATTCGTACCGATTGGCAACGGTAGTTTACGTGCCGGCGCTTGCGCGAACCAAAAAAAAAGCGAAAATTAAGTGACCAGGTCAGTGTGTCTATTAGGGCTCATTACGCAGCATAAAAAGCTCGATTGTTTTTGCGGCGTGCGTATGCGCGTGTGTGTGTGTGGGGGGCGGGGAGGGATTGTGTCAGGGGTGTTTTTTGCCCGTTTCTGTCTGCTCCTGCAAACGCGCACAAATGACTGCACCCGCGCGCGCGCCTGTGTGTGTGTGTGCCAAGCCGGGTCAATGGAACAATTCGCGCGAGCCCGCTCGCCCGGCGCTGCACAGGAAATTCATCGCGAAATGAGGGAGCACGAGAAAATTGCCACCGAAATCGAAATAACGAAGAAATCAAGTTTGCAAACGCACAACACTTGGTGCGCCGCGAAGCGAGAGAGAGAGGAAACATTATAATCACGGTGCAATTGTTGGCGGCTGACCGGTCGATCGTCAACAAATGTCTTGAGCCGACCCGGGCGTGTCGTTTGTGTGCGTGTGTATGCCCCCGCTTCGAGAGGGAATTTCCCAATTTTCCGCGAAGGAGAAAGTAACACATGAACTTGCGGCCGCTCGAATCTAAAGTGTTTGTTTTTGTGCGCGCGCGCGCGTGTGTGTGTACAGTGCACAACGAGCGGGAGGATTTTGACATCGTACGTGCGGCAGTGACCGATGGGGTCATCGCGGGAGATTCATTGTCTTTGCGATGGTCTTGTTCATTGGTTTTTAATGATGTTTCATCAGTGGAACAAAAAAACGGTTTGAACGAACGACTCCCCTTTTCCGGTGAAATCCGATGTACTATTCGGACGTTGCAGACGTAGACGAGTTGTGGCCACTCCTTTCTTTGCGTACGCTGTTCTTTCCCGCTACACTGCCCGTGATGATGCGTGGTGACATCAATTGGTGTCGCAAAATCTTGTCCAACTATCTCTAATTTGCTTTTAATTTCTTCTTTCTCTTCGGTACGACCGGAAACGTATGCGCTGTGTGTTACTTATCGCAAATTGTACCAGCATACGAAGGCATAGGCGATGCTTTGGTGCGATGTTAGTTTCTAGGTCGCGTGTGATCTTGACCACTATTTCACAGACAGTCTGATACATACAAGGGATTACAAGGGTGATACATGGCTCTATCTTCGTGGTTTTTCCGGGTCAAATATCTTCGTTCTGGGTGTTGATATATAATGTATCCGCTACCTTCGCATATACCTATATAATGTACAATATAGCTGTCTAAGGATGCTCCTAGCAGTGTGAAAGTGGTCAAATTTCCACTTGGAAAGAAAAACATCCCGACTACTCTAAGAGTTCTTCTCAAGTCCACACAACTTCAATACTATTTCGCGCTAAGTCAAAGAAAGTCAGGATTTTTTTTTAATTAAAATTGTTCGCCACGAGGGCTGTACAAAGTCATCTTAAAAATTAATACACAAGGGCACAACGTGAGGAGAGAGGAAAATAGTAATGATGGATACAAACGGGAGAAAGGGGATAATAAACACGACATTAGGATGAGCTGGACAAGAGACGAGAACGGAAACAGGCGAAGGAAATATTGTGGTCGAACAAGTCCCCAAGGCGTTGGCAGGCTCTAGCCCTACATGATGTTATTGTAGGATGTTGGCTATGAATAGAATCCGAGCATGCGTAAACCGATCTCTGAGGCTGGTCAGTTCCAGCAGGTTACACCGCACTGGATAAGAAGGTAAGGCAGTGCTGGGGTTGTTTAGGAAACGCCTGACGGTAAGTCTCGTGAACTTCCGCTGCACCCTCTCCAACCTATCCATGGCGGTTATGCTTGAGGGCAGTCTACACGGGCATAGCCGAGGATGGGTCGAACCCAGCAGCAGTACAGCGCTTTAAGGCATAGGGGGTCTCGAACCTCGCTCGCCATTCGGCTGATGAGGCCCAAGACACTGCTGGCTCGCTCAATGACTGTGTTGAGATGGTGCCACACCCCAACGAAACACGAGGAAGACCAACGAAACACGAGTCATCATTCACTATGCTTATAATTTTAAAACATTTTGTTGTTATTGTTGTTCATACTCTTTTCAAAAGTTCTAGCAAATATCTCTAACACTGGTCAAAGTATCGGCATTTCAGTTATCACTAATTTCGTTCCTCTTGAATGACATAAATAAAATTTTAAATTTCTGTTATATTTTAGATTGAATTGAATCTTACATTGTAATTCCATTTGTAATTCAGAAGCATTAATTTGCATTTGTTCGTCAACTTATATTGGTAGTTTTTTGAACGAAAAATTCGCGAATATAGTTTATATATCGTTAGAAAATCTGTTTCAATTATTCAATTTCTGTTATTCAAATTTCATCCATACTTTCTCAGAATGTCCTATCAAGTAGTCTGATTGTCTATGACGATAATATTACTGCGGATTCAGTTTCTCCAGGTATTTTTTTTATTTCTTCTACATAAAAATAAGTCACGATAGTTTTAGGAACTATTGTAAAATACAATAAAAATTGAAAAATTTAATGAAAAGTTGTTCGCAAAGGTTTCCATTGAATGATTACATCAGCCATTGCAAAATGACACACATTCAACCGGGTATTGCATTCTAGGCAAATGCCTCGTCCTTACCGCCCGGGCGACCGTTGCGTGCCAGCGTTTACGACGTGTTATCAGCGCAATGTGAAATAATTACTAACGCATTGGCACGTAGGTGGCACTCGTGGCACGTTATTTACGATACGGCAACCGGCGGACCTGCCAGGAAGTGATTCCCGACCGCCAAGCACCGCCTCCCGCTCGTGAGTACGTGTCGCTCTCGTATCAGTTAAAGCGGTGATTAGACTTTAATTGCCATTTAAGGAAGGAAACAGGCGAGAAAAAATCTCCCCCATCGGTCCCGGGACTGGTTTTGCTGCCAAACAAAACGCTCCCATCTCCACGGCGAACGGGGCAGATGCGCCTCTGCGCAGCGATCGCGTTGCGTCGTCTTCGCCGAGCCTGAAAGTGTGCCTGCATCAGGGACCCCATACGAAGCGTACCGAGATATGTCCCAGTCCTGTGGGGCCAGCTGCACGATTGCATCGAAGCGCACACATCGAATGGTTTTCCGGTATGGGCAAGATAACATGTTTAGACTTCTTTTCGCACTGGCACGCACGCTCTGCGAAAGGCGCGTTGGGTTGGCTGGTGAAGGCTCGGAAGCATGAACGTCTTGCCCAGTCCCAAATCTCTTGGCCGTGCTGATTTTAACGCCCCAAATTCCAAACCATCCGACGGGGCAAACGCCACAGTGATAGTTTAGCAGTTGGCAAGGGCACAAAAAAAAAGAATACTATCCCCACACCGATCCGTGACCCACTTCTGTGGGATCAAGTTTATGGTCATCAAGTTGCGTATGCGTAATTCCGGTATTACCGACCGGTCGGCCGATCAATCGATCCTCCACCGGCAATAAACAGCATCCATCACGGCGGTTTCATCGCTGAAAGTGGTAAGAAACAAATAGAGAGCGAACGCCAATCCTTCCGGGGATCGTGTGAATCTGGGCTGGGAAGCTGGCTTCCGTCGCGCTTTTGCGGTGGGGAGGGGGCCGAAGAAGATAATTCGGTTATGCACTTTTCTGCGCTAGTTTCATTCCATCCGTCAAAAAGGGCAAAAATGGTCCGGGTCAAACGGAAGTCAACACTTTCGGTTCGGCATGTTTTTGTTCCTGGTGTCGGGGTCTTCCACCGTTTTGCTTATCGCCAACCGACGGAAGCGTTCGGGTTGCTAGTTTTCCATCGACCAACCCATATCAATCGAGTGAATTTGTTTTGTGCAGACACAGACACACACACACACACACACACACACACACACCGACACAGATACACCGGCTCCAATCTGACCCGACCTATTCGTTATGAACGTCCAGTGGTGAGAAGGAAAATGATACCTTCTGCCCCTGGTAGGCGGGCTCATCGTGCAAAACTCATTTGTGCCCTTTAGCCATGGGAGCTAGCGTCGGTTCGAATTTCCCGCGGATGAACTATCGACGCACCGGGTGCTTTTGTTTTAAGTTTTCGGTAATTTGTCACACTTTTACCACGGGAAGCAGCGGTGGTTCACATGTGTGTGCCCGTGCCAGCAGATGCGCTGCGTGGTATGATCATTTTTCGTTATCAATGAAAGTGAAGGTTTTCCATGAGCGTGCATGAACAGTCATAATAGTCGATTTATGTGGGGTAGGCGGGCGCGCCGGAAAAGGGAAGAGACAATCTGAGCTTAAAAGGCATCGTGATTCGAGTTTGGTTGAGCCGCTGTGTGTGTGTGTGTGGTACACCTTTGAACTGAACACACTGCAAAGTGGAAAACTTCCCGAAAAACAATTTTCTCCTCGCTTCTCACCCTCCCGGCCGTCGTTTCATCCTTCAGTCTGAATTTAATTCGATCTGAACTACACCGCCTTTTACCCTCTCTCCCTTACTTCCTCCCCTCACACCGACCGAAGGGAACGGAACGACGAAAATTTCAATCTTCCCCCCACGAGCTGACCTTGATATAATTTTCACTTTCCATCAGCCGGGCGTGAGTTTTCACCAAAGCCGCCCGAGCTCCCACTGAATTGCCTAAATGATTTTCCCAGTGAATGATGAGTTTTGGAATCGACTCTCACTGTTCCTGTACAGGCAGCGCGTGTGTGCGCTCCCGTGCAATGCCGTGTATGCGCTGCCGCTGCGCGCGATGAATGGAATAGATATCGCTGAAAGTGAAATGCAATGCTCGGTCGGTGTCGGGTTTTATATTTCGGCGGTACTCGATTTTTCCACACGCCTTCACTCGCCCGCCCGAAGCCGTTTAGCCGTGTTTTCCAACCCTCGTTCGGAGGGTTGGTATGTTTTGATGGCTCCACCAAACAAGGCGTCACGGATTCTACCTGGGCGAGCTGGCCGCGCGCAGCCGGAGGAAGTTGAATTAGGGTTAATTATAATACGAATCGTTTGTCTCACACTCGGCGGCTCGTCCAGCGGAACAGAACCGGAAGCAGCAGCTTAATTGATTACCGTCGATGACAGCGCTGTGGAAGCGAAATCGGATCGCGACCGATGGGTTCCTGCTCCTATCCAGCCCCGAAGCGGTGAGATTATCGATTCGCCGGCGGGAATCCGGGGGAAATTTCGAGCAGTTGTGCGAAAACGGATTGAGGTTAAGGTTGTGTCGGTGGTGCGAAACAACCATTAGTGGGTTTCGATAATGCCTATCAACGACTGGATGCGTCCGTGAGAATACGGTGAGCAATGTTTCCATTTTGTCTACGGGATCGAAGACCGGCCATCTGCAAAATCATCTAGAAAGAATCAACGTTGTTCGCTACCCGCTTGTGCTTCGCTGGCTAATTAATATGTCGTTGCATCCATAAACATGTGCTACGATACCTATGCCGGTGATGATGCTGGTGATGATGATGTAGTAAGTAGAATTTCTATAAATTCTTTGCTAACAACCCACTAAACCTTCGGCCCCGTCTCGTGGATGAACCGGTCAAATAGGTAATTTACATATTTTATTGCCGCTGTTTATGGTGTGCTTTGGTCCATGCTTTTATCCATCGACACAGTGTATCACAACGTTCCTGAGACCGAAGGCGCTCGGAAGGGGTAAAGTTCGAAACGCATTCGTGTACGCAGTACCGTTCCTCGACATGCTGTAAATCATATGTCAATTTGTGTTTATAGCCTATGATTTTCCATCTGTTCTGTATAGCGTATCACTGCGGGAGGTTTTTTTATCGCACGCACAACTTCTGGGGAGTAAGTTTGTTGGTTTCCTGAGAACGCACAGGAAGAACGTAGTAGAGAAGAGAAAAGCTCAGCGCTGCGAAGACTTTTCATCACAGCAAATCTTTGATTTTAACATATTTTAATGGTTGGTTTGTGTTTTTTCTTCTCTCTTTCAGGTGAGTGCGATGCGATTTTGCTACAAAAAAGTTCATCCCACTGTGCGATACAAACATTTCGAATGCTTCCTTGCGACTGAACTCGATTGCCAAAACACTCCTGTGCCATCTCTCGCGTTTGGCACTGGCACTCGCTATCCCATATTCATGATCGCGCTCGCAAAAAGCTTTCGCACAGCCATCGCATCAGTGTAGGTGAGTTCCCGGGCTGGGGTGGGGATACTGCGCGAACTTCTCCACCAAAGGCTGCTCAGCACTCTCGTCTCATCGATTCGAGCCCGGGTTTTTCTCCTCCCGGACTTTTGAAAGCTTTTTTGCTCCGTTCGTACGCCTTCTTCGGTACCAACAACCGTCCTTGTCACTTTTTTGCTTCCTCCGTGTGCAAAAAACCTCGCAAAAAGAATTCCTTCACCCCGCGCACCTCGTAAGCAAGCGAGAGGCTCTCGGGAAAGGAAAAAAAACACACACACACACAGCGCTCTCAAGTTCTCGTTCGTTGTCCGCGCACGGTGAAGGGGAAAAAGCACACTCGACGGGGCCTTTGCCAGTGCATTCGCATTGCCCTGGCCGTGACTTTGGCCGCAGCAGCTGGAGCACGACGTTATTCGCGGTCGCTGCCACCGAACGAGCCTCCTTCTTTTAACGGGGTTTGCCTTTTGACTTCTCGTTCTGGGTTCACTCTCGCGAAGACGCGTCGGCGCTATTGCATAACTTTGGGCAAAACGGCAAATGCTGAGCCGCAGGGACGTTCGAGTGCACGGTTTATTGTGTTCTTGTTTCGTACGAATATTCTTTAAAATTAGTTTCCCTTTGAAGACGCTCGTATGGAGGGCCAGATGCTTCATCGTAGAGCCTTACAAATGTTTCTTGCTTATTGTCATTTTGCTCTGTAAAAGATATTTTAAATTATAGTAAATTTTTTATTCAAATAGATTTTTGTTAATGAATAGTTTGATATCAGTTTAAATGGTTCATAAATTTAGGCAAAAACATTTCAAACTATTTTGAAAGGAATGATAAAAAATAAACAAATAAAAATGGAAAAAATAAACAAATTGTGGAATATTATTGAGTTTGCCTGACAGCTTCGATTTTTTATTTATAACGTCGTTTATTTTTAATGACATTATGATATATGTATTACATATTTATAATTTGATGAATTTCGTGTTCTTTAGATGTTAATATTACAAACTAGTAACTGTAAAGGCATGAGTTAGACTTAATTATATTATGAAAGCACAAAAGACTTCAATCAGCGGTCAGACAAGAATCTTTTAGATGGGAAAAATATATTTGATTCTAATACGGAAACCCGAAAGACTTCAACCAGCGTTCAAGCGAGAAACCCGCGAATTGCTTGGTCCCTTTGATTAATATGTTCTCTTATCGATTTAAAGTTTGAAATTAATTTAATTAAACCCTTAGATATTTGCTCCCGCAGTTCATCCATCAATCTAATTAGACATTCTGCAGCGCGCAAGGCAGCGAAGCCGGTTAGTAAGGATGCGCAAACCAGGCGCCACCACAGGCACCGGGCCATCAGCTCAAAGTTTGACGAAGATTAATTATCATCCGATCATTCGGTAGCTTTTGGGATGGTTTGCTTGCCGCGCTTCGTTCGTCGCAAAATTCGTTCGGTCGCTGGGGATGAACGCACGCGGATGGTCACTGCCAATTAATTTCAATTTGCCTTATTTGGCGAGCGAGAGAGCGAGCGTCGCTCCGTCATTGGGCACGCTAAGAAAGTGTTCCTGGATGTGTTTGTTGGCCGGGTCGAGAATGTCTCTCGGCGTGGTTCATTAGTATGCATTGCTACTGATGCTGTTGTTGATTGTTTTGGGGTTTCCTTTGCTACCGTTCCCCAATCATGCATGGCCATTCGGCCGCTCAAACGACGCGCATGAGACACAATCACCCCGATCGATCGACCGGGCGGCGCTACGCCCTGAAGGTCGTTGACAAGAGGTATCATCGGCGCACACGGGAATGTTTGTGATGCCCTTTGACGCCCGGTCCGCGCCGATAGCACGTGCCCACCGCTACCAGTTATGACTTGCGATTCTTGGGTGCTCCGGTTCTTGGAGCGTTTATGGTCGAATGGTGGCTCACGTACTTCCTCGTGCGCAGCGTTCGCGCTGTGCGCCGAACGGCAAATGTGCCGGGAACAAATGTGCGTCCATAAAAATTAATCGACCGGAAAGGGCTCGCTCGCTCGCGTCTAGTGACTTGCTCTCGTCCGCGCTTGTCCAGTTCTGTTGAACAAGCCGCACACGTGCGCGGCTGGAGTTTGTGGGCGCGCACCCAGAAGCGCACCGGAATGATTTTGTTTCGGTGTCATAAACCGATCATTGATCCCCTACCTGCCAGCCAGCCAGCCAGCATATCCAGGGATGTAGAGTTTTTTCCTTGTTTGGACCACGCTGCCTAATCTTTAGCATGAATTTCATTAAATCTCACCGGGCGGGTGTCCGTGGCTTTTTGCTTTAACAGCAAATTTGTTCTGGCCCCCCTTGCCCGGAGGGTACCGTTAACGCGCGGTGTATAAATGGACCGACTCACCAACAAAAACGTGGCAAGGAAAAATAAGCAATCGTTATCGGAACGCAGGCTGACCCCAGCTGAGGGGGAAAAAACCCCCAACGGTGTCGAGTCGCGATGGTCAAACACCTCTTAGCTGCCGGTTTTCTCATGCTTTTAATATCATCATCATCTTCTTCATCGTCAATGACCTTGACTAACCGTGCCGCCTCGGGCCGCCGGTCGCACAGTCCCATTCGCTTGACCAGCGTCAACACCAAACAGTGTGAAGTATTTAATGCTCAACGAAACTAAAAAAAATCTCGTAAGAGATGCGATCCCTTGACAGCTCCGGGAGTCCTCCTCCAGGATGAGACCTGATGGTGGCGGTAGTGGTGATGATGATGGTATCAACCGGCTACACGCGAATTCGTGTGGCAGGTTAAAGTTTCCCTCTGATGGCTCTTCTGCTCCGTCCGGGCGAAGAAAGTGTAATTTCATTTTTCGCACCAGCCATCAGCTTCATGGGGACGTGAGTTTGTGGTGTGCATTCTGCGATTCTACCACGTTGCAGCGGGTCTGGGCAAATAAGAACACTTCGTGTGCAGCGCACGCGACGGCGGAGGTAAGTATCGTCAAGTGCATTATTTCATTTTCTGTTGCTGCTGTTGTTCTATCTCGTCCGAAAGCAAAGCAAACTTGTCCGCAAGCCACAGCGGACGATATAGGGTGCGAAGGGATGAAGAATGCATTTTCTCACCACCGCGGCCAAACACGGCCACTGACCGCGGTTGCATTTGCACTGGGCCTGCTCATTTGCCACCGCCGGTGACTCACCGCGTTGTCAGCAATTTGACGCTTTAGAGCGAAATTAAAGCGCACCGAAATAGGTTCATTAACATTTTTATTTACCCACCCCGGGGTTCGTGTCTTGAGGCTGGCAAAATTTACGTTCACTTCACGCTGCCTCGTGTGTTGGGGAGCATGGGATCGGAATCTGCCCGGCCAGGCAGATGATCACATTTAGAGTGGCCAATGTCAAAGTCTCGTCCGGCTTGGCCTCGGAGCGGAGGTCCGGTCAGAATTTACCGAGATTTCTGCTCGTTGCATAATTTGCGCGTGGTGAGCAGGGCCGTTCCGTTTCAATTATCTGATACCACGGCGAATGTCCACGGATCGCTGGCAGATCGTGCGCCTTTTGCATAGGAAATAATTACGCGACCGTGTTTTTGTTTCCACTCGCAGCTCGCAGGTCGGAGGTTTAAGGGTACCGACATGCGAGCGCTGCCGGGCGGTAATGCAGCGCCTGCACACACTCAGTCATTCTGGCGGGTATTAGTTTGACAGGTTATGCCATGTGCATGGGAATGGCCGTTGCGAAAAGTGTGCGAAGTGTGCACTTGAAGCGGCTCGAGTGCAGCTCCGGAAGAGTGATGAAGTGATCACAATCTGCAGCAGTGCCGTTGGGACCGGGAGCAGTGTGAAGACGAAAATTTTCACGTTACCGAGGGTGGTGCTATGCGATAATAATGTGTTTAACGACGCAAATAATAAACTCCGATCACGTTCAATAGCAGTCGAACGGTTGGCTTTTAGTGGTTCGCCTGGTAAATGGGGTTGTTTATTTGACAGGTCAAGTGGGCTAACTTCATGTTGTCTATAATTTAATCGGTAATGATTTTCGACAGACCATGCTTGAGGAGTGTTCAATGATTGTGGACTGACCATGACACAATAATTTAAACTTCCATCAAATCAAGGAAAATCACTCTACATAAAGACGTTGTAATGTAATGTATTCTTTTAGTTGCCCAGTCTCGGAATTTTTTATTGCTTTGACATTGGATTTTTCATAGAAAACGAGAAGATTTAATTAGTGAATAACAATTTAATTTGCAACGAGATGATTATAAACAGTTTTTTTAAAAGAAAAATCGACCTTTGTTAGTTGATTTCATATGAAACACAAACAGAAACATTTTATTCTATTTTTTTTTTTGGCTAGAACGAACATTAGTCGTCCTCACTAGAGGACTAGAGGCTTTGCTCCAAGAAGTTTTATGTTTTATTGTTTGCTATTCATGTATGTTAATACATTTTTTACATCCTTACCAAGTTGTATAGATTATTCTGATTATCTAATGCAACAATTTACATATAAATCTTCATATGCGGCTTCTTTCTAAAATTATTTACATTTTTTTAATAAATTGGAATTAAAGAAGGTAGTTTATATAATGTTAACAATTATGTTGGTATAGAAAATTTTTATTCGGCGCGAAATATATACTTTTATTTGGCGCGTTCTACCTCTGTTCTTTCTCTGGTCTATACAATAAGTCTAAGCTTAATTTAAAACTATCTTATTGTATAAAGAATGCAAGCTTCCACTGCTACGTTAGAGGGCGAAAAAGCGTGAGCTAATGCAGTTTCCACAGCATTTCTCACCCCCACAGTTATCACCGACAGCTAATGATCGCGCGCACTTCTGCGCTGCGGAAAGCGTTAGAAACACTCTCGGTGGGCTGCTCCTGTTACCGTGTCAGCAGACCACCATTAGCGGTGTACTTTTAATAATCAACCGCCGCTGACAAGGATTGGTGCGGATCATCCCGCAGCACTAGCACCGGGTCGGGTCGAGGGGGACGTCGGGTTCCATGTGTCAAAACCATAACAATAAATTAAGCTTAAAGATTCGCTAACAAAGACCGGCCGGCGACAGCTTCCGCATCGTTGCGCACCGTTTGTCGCCGAGTGGATAATCGTGATTTAAGATCACCTCCCGGGTAGCACGAATGGGTGTAAGGCGTGATCGCCAGCGGACAGAGGGACAAGTAAGCTTGTGGTGGCGAGCGTGTGTGTGTGTGTGGCGTGTGGGGCTACCGTGCGCAACACAGCTGGACGAATCCACTCCGACGCGACAGCCGGCGTGAGGCGCATGGAAAGTGTCTCCTGGGATGGTATCTCAATTTGCAAGTACATTCAAGCTGGTGGCTAATTTGTTCATTTGCTCATTCTTTCAGCCGGAGAGATTTAACGATGCGCATGGTGCGGTAGCTTTTTTTTTGTTCATGAAAAGGTGCCGGTTTTGTGTATTAACATTTAAAGTTTACCAGGTGATTTTGACGCCTGCAATTCTACGGCAACTAGTAAATTTTACTGATGATTTCAAAATACACAATTTCCAAGGGTTGGATTATGTTTAATTGTTTTTTTTTATTCTAAGTCTCATATTTATTATGTATGTTTCATTGATTATCATTCATAATATCATTATCAAATAGATTTCTTAAGGAAATTATATTGTAATTGGCGTAACATGTAAGAAACACATTACAACAATACATTACACAACAACATTACAAACATTGAAGGATAAACTATAAGTAATCATCATATTGTCTAAAGGGATACATCTTTTTTGAGACGCATAGTTTGTTGTTTCATAGTTGTTAATATCCAACATGGCATCATTTTCTTTTCAAAATTTGATGTTTCAATTCAGAAAGTTTCAATTCAATTGTCATCTGATTAGCCATATCCATATTTTCATACAACTTCCAAACCAGCCATATACCATATTCCGTATTCCCAACTTTTTTGTGCTTTGTACATGTTAGGCTCATTTTTGTATGTAGCATGGAGACATATTGCCATGCCTACATAATGTAGATGACAAACATCACATAGCTTTGGATATAAATAAGTTTTTTTAAACCTTTCTCTTTTGCTTTGATTGTCAAGACAAGTTATGCTCGCTTTCATAACTATTTTGTCGCCAACGATCATAACTTTTTTGGTCGCAATATATTTGCACAGGGGTTGCGATTCTGTTTTTTTTAAGTATATATTTGATCTATCTATGATGATCGTCACTTCATCTACTTTTCACCATTGAAAATGTTTTCTGATGTATACATCACACGCCATCTAGATCTTGACGCTTTTTTTTATTTCTGAAAATTTGCATAACCCTTAGTGTATGCTTTGATGTAGTGCTTACACAGCAAAGTGGTCTAAGTATCAAATTACCTATGAATTCAACTGTTAAACGAGATTTGCTTTCAACTTTCTATTTTAAACATCAAATTGCTCTGGATATTGCTCCTGATCGAAACATTCCCTACAAAATGCAAGTTCTGGAACAGAAAATCGCTATACAAAAGTGCTTTGCAGTTATTTCTTTAGTTCATCATTCATACGAGGTACCAGTCAAAATGACCCTTTTTCACAATGTGACAAGTTTTTTCTAACATAAATTGAGATAAAATGGTCCCGAATCATTCAAACTTACTGGTCCGATTGTTCTAGTGTTAAATTGATGCTCGGTCTAACATTTCACAGATTCAAATCCTGGATGTTGTGATTTTTTCCATCTCGGTAGTTTCAAATACCAATTTGTACCAGTGAGTGGCGTTCTGCAGATTGATAGCTCTAGCACAGTTGAACTCCGAAGAGAACAAAAATTGCAACTCGCATACCTGCTGGTGGCGGCTGTAATAAAGCATACCCTTTTTCGCTTACCTTCTTTTTCGAGCGGACGTTAAACCAGTTCCAAATTTATTCGGATTAGAACAGTTCTTCGCTTTCTCGTACCCATGCATCACTGCACACAAACAACTTTACAAAAAAAAAACACACAGCAAACGCATCGCCACCGGGTTTTTACCCGTTACTGCGTTGGTTTCGAGTGTATCGCTTACGCGGCAGAAAATATATATCGCCTCGCGCGAGAGGAAAGCGTACCGTAAACCCTTTTTTTGTTGCTGCCCCCCACCCGCTAACCCGAGAACGTTTGTGCGGGTGGTGGGCGGAAAGAAAAGCTAAAATCCAATCTTTAAGTCAGCACTGTTTTAAACCGTTTTCCGATTGAAAACGGCCACCGAAGAATGCGGTGAAAAAAGTATGACATTAGATACGACTTCGAGCGGGGTCCGCGGCTGGTGGGTGGCGCGATGGCGCCGGGAGTGGTGCAATAAACAAAAAAAAACAAAAAACAAAAAAAACAAAAAACAAAAACAAAACAATATAAAGACCGGTCCCGCTCGCTTCAATCGTGGTAAAGGCCGCGTGTCCAATCGGGTGGCGTTAAATTTGATTCATTCTGTTCTATGTTGACGGTATATCGCGTATCGGTGGGTCGGTATCTGTTCCGTTGCGGATTTTTCCGAGCTGTAGCACACACCGCCAAACGCAAGTCATCGGACGGAACGCCTCGCTCTCGGTCGAGAACGGCCCGGTGCCCGGTTTAGAACAGAAGTGAACTGCCGGTGATGTTGTTGACGCATTTCAGCTGCCGACTTGTCTCCGGCCGCGTCGACGAGCACTTTTCTGCACAACCCCACCGGCTAGCGGGTGCGCCGAGCAGCGTGAAAGCTAATGTGTCCCTTCCGCAGGCGAGATTTGCATTCTCCTGGGCTTTAATTGGATTAGCGCTGGTGGATGTTCTGTCCGCTTGAACCGTTTAATTGGCTTGTAGATACACCTCCGACGCGGTGGAAGCGTAACAAGGCCCCAACGATGACACCATAGTTCGGGTGTTCAAGTAACCAGCCCACTCGTTCTCGATCTCGTTTTTATCTCCGAGGCAAAACAGCAAATCCAGGGGGTGGGTGACATTACGCGATAGCTTAGAATGAAACTTTGAAATGGTTCCTGTTGGAAAGCTACTCAACGCCCGCAAACATTACACTGACGTCACGTGGTGGGGGAAAGTGTCGGTAAACCATGCGTACTTACGTTACGTAGGTGTGAGATCACTCCCATCCGTTGGGTGAAGGTGGCACATATGATCCACCAGAATGCTCCCCGCCTGTTTGCGAATTTAACAGCGACCAGCGGGATATCTGGACGAGTTTTGCCTTACAAGCAAAAGCATCCAATGGGACGTAGTGTAATCAGAAATAGAATCACGTGCTATTTAATGCAGGTTGACGAGGCGCAGGAGAAGAGGGCGGGCTAGAACATTTGTGCCGACGGCATTCGAAGTCATCTAACTCGTCACGGAAGAGACCTCCCCAAGTACGTCAAATCGGTCGCCCCTCGGGAATGACTGATTATCGCGCGAACAAGTGTAGCACGGCACACGCAGCATTAGAACCGACCGTACCGAACCTCCCCCAGGAACCTGCCACAGTTATGATGATCTTCAGCGAGCACACCACCCATTCGCACATCCCCATCACCCATAATCCGTTCGGAGTGATGCAGTTTTTTTTTCTCTCGATCCCACGCGAGAGCGCAACCGGGTGTGCGCAGTTAATGGTGATTAAAAATATGCTAATTTTCTGCCAACTGAAACGAACTGATCCTACGGCGCGCGGAATGAAGTGTAAAATCGAAGGGACAGTTGGCTCGCCCGTCAGGTGCCCGGGCCGGATGCTTCGCCCGGGTTTGATGCCCGCTCGCCAAGGGTGGAGCAGAAGTCAACGGTGTTTCGCATGCTACACACGTGCAGTCCGCAGCGAATGGATGCGCTGAAAGATGACGGGTGCTTAAGCGTGGATTAGTCAAAGGGCATTTGGAAAGGAAATGTTCCGTTTCTGCCGCGCTAACGAGATGATGTAACATGTAACGTGAAGTTCCCGTAAAACACTTCCAGCGATGTTAGAGTCATACCCCGGTGGAACGTGCTGACGCGTGCCTTTTGCTTGATCTGGTGAGCAATGTGTTAACCCTTCGCACTCAGCTGTTCCGTCAGAGACACCAATGGTCTGGAACGGTTTATTATGTGTTGGATAGTTTGGAGACAGTAAATTGACTAAAAAATTGAATGATACTGTTTTAAATGTGTGTATGTTTGTAAAAGGTCAAACTAGATTTATAATAAACAAACTAAAGTAATTAACAAAATAATAACTAAATGCGTGATCTTAAAACTTTAACTGAAAACATGTCGAGAGTGAACATTATTTCATATGTGTTATAAGATACTAACCTTTTTTCCCTTTTTGAGCGTAATCTTAAAACTTTAACTGAAAACATGTCGAGAGTGAACATTTTTTCATATGTGTTATAAGATACTAACCTTTTTTCCCTTTTTGATATTGTTTTATACAAAAAAAAAAGATTTTGTTTATCTTTTGGTTCAAATATATCGTTTTATATTTTTTTGTCCATTTTTTCCATATTTAACAAGTTATTTTCTACATTCTTTGAACTCGAAGCAATTCTCATGTCAGTTTTACATAATTAAATGTGCGTTTCATTTGCTTTAATGTGTTTAACATGTGTAGAAAATGTTATTGCTGGTTTTTCAACTATTCTGTATTTAAGCTTGCCTCATAAACGATTAACCCTCATAAATGGGCTTGATCGTTTAGGTATTGTAACACTTCTTAGGCGGCATACCAGTGAAACGAGCTACCAGCATTCTTGCGTATAGATTATCAGTAGTGTATAGATGATTTATGTCCGAATATAAGTGAAGTTTTGGACAATGTTGGACAAGTGTTTATTGCGTTTTCTTGTGTAATGAAGACCATTAAATCGCTAGAATATAATTTGAAATTTATTACTTTCACAGAACCTTTGTAGAAAAGGTTTAATGTGTTGAAATGTTGACATAAAAACAAATAATTGTTACTAAAACGAGCAATACTCTGACTGAGATTGTCTTCTTTCAAATGCTAATACAAACATGTGTTGTACGTAAATCTAGCTTTGTCACATTCTTAACATTCTTATTTGTGATTTGTGTTGGCGATTGTTCGTAACAGATTCGCAAAAATTTTCCATCAACTGAAACATTATTTGTATGGACAATTAATTGAAAGAATAAATATAAGTATTCTACCTTTAAAAGGATTGGTACCATTTCTAGGTAGATTTTCCCTCACTTTCCCTTGCTTTCTTTCTCTATCTCTGTTAATCAATTTATATGCCTACTCAGTGGTGTGTAACGCAATCCCGGTCCCATTTTTACCAAAGCACGATTCGCCAGTGAAAGTACACCGTGCCGATCTGCAACGTGCCCGACGTGTTGGGCAGCAATGAAGACATCGCAAGCGTGGCATAAACGTGCTGCTGCCCCTCCGACGGTCCTAGTTGGTTATTTGTCACTATTTTCGGCAATTTTTCAACCTCCTCGCGATCTCGTTCACTTGATCGCGCGTGTGTGTGTGTGGTGAGGTCATTGTTTCTCGGGGCCAATGCGCCACTGCAAAACGGCTTGAACTCGAGCTGATTTTCTAGCATTTATTTGCCCAAATTGTGGCTGCGTTCCTGGCACGGCGAACGGCCGCGACCCCACCGTTCCCAGCCCATCCGGTAGGGGCGACGATATGGCGCACTTATTTTAGCACTCGTTAAGATACTTTCTTTTTAGTATGCATTTTTAATGTCACATTGTTGTGCGGTGAATTCCTCGCCGGTACGACATGCTCACCCCTCCCCCTCCCCGCGTGGCCCGTGTTACCAACACCTCCCTACCTTCCCCTCCCCGTATGGTAAGGTGTTGGTTTTCGTTTGCCAGAGCGCCTGTTTCCGTTTTGGTGATCCAATTTCGTTTGCCATCCAAATTTATGGCGAATGTGTTTTACGAGCATCAGGCCGCCTTGACCCGGGCAGACACACGGCAGGAGTTGTCTTTAACACACGGTAGTCGTCTGATGCCGGCTCGTTTCCACGAGGAAATTATATGTTCTTTCGGTGTGTGTCTTTCTTGCAAGCGGTGGTTGTTTTGTTTTCCACCATTACCTATTTAGTTTCGTTCGCGAGCGAACCGTACCCGAGTCGACACGCCCGGACGACCCACACCGTGGCAGTTTAATAGCGTTCCCGCGCAAGGGAAAGTTTTGGCAAATCGAACCGAGGGATAACGCGGACACGACCTACAACATCGTCTCTCCTTCCCCTTCTTTGCATCAAGAAGAAGGGGTACGTGAAAATGGCTGCTGGGAATTTGCAACTCGCGCATGGGCCACTGATTCTCATTTGCATAATATCTATCACTGTTCGTCACGGTTCGGCGGGGGCCAAAGCGCTGCCGAACAATACGGGTGCACAAACAAGCAATCACTAAATGACAGATGAACGTGCACGGGTGACGACGCTGCTTGCACTTTTAATAATCGCGTGATTCGCCCGAATAAAGTGCAGCCAGGCTGCGAGCGCACGAAGCGCAATAACAAGGCAGCTGAACGTTTGATGCGCCCAATGTATCTATTATTTTACTTCTTCATTCATTTGCTCTGTTTTTTTTTTTTGCTTTTCAAACTCATTAAACGAGCCCTTGGATGATGGTTAAGCTTTAATTTAATTTGCTCTAATGATCTCTTCGAAAGTGACACTCGTAATCATCATTTGCAGGCGTCGTCACACCCCCCGCGGGGAGGAGTGACGCTTACAAACCGATCGCTGGCAGGCGATCGTTAGATGGGTTTGTTCTTTTCGATCGCTGCTTCCACCACCTTCTGGTCGGTGTGAACCGGTGCTTTCCCTCCGGGCGGAACGTCGATGGCGTCGACAGGTCAAATGACAACGGCCTAGTCGCTCGGTGACAGTAAAAAGAGGGGGGGGGGGGGGGGGGGAAAGAAAAGCATGCATTCTGATTTGCATGTGTGCATGCGCCTGAAGGACAGCTACGCGCTGTGGCGCTGTGTCGAAAGAGTGCCAGGTAAAACATGCAATAAAATCCGAAGCGAAATGAAAACCAAACCTTATCCAAACAGCGCTTTATGGCCCGGTTTTACTTTCTTTTGTTTTGCGATTCGGTGCGGTTTTATGTATCGTTTTCCATTTTATTCGCTCATAAACAAGCGGTTTAAAGCGTTTGTGTTCTACTTTTCGCCTGTTGCACCACCGCGTGCGTGCTACAGTGTTTTC
The DNA here is from genome assembly GCA_000349145.1 of Anopheles dirus. Classification (NCBI taxonomy): domain Eukaryota; kingdom Metazoa; phylum Arthropoda; class Insecta; order Diptera; family Culicidae; genus Anopheles; species Anopheles dirus. Next base: position 5,597,933 of record KB673645.1, read on the forward strand.
ACTCGAATTTGTGCGGCGATTTGTTCGGTTAGGTGGTATTTTGCATATCATGGCATTGGTACCGTTTTGAATATGTTAATATATTTATTCGATTAATTATTTGTTTTATATCATGTTTAATGAAGTATAGCTTTTTTAAACAGGCAGTGAGTAAATTCCAATGGTCGGCAAACCAAACTTGTGATATCATGATATCAACATGAACTGGTTTGCCTGGTTTCCAGTTTGCTTATCTCTATTGTACTGTTTTTTTTTCGTTACGAAGTTCATTAGTAATTATTCGTTGTTCATGAATTCATGTTGTTCATTCGTAGTCTGCTTAACTGCGAATTGTATTTATACTCTTAATTTAATTTCCAAAATTATTATTACTCAATCAACAAATGTTGATGTTCAATCAATTTGTAACTTCACAAATTAATTTTTAAATACTAAACACAGGCTAATTGATTTAATAATATGAATGATTTCTTCAAGCTTCTGCTAGAAGCAATGTTTCATGTAAAACTAAACTGAAGAAATGGCGATCGATTAATAAATATGAAACATTTCTAAACCTACGGCAATTTAAAAAAAAAAACTAAACCGGTAGAAAATAGAATAAGCGGTTCGGTATCTTGTCCATGGCTAAGGCAAATGAACTATAATGCCTGTCTTATTGCCGTAGAGATTATTTTGCGAGTGGTAATTTAATTAACCCATCATATCGTTTGCCATTTCGTGTACCACCTGCTCCGGTTTACATTTAACTGTTATGCTGGGCGTGTTGCACATTAGTGGTCGCATCTGGGAACGCACGGTTGAAAGTACACATCGCTCAAACAACTCCCTGATGGAGAGCCTTTGTCTCCGACAAATGATTGTTTTAATTGCCCCTTTCATTCTGCTAGCCCCCTACGCGAATCCGTGACGTTCTCTACCCGCCAGAAGCAGCTCCCGTTCCAAACGGTGTTGCGATTGCGGCTGTCTGTGTGTGCGCCTTTTTTTGCGTATGGCGAAAACGATCATTAGAGGAACAAATGGTTACCATTTAAGAACGCCGGAGCGCTGAACTGACCGATTCCTGCGGCCGGGAATCGTAGAGGTTACGGTACATTAAAGTCGCTGCGGTCCGCGATGATGCTAACGGGCGCACCGGGCAAACGATCACACTGGGCCGGGTGTGTCTAATATGGAGGGTTGCGAAAAAAAAACAGAAAATAAAAACGACTCCACGAAATCTCTAAAGATTAATTAAAAGGTGTCCAAATGGAAACGTATCCCCGGTACGCGGCGGGCATCAACTGCGCCGCGGCTACCGTCTAGGTAGCTCACGTTCCACCCGACCGAATGACGTTGACGACCCCGGGTACATCTCTATCAGTTAATAACCTCCGTGGCTCTTTCGCTCGACCGTTACCTTTGGGCGTTACTAATTCCCGCAGATACTTGCAGCGTGGCGGAATTCTCGAGCGGATTTATCGCATTGGATAGCGCAGGCCGTGTGCTTTTGATGTTTGCTTTAAAACTGAAGTGTGTAGGAATGGAATGCAACATTGTGCGGGGAGGGAAGTAGAACGCGCCCAGAACATGATATTGCAATTTATGACGTAATCGATATTAGCTTCGACTTGGAATGTAGGGAAGGATTGAAACATCACCGTCAATAGGGCATTTTTTCCGTTATGAACTTATTGATTGACGTAGTTTCTGACAACTAATAAAAAAATGGTTTGTGACACGGCTTAGTGAAAAAGAAGATTGTAGGGTGAATACGCGAGATGTGGAAGTGTGCAGTGTGTAACAGGAGGTGTACATAAAAGATTGTAATTTTTATGAACGTTATGCAGCGCAATTGATTTTGTTTTCACTTTCATATTACTTGTTTTTGCGATTAAAATATTTGAAATAAAAAAGGATTATGTGCTACTCTAGTTTTCATGTAGATACTATTTGAAGACGTCAGGAATATTTTCTTTTTATATTAACAACTTTCATTAGCATGTGATGGTTGTATAGTTCTGATGCTTAATGCATTGCCTGAAGCCGTTTCTAGATGTACCGCGAATTTCACGCTGGGATTGGCGTTTGCCAAATTTGAAAGCTGTGACGTCAGCAACTCCATACGAAAAAAAACCGAATCGCGCTCGAATTCGTTCACGGTGTGTGTATTTACTGCGAAAGGATTTGGCGCCCCCAAATTGGCAAATAGTACAGTTTAGCTGGTTGACAGCTCCGCTATATAACAGTTTCCATGCAAGATTTTCACATATTTTGCGGAAACTGGCAGTAATACGTGTGGAAACGGCTTTAAAATGTAATTAATTATGCACAAAATAACTTTCCTGTCACAAGATAAACATGAATAAAACCAATAACAAAGATGCTCCGGAGTCGAGCAGTTTGGCGCTGCGCAATTTTGGCAGATTCTGCAGAAACTGTGCTACGTCGAGCGCCAATCCCAGCGTGAAATTCGCGGTACGTCTAGAAACGGCTTAAAACACCACAAGTTCAGGGTTCTAATCTCATGTGGACTACCCTATCGTACGCATCTTGAAGGTACAGTGAAATCTCCTTAAGGTAGCAGGCGCTGAGACGGCTATCTTTGGGGATCTTCTTGGTGGAGAAATTTGAGAGGCACTACAGTATGTCTTTCATAGGCAATATTTAATTATGAACTTTAGGGTAAACAAACGGAATGCAGCATGTTGTTGTTTATTATTAAACAATTAATAAGATTTTTCTTTTTATTATTCAGTATTATCTAATCTTTTACGAAACACTCCCTAAAAAATAAGATCAGCCCGTTTTCCATATTCTGAACCACACACTGTAAACACATCCCAAACGAGTTGACAGTTAAAAAAGCAAGAGCAATGTAGGCTTTGAGAATTTCGGCCTACACTAAGTGTATGCAGGTTTGTGAGGTCCATCATTTGGAAATTAAAAAAAAATTGAACACGAAAGTATACAACATATGATTAGAATTAGAGTATTAGAAATGTTGAAAATGTACATCTTAGAGATACTTTCTATCTTCGGGGTTACCTATGGGTGGTTTAACTGTACATGTATACTTAAGTTTAGGAAAGTCAGAAATGTAAGGCCCACACCAACCTTAGGTCAAGAAGAAGAAAAACAATAAGTTTAACGACTTTCGCTATAATAATTGGTTTTTAGTTTGATCGTCTTCTTTCTTATTGCATATTTATACAAATTTTAGTAAATTTTCCAAATTATAATTTGCTGGTAGTATTAGGATGCACCATGGAACAAGACTATGCGTCAAAATTGGATTAAAACGTGAGAGAAACATATCCGACTAGGTTCCACAGCGATAGTGTCCATTCATGATGCATGCACAGACCTTTCCCCGGTATCAAATAAAATTACAGCAAACTTTCGTCGGGAAGGTGGCTTCGCTTTAAGTGACGCGAGAACTTTGATGAAAGCTACAACGCACACCGCACCTCCCGAAACGAGAGAAAATGACCATCACGATATGGATGTGAAATGACCAAAAAATCACTTACCGGTGCGCGCACCGCGCAGTAGTGTGACAGTTTTCGGCTTCCCATTCTTCTCCATTCACACCCAGCGGGAGGTGGTTTCATTGTTTTCGGTCACATTTCAACAATGGACAACAATGGGGGTGGCTGCCGCCGGTTAAAGAATGCCACCGATGCAGAGGAAAACGGTGGACGGGCGTTTTCTGCTGCCATGCGCGTACATTTGCCCACTACGGGTGCTCCGGAAAATCGGATACGGCCACACAGCGGTCCGGGGTCCGACTCTGTGGTTGATGATCAAGGGATTATTTTGTTTCCCCATCGCCTAGACTGGCGCAATGGGCGAAAGTCTCGGCGCAAATTCTCACGATGGGTGTGGATTTCCCTTTACAGTTAACACCGCGATTGTTTTAAATGTTTTCATCAAGTTTTGGCTGAAGTGAGAAAAGTTTGTGGTTCAAATGTATTTCCATTATTTTCCAAACTCACACACTTGCATTTGTGTGTGTTTCAATTTTTTTTAAGTTTTTCAAAATACCATAAATATTTAGATTTGTCAAAACATGAACGATCATTAAAATAAAACTGAAAATTATCAAATACACTGATCAATCGGCAATCATCTTTTTGATTTTGATCCATTTATTTTAATGGATGGCAGAGAATGAGATCGACACTTTTGAGATTTTAAGAGTTCATACATTTCGAGGTATAGAATACAAATCCGAATTGTTGTTTTGTTATGCTTTTTTCGATTTTTTTTAAATTTATTTATTTATTTTAGTGACTGCGCAATACTGAAATTGCATAATGTTACTGTTCGCACAGGCTAACAGAATCAAATAGACTAACACTAATCAAATTTATGCAATGAGTTACAAATATAACCTAGGTTAAGAGTACCTGTTTTCGGCAACTTAGTGTTGCAGTTTCACAAAAAAACTTAGGTTTTTAATATATGTATGGTATACTTTTCGGAATGCAAAAAAAAAATCAATAAAAAAACAATGAAAATGTTTTTGTTCTAATTTTTGGCAAGTTGTGTACCAGTTTTTCGGCCATGTGAATAAGTGGTTTTATTGTTTGTAAATGATGTTAAAATTAGCAAAAAATCTGTAAAATATTTCCACCCTCACTGTTGCGACATTGGCAACCGGATTTCTTTCACCGGTGTAGTTAGAACACAAGAGACTTTTGTCACCACAACATTTATTAACTTTCACAAATAAACATTTAAAACGAATTACAAACCCTACGAAAAACATTCTCTTTTCCACTGGTGTTATCGTCGCACGATACGCTCTTGCTCAACCGTACCACACTCTGTATCGGCAGAGCCCTCTTCTTGTCACTTACTCAACTACTTCTGACTTGTACAGAGTTTGACGGAACCGTTAATTATTATTAACACTCAGTTTTCAGCCAGTTATGAATGAAAGGGATTAATTCGTGTACTTAATGTCGCCATTTCGATTGTCATGACGTACTATGTGATGATTAAAATGTCACTTACATATAAGATTTGCAATGCATCAGTGTTAGACAACATTTAAAATGCAAAAGAAACCGTTGTTGAAAAAGGATATACAAATCATAGAGCATTTAAAGCATTGAAAGAGCATTTAAATAATAAAGTAATAGAAATGTCGTAAAATTGCCTTTATATATGTATTCCTCACAATAAGTACAATTGCACTTATTTGGCTCTAGTTTCTTGTCTCGCTACCTGCCGAACTGTTAGTACAAAGCACATTGAACAACGTTTTAGCAACATTTCATAAATACGTGTATAGTTCGGAAAATATCGATGTGTTTGCTACAAAACTTGATTCTTAGGTCGAAAAATTTGAGTGTTTTGTTTGCCCAGCCGAAATTTGATACACTTACTCTACCATTCCATTGCTGAATTAAACTGATAAATCACATCATTCTATGTCTTCTTGCGCATAATTCTTCAAAGTCAGGTTACACTAGCCATGCTATGTTTCAATAACTACGACAGATATTTTTGTATGACACTCAATCTATGCGCCAAATACGGATGATAGCTATTTTCCACGTAACTTTGCTCCATTATGAAATCCATTACGTGTTTGTTTTTCTTCTGCCAATGTATATTCACTGCTTTCCCCTACCATAATTTTCTGCTACAACACCCAGCGTAGCTCGATTATGTCTTATCTTACGCGTTGTGAGTACAATGGCAAATCATCAAATTGATTCACGCGTTGTTGAATTTTCACTCTCCTAAATTTTCAGCACACCGTTTCCGATTGCCGAGTGGAAACTTTAGCGAGGGCCCGCCACAACCCTCCCCCGGGCTTCGGTCGGTCATTTTCCAATCCATCAATCAAGTGCACGGGCCGACCGTCTTATCGGCCTGCGGATCGCGCCGGCGTGGGGGGAAGGAAAAATTCGGTGTTTTGTAGTTTCGGCATTTCACGGCCGACTCCCTTTGTCGGTCACTGAGACACGCCGTCCGGTATGTGTCCCATAAAACCGGAAGAAAGGCAAGACACACCGCAGTGCCGACCGCATCAGCGCGGCATGGATCGGGCCATGCCCATTTCACGGCCACTTTGCATAACGCCTGCAACGGGGGCCATTGTTAGTATTTGAGTATCGTGAAACAACATCCACTTTACGCATCGCTGCACGCAGCGTCTCGGTGGGCGGGCGGGGGAGGGAAGGGAGGGGATAAATGTGCTGCAAATTGAGTAAGAAACCGATCGTCCGACGTAACGCACCAATTTTGTGCGGAACTCGATCGATTACGTGTTTCCATTTCGGAAGTGGCCAACCGGCGACGGGGTAGCCGCGCTGGACACTCGGAGCATTATGCACGCCACTATGCTGCCACCAACCGTACTGCATCATTAGCACGCATACACACACACACACACACACACACATAGAAACGCCCGGTACATAAATCAATTTCCGGGCCCAGGTTTCGGCGATATTGATTACGATTTGACTTTCAAAACTTTCTCCTGGCCCGTCTCGCGGTTTCGCTTGAGAACTCATTTTTCATGATAACGATTGCATGTTGTTGGTGAGTGTGTATGTGTGTGTGTGTGTGTGTGTGATTTGATTTGATTTGAAAATCACGGCCCTGATATCTGCCACAAACACACCTCTTTCCGAAGTGGGTAATCAGGTAGTGAGTCTATCTGCGCCCTGCCAGCATCGGATGTGTCGTTAGCTTTTCATTATCGTGCGATGCGATGATCATGCCCTGCCAACGCTATGCTCGGTACGAAGAGGGCAGGCTCCCGGTCAGTCCTCTACTATGGACACGAACGAGCGAGCGAACCATTCAATCACAGGATCGAATCCGATCGGTCACACTCTGTCCCTCATTTCGGCAACGGCAGGAAGCCTCGTGAGCGTGTGGGTCGCGCAACATAGTTATGCTCCAGTTGCGCCCATTCGGTCGTCCCACCGCCGGAGGGGCTGGATGTTTGTTAGCGAGCCTTTTTTTGTTGTTGTTGTTGGACGGATTCGTGTCGTTGGGCAGGCGATCATTTTCGGCTCGATTTGACTTCTAATTGTTTGCTGACAGCAGCGGCGCGCGTATTCTTCGCGTTCTGCTGAAAAATGTTGTCACGCGAGGATTGTTTCGATTGGCTGAGCTGTAGAAAACCCCCTACAGCTACAAGACAGCGTTTAAGACACTAAAAGGTGATCCCTCATTGGAATGTTTTGTCGCGTCCCGATAGTGTCTGTTTAGTCGGTGAATAAAACGCCAGCCTAGTGGCTCACACGTCGCATCGGGCATCTTCTTCAGGTGCACTCTCGTGCTGCACGGACCAGATAGAAGATGATTGGTTTTAAATTGGCTCACATGCAGCTTACAAGCGAGCGACATGTCGCTCGGCACAAACACCACACCCCTATCCTGCTGCGTTCCAGCAGTGGATAAGCTCCAGTTTTTTTTCCTTTTCCTCTTCATGCTCCTCTCGACAAACAACTCCATTCAAATAATCCTAGCCATTGCGGGGCTGCTCCGGGCGATCCGTAAGATTAAGACGTTAAATCATAATGTGATAATCGATCGCGGCCTTAAGAAAAACAGTGCCCACCGGTCGTGGTGGTGCGCTAGTCACACACACACACTCACACACACACACTCACACACACACACACACATACACACACACACATACACACACACACACCGTGAGTGTGTGGCTTCAATAACTCGAACGCTTGATTGCAGCAGATTGCGCTCAGAAAATTGCTGACTCAGGATGTTTGATGGATTCCTGGATGGGCGGACGGCGGAAGGGTTTTGCTTTAGAAAGTCAAACATCCGTGACGATCCCCGCCTTCGCAGAGCTGCTGCCCAGCGGTCCTCCCCCGCCTGCAATGGCAGTAGCAGCGTGTAGTGACTAATTTTTCCTTTCACACATTAACTGACGCCGGGCCGCAGAGAATCAGTCCAGCGAACAAGCCGCGTCCGGGCGCACGCGCCCGCTCGCGCCTAGGTGTCGATTGAGTGTATGTATGTTTCCTTTTTGTTATTACTTTTCCGCTCGTCCAGCCGCATTAACGTCCACCAGAGCCCCTGGACCCTGGGCATCGTCCTAACCGGCTGACCCACATTTTATTGCAGCCGAGAGTGACATCCAAAGCAATCGCAGCCCAAACAGCCCTGACCCGTGACGTCGCGCTCGCGACGCCGTAAACTCAAAGTCACTCTGGTTGCGTGTCCGGCCGAGTCAAGTGTTTGGATTCGTCGGTACGGTTGGAAATGGAACCCACGCGCTCGTCGCCACCTCCGCGTCCGTGCCACACTCTCACACACACACACACAGGTGCGTGCGGTTTGGTCCAGAAAGAAAACACACATTCCAGCGCGGCGCGTCGCCTTCCCACACTGGCCGTGCCAAATTCGATTAGGAATTGTAACCAATAACTATCTCTCTCTCACTCTCTCTCTCTCTCTCTCTCTCTCTCTCTCTCTCTGCCGTCAGGGTCACGCAGGAATGTTTGGCCACATTGTAGTCATCGCTGCTTTAGTCGCTGTTTTTCACATTCAGTAAGAAAGATTGACCGACGCGAGGTTCGTCGCTTGCTATTTTCGTTTCATTGCACCGTACACATCACATGGTTACGTCTCGGTTCTACCGGGGGTTTCGTAGCTTTAACCTCAATACACGTGCCCCGGCCGCGACCAGCCTAAAGCCTAATCCCTACGATTTCCTGCTTATTTGTTCCCTATTCCCGCGCCGCCCGCGTACGCAGATTAGCAGCGCAATCGATTCCGTTTGCAGCGAGGGAAGAAGCACAGCAATGTGGAGGAGTCGTATCGTCGCCGTGTCGAATTCGGACGCGTTTGTCGCGACCCATAAAGGGGGGAAGGAATTTTTGGTGATTCCACAACCGCCCTCTGATCCGAGCGCTACGGGGTTGGAGCAATTTATCATAAAAGTTACACAAAATTCGACCACCTCAATGGAAGTGTTATTTTATCGTGACGCATTCGGCGTGACTTTTCGTTTCGTGCATCCCGCACCGAGTGCACCGCGTTTCGTGTGACATAAAAGGAGCGCGTTTTTCGTTTGGACAACTTGAAACGCGCGGTCTTGGGGAGGCAAACGATATGCAAACGGGCAGAGATAATATTTACAATCTCGCACTTTCTTTCGCTGCGTTCTCCAACACCAGCCCACCGGACCGTGCTGAGCGGAAAGTGATTTATGATGTTGTTGATTGAGAATAAACAAATTATTCACACTTGGCCCTCGACGGGGCTCGACTCCGGCGGGGTGGCGCGTTAGCTCTCACGGGTGGTAAACCGTTCTCGGCATCGGGTCGGTTGGTGGGGTCGAAACCACCGGATCTACCGTTAAGTTCTACGGGTCGGCAACGCACGCCGGGTGTTGACGTGCCCGCTGTTGTGCATTCGGCGGTGTATTAATTAGCTGAAATTTATCTACCGCACTCACCAATTTAATATCAATTAGCGAATGGAGCTTTACCGTTGTTCTGCCACCCGGCAGGTTCTCGCTCGCGAACCAGCAGCTTCCGCTGCCCGTCCAGATAAGGCGATTTGCATTTGTTCGCTGACAGATCGCTGTTAGCTTTACATCCGTCATTCATCATGCGCTAAGGGATACGCAACTGCGTCCAGCGCCGACCCTCTACCGAGAAGGGAAGCAGAGGGTGGTGTTGCACGAGCATTAGTGGGTGAAAGTAGTCGTGCGCGTCGTGTGACCCTTTCCCGAGCGTGGTAAACCGACACCATCAGCCGGCCCACTAATTACGAACGGCCGGAGAAGTCGTGAAGAATTCGTACCGTGCGAGAGCGAGAGAGAGGATCGGTCCATCCCGTGTTTCTCGTTGGCAGGTTCATCTACTGCACTTGTCTCTTGAAGCGTCAGATGTTGACCCAACCTCGACTACCGCGTGTGGTGTACTGGAGAAAGAGGACTCTAATCGAATCAATTGATTTTAATCTTTCGTCCATTACCAGTCTATGCCTCCTTCGAGCGTACGAGAAAAGCGACCATAAAGCGGCTCGCACTCCACCCCCTGGCCGGTGAGCAAACAGAGCATCGTGTCGTGGCCGATTTTCTCACAGCGAAACCCGGCGCGGCTGAACCCGAGAATACGAACTACTAATGATTAGCTCTGATTAATGAGCTTATAATTGCCTTCGCCGCTCGAGATGGATGGATTAATTACAAATGGCGAGAACCGAACACTTCCTGACGGCCGCTCCTGGAATGCGGGCTCTCCACGGACGTATATCCCCGAGCGTCCCGCTAGGGGTTGAGCGTCGCTAGGGGGCACAGTTTTCCGGCATCCGGCCCTATTGTACGGTGAATGCTTAAGCAGCTGGGCGTCGCGAAGGCTCACGCAGGCACGAAAAGGTGCGCGCGTCTCGGTGATGTTCGCATGTTCGTCTAATTAAAACTGCCAACCGTATGATAGAAATCAATTTGAAATCTCACCTCACAAGCGCGGTTTTGCCATCGCTTGACACCTGCGGAGTAAACCGCTCGGGACCCGGTGATTATAGACTTTTGTGCAGCCCGCAGGAAGTGGAGGTCATATATTTTGCGCCGTTCCATTATTCCGGTAGGGCAAATAAATTCCACCTGTGTGGAATGTGTATGTGTGTGTGTGTGTGTGTGTTTCGCTCGCGGACCGAATGGGCGGCGCTGCTCCTGCGCTGTGGGGGTACGCAGCACTGCCGGAATCAGCAACCCCGGATCCGATCGCAGATAGACGCTGTCCTCTTGATAGGACACTCCTATCGGCGTGATGGCATCGAAACGGCGGCGGTACGATCGAGTGCGTTTCTCGGAAGGGAAAACCCATAAGTTTGCGCGAGCATGATCATCAGCTACTTATCTTAAAAAGGGACGCGCGCTGCACGCGCACGCCCGCGCGCACGCGCACGTGTAAAATGCGCTGCGCCGGGACGCGCCGTCCGGGCGCACTTTGGGCAAGTTCAAGCGGTTCGAATCGCTGACATGTAGCGCTCCGTACACACGGGAACACATAAACACTTCAGGGGCGGGAATGCTGGCGGACATGTGCGCGATCAGCAGCAGCGGCCGCAGTATCAAGTAGGAACGCTGGCAGGGGATTTCGAGAACGCGCGCTGAAGATGTTTGTGGAGTTCTGTGAAGACATCGAAGGTCGAGTGGTTCGGTGGCCGGCGGAGGCACGTGGATAAGCATGCTACGTGCTCCGTGTGCCGAGGGCTTATAATTCGTTGGTAACTTACTAGCGTTCCGTGCCTTTAAAGATGCCGGACAAGTGTCCAGCATCACCGGTGATGCCGTGAAGCACGCGATACGCCTGTCGTCTCGAGCGGGCTGCACTTGCGGGGTGATATTAATTAAAAGGATATTTTGTACCCAAGCCGGGGTGTGGATGCTTCCACCTGGCCGAACCGTACAAAGCATCGACCTCTGTACAGCGTGAGTTGTTTGGTTTGGCGACCTTCTCTTGACTTTTGGGAGGGTTTCGAGAATGAGAATCCGTTACGCGTGACGGTGCATTCGGATGCCGAATTTTGGTAGACACCATCGATCAAATTATTTGTAGATGCTTCAGATCCTCCACTCGAGTGTTTACGCAGCGTGCCCACGTAAATTATATCTTCACTTCAAACATTGAAACCGTTGAACAGGTGCAGTATATTTCAATCTTGACCATTGTTATGTAATGCGGCTTTACATTTAGTTGATTTCATTTCATGCACTGCACATGTTTTAGTGGCTATTGTATGAGATTTTGAGAAATTCTATGTACTTTCCTATTTACTTATCTTACTTTGTGATATTTTTTCATATTTTTGATATTTGTTCCGCAAATATGTAAAGCGATTGAAACCACAATTTTAATTTTTCTTTAGAAATTGTAGCACAACTTGGAATCATAATCTAATAAAATGTAGCTAATTTCTGTGCTCTTCACTTTTACATCTTCAGTGCAGTTTGCTTTTCACTTGAAAAGACATCAGCAAACATACAGTAACATGTTATACATTTGAAGTTATACAATATTCTAAGCTTCAGTTTGAGTTTGAGCTTTTATAAATAGACCTTTTTGCCAGTCATGAATACTTATGTAACTTGAAATTACTTGTCATTTTTGATTTATTGATTACATATCATCCTTGAGTTTATTACACTTTTGAAATGGTTATTGAAAAACGTGTCAGAACTTGAAATTGACTTTTTTATCCATGTTATGAATAATTTTTTAGCATGTTTAAAACAAATTGTGCTCAATCCCTCTATAAATTTATCATAGTTCATATTTTCTAAAATAAATAATGATTTGCCACACAATCGTAAATATGAAAACCCAAAGGATCTTTATCGTCTTGAACTATTCATGCTCTAAGACTGGAAAGAATATTGATGAAAAATAATGGATTAATGTGTTTTTATGTTTGAAAGATATGATTGTTTTACAAAATGCTAATCGACTATGAAATATTGTTCGCTTCACGACGATAAATTAATTCTTCTCATCGATGCCATTCAAACGTTATGCTTCACCATTAATTGTTACACATTTACCGAACATTCACCGTAATTCAACGGGGAAATTAACTGATAAGCGGGTAATGACGGAGAAATCTGTTAAATTAAACTGATTTCATAAAGTTTCACTTGTGACAAACTTGTGGAATTTTATTCTCCGTCTTTTGGTGTTCATCCCTCTATATTTTGGTCGTTGTTATATAAAAGGTAAGCGACCAACGCAATTTTACATAATTAAACTTAGCTATACGAGCCTTTAGAAGCCCTAATAATTATTCCAGTTAAAGGTTTGTTAAAACAATAAAAATCGCATGTTACAGTGATTTGTTTGGAATTCTTCAAATGCTTCAAATATATTACAATGTCATAAAATAAATATCACTGGTGGCATCCATGGTAATAGTTTTTGCATACTGTCGGCTGCCCTACTTACATTAACGTGTGATTGCTCTCGAAGCTGGAACGCAACGGCGTCGTGTCGATAAATCATTGCGCAATGCTCTTGAATGCGTCAATAGATTGGCGCACAATAAACCGCCGTTTACTGCGCAGTACACCTCCCACACGCCAGCATGCAACCTGGTGCATTTACCGGAAAGAAAGTCCCATAACAGAACCGTTATGCATCGGCGCTCATTTTTTTGTGTATGTTTGCCCCTGTTGTATTCCATACACTGACCGGTAGGAACAGTGACACAGCAACCAACTAGCTGACTGACTGACTTACCGAGGCGAGAGATGAACTGATTTGCCTCGGTGCCATTCCATATCAGCGTGATGCAGCCTCGGCTGCAAAACACCGAATTGTGAGTGAGAAAAACGTTATGGAAAGTGCGACCGGCATGAGCTGCAGAAAACGGCTGCCGGCGGCGAGGCTCTGCTTGTGTCAATGCTGGACACAACATCTTGTACGTGTGTCGTCCCTAGTGCCACGATAGCAATCTCGTGGTTTGATCGTGCAGGACGTGCCATGTGTAAATAGTTCAGCTTCGCTGTGTTGTGAGGAATAAAAAATAGGAAACATCAGGAACAACTTCAGCCTACTACCGACTACTCCGGACAGTTGGACTGTAAGGATGGACTAAGGATGGAGAAGCAAGAAGAAATTGTCCCTTTTTATTTCGCATGGATTAACTCCTGCATCATATTTTGCAGTCCAGACGCGACATAGCCTTGCTAGCCGTGACTTATGGTGGCGCAGCTGAACTCCGTGATCTACAAACCGGGCCAGTCGCGTTCGCTTCGATATTGGACCCAACAATAAGGTCACTTGAGAGCGCAGTGTCCGTTTGAACTCACTGCAGCCACACGCAATGGAGGCAGTTTATGCACTGACATCGTTTACGCCTTAACCGCTCCTCCTAAAGTAGATCAATTTTTCCCGCGACCGTCGTTCGCTTTGCACTGCATTCCTCCCGGAAACCGTGTGCAAAGCACGGTGTGGTCACCCGGCGCTGACATGGTGGAACTTTACGCCTGCATGGCCGCTGCCGGTTCGCCGGCCCAGCGGAAAAGCCAAGACTCATTTCTCATCATTCTTACAGGCGCGCTGGGCGTTGGATGAGATGAGAAGCCAAAATAAAGGTGGGACAAAGCGGTGCGCAATAGGGGGAGAGCACGTGGAAGTGGCAATGTGATGGACTGATAGCATCATAGAGAACCAGAGAAAGCGTTGATTAAATACGCCGATAAGTGCACTACGAAAAATTCATCATCTTTATTGTTACAAGTTTCTTTTCATGGGCACGAAACTGACTTATGCCAGACTGGGACGCGACCAGCGCGGGCTGTAGTGAGAGGTTGCGGAAACAATGCGGCTGGAGAGGCAAAAGGGCAAGAAAACGCGATCTTCATTCGGCCGAAGCGCCGTACCGAGTTGTGCCGTAGGGTACCGAAAATGAATACCCGGCGACGCACACAGACCCGTCTGCAACGACGGCGAGGTTCTTATGCATTTTCCATCCGAGATTGAAGCGAGGGACCGTGTGCGAGGGACGGGCAACGTCGGGCGAAGGTGGTGACTGATGGGTACAGACTTCTCGCGTTCAACCAACCAGCCTCCACACTTCGCTGCATCCATTGACGAAGAGCTGAAACCGTCCCTGGATCGGATGGAGACTGTGGGAGCGGCGCGGGGAGATGGTTCAAAATTTCAATTTAACAGTTATTATTACGTTGGCCGCCGTCCGCCAGCCAGAGGTGAATCGGTTTTCCAGCAGGTCCAGCGCATGCATGCGTCCGTTGATTGAGATCAGTGCCATTTCCACCCCGCTCGGGAACGGCTGCATGACATTCAACGCGCGGTCTGGTCTTCACGCGACGCGAGCTCTTTTTTACTTCTTAAGTCATTTTTTTTCGCCCTCCCCCCCACAACCGGGATGATCGATTTGAAGTGTCCATTCCGGGAATACGACACACGGCCTGCACCACCGCTTTTCTCGGGACGTTCCCGCCTTTGGACGTTCCCATCGGAAATCAGGTCACTGACGAAAATGATAAATCGGTGATGGTGTACGGAGCGTGTACGATTCGGGGCTTTTATCTGGTTGCTGCCGGACGGAACGGTCTGGATGGCGCGGTGCTTTACCGCCCTTACATCGCCATTATCCATGTAACGGGGCATAGTTTAAATTCCACAGCCGCACGACATATCCTGCCGGCGGCATCACACCGGCTCGAACTCGAATTCATGTTTGGTCTCGTCGCGTTGGAAAGCTGCGCTGGGCCCGAGCCGCCTAGAGTCGCCGGGTCAAGTGCAACATTCGAGCGACAGTTTCAACACGCGTGTGCGATTTCGAGGATTGTGCGAACCGCACGCAAGAACGAGGTGACTGTTGTTTATCTGTCACATACCATTCGGATGGTCACATCTTGACGATCCCCCGGATGGTTTTGTGGTTTGTTCTGAATGCTGCATTTCTTCCCATTTTTCACACCTTTCGCATATAGTGTGATGTTTGCTTTTCTTGAGCGGGGTGAGAATAATATTTGTGCGGTATGTTGTCTCGTACTGCTTTTAATTATGGTGTGCTGTTATTGTCATGTTTATGCGTCAGAATTGATCTCAAACGTTAAAAAAGTACTACATTCCTTTCCACTGAGTTCACGTGTTTGAAAGAACATTATCTCTTTATAAATCTCGTTATTAATTTAAGTTGTGTATTTTTTATTTATATGATCTTCAAATACAATTTTGTGAAGCTATTTTTGCAAACATACTTTTCGAAATGTTCTTTCTACGTTATGGATTTGACTATTGATTTTTTTATCTTCTCTAGAAGTTTGTTATAAATTCCACTTGGCATATTCCTTAGTCTTGTTCAAATCAGAGATGTCTTGTTGAAATGAAAATTTAATAAAATGAATAAAATAAAAGTAAAGAAAATTAAAATCATATTTTATAATATGATGTAATTTAGGGTATGGTTCTTTTTATTGTAACTTGTTTTCTTGATAATCTTGAGTTATGAGAGCTTTTCTACATTCGTTTCAATAGTCTCATGTTCTTAAGCGATGTGCTTGTAATAAGATTTAAATGATCGTTAAAGAAAGTTTGGAATCCAATAAAACGAAAAAAATCTTTGGTGTCGCATTTGCGTGGCCTTTATCTACACAAAAACTTAGAAAGTTCTCAGTCCACCATCGGGGAAAATTAATACATATAGTTTAGAAGCGTTCGCAGTCATTTATAGTGCTAATCGATCAAGTAAATAGATGTCGTCCGCAATGATTAAGTGTACCTTTTCAGGCAATGGTATTAAAGTTGATCCGGAAAATGTACATGCAAATAAATTATCGTAACAATAATTCGGCCAATATATGATTTTAATCTTTTCAAATTCGTCATTCAATTCGAAAAGCAAATGAATAATTGGCAAACTACCATTTGCTGATTTGTGGTGTGTAAAAAATTTAGAAAAAAATGCTTGAATTCTCAATCCTTCCTTCTAGTTTAGGGTATTTTTCTCAACAAAGCTATCTACATAGAATCGCACATAATCACCGTCGTTTAGTATAACTCTTCACTTTTTGAGATCGGAATGAAAAGCGAAAAGTCACAACGAAATCGAATAACCCAAAATCACTCATCCCAATCTGTGAACAAATGCCAAAACCAGCCTTCTAGCTGTCAATTTTCACCGAACTTTACCGACAGGAAAAACAAATGATATTCCAGCACTTGCAAAAATATAATACATAAATACACTTCAAAATGTTAAAAAATTAAACGAAAATTTGCATAAATAGAAGTAAATCGCTTTCGATAGTTATGCTATTATTTAAAGAAATATAACGCTAAACCGGGAGGATTTTTTCTTGTATCGTTATTGACGTGAGGATATTCCTTCGGTAACGGTCCAAACTGAACTCGCTTCTCGTCACGGATTCCTTTATTATAAATCGTATTATTTGTTTTTTATTGCTTCATAAGGTTTCTAGTTAGTTTCACTTTTGTGAACTTCAAAGCTATATTAAAATAAATACATCATCCGATCGTTACTAATGATGTAGAAGCTACAAATTAAGTTGAGTTTTCAATCAGTCGATGGTTATGGTTTTAGAATGATACATCTACTGTTAAGGTTTAAAATAATAATAATCTTAAACCTCTTGTCTAATATTGCGTATGCTCAATTCGCATTTCCTGAAGCTTTTTTAAATTAGTTTCAAACGTGAACTCACTTGGTTATTGATGTTATTTATGTTCATGTTTGCGCACGGTGCAAAATTGCGCAATCAAAGGTGCAATTGACTGCACAAGAAACGTCGCATCCCATTCTGCACCCGGTCGGGCTAGAAAATGAACTTACTGCCCGATATATTGTCCTCGCCGTAGAGCCACCCGCCGCACTACTCGAACCGTTGTACGAACGTGCCAAACCACACGCGCACAACAAATTCCTTGTTTCCTTTTACCGACCATTTTACGGCCCAACTCCCCGCCCAATCTTCCCCCGGGATGCACACAAGGGAGAACAATCTTAATTGAAAATTAATATTCCGCACACCGTTCTAACCGTTGCCCCATTATTCACGCTGCCACCATCGAACTGGGGGGAGGACACACGGCGTTCGGCGAGATGCCGGGCGCGCGACCGGTCGGTGTGAGTGTTGACACCGCGTTGTAGAATTTCGTTCTTCCGCCTGCCTTTGCTCCGGTTTCCACCGCACTCGCTACAAAATAGCAACCGTTCCTGGCCACGCTCACGGGCAGCATGCAGCGGCATTCCCGTTGCATACAATACCCAGCGCACTCCCACTCAGCAGCCTCGAACAGGCCGATCCTGGGCAGAAGGTACTGGGCGGAACGGTTGGTTAGTTTCGTTCTTTCTACTGCAGCTACTTCCTTCCTGTCAGATGCTTCCCTGGGTACAAAACCGGGCAGTAGTTAGCGGGCTTTGTTCGCCAGTCAAGGCACGACGGACTGCGCAGCGCCCTGCCCTGTGCAGCTGCACATACGGGTGGTGTTTGTGACCCCAGAGGCCCAGAGTCCTCAAACATGATCCTAATCCGCAAGCATGCGCGTATCGTCCTCGTCCGCGTTGCTGCGTTTCGCGATGCCACCCGCCTTCAGCCCCCGCCGCCGATTGCGATGCAACGCAAAGCGCGACTCGGAACATGGCAAAACTATTTCAATTGCCTCTATTTATGCTTATCACGGGCGATTCATCTGCCGAGTGCGCAGAAGAACTCCGCGCGCTCGGCAAACTGCTCGCCGTCGTGTGCCGAACTTCGGTACGTGTATGGGTGTATGTGTGTGTGGATGTGTGCAGTTTGAGTTCCGCTTTTCGCGAAACGAGCATTCCTTATTATGCCGGTGAAGAGGATTTGCATGCCCGGTGTGAGAAGACACGCAGAACACCGGCACTCTCCGCCGCCGGTTGACCTCCGGCAGGACGAACCAGCTCCAGCGCAGCACCGTCTCGGCGGTTGTCCGTTTCCATTTACATTTCTTCCCGTGCAGACACGAGAGAGAGAGAGAGCACAGGGCGGCCGAACGGGGTGGCTTCCGATGCTACCATTCAATTGTTACTATTACTGATTAATTAAAATCGATAGCACATTTAAAGTCCGAGAACTTTCGTGCCCTTCTCCTTCCCCCTCCCCCCTCCAACGTGGCCTGTGTTTGTGTGCCTGTCGACGGGCGTACGCCGTAGAAAGTACCGAGCACTGTGAAGCGGTCCAAAGGAGGAAACAGGCGGCTGCACTGAATCCACCGTCCTGCGTCAAACTGCGGTGTACGGCAAAAATTGGATGACATTTCCATTGCGCCTGCGCATGCCACGGTGCCAATCCACTCCCCCCTTGGGTGCGAGCGCAACGGTGAATTTTGGTCCGAAAGCAAGGGCGCTCGGAGGGTAGGATGGGCGAGATGCTTGGACTCGGGTCGGAGGGTAGCACACATTCTCATTGTCCCGCGTCCGGCTTGTGGCGGTGGCGCGTGGTGAACTTGTCTGATGCTTTGACAGTTTGGAATGTTTGCATAAACCTTTCCGATTCGTTCTTCTTCCTTGCCCTCTCGGTTTGCTACGAGGACGTGGCAGAACAGTTACGGAACGATGTAGAACGTTTTGCGTGGAGTTTTCTATACGAGTTATAGTAATAAAATCGAAATGTTGAGCGTACTCAAGAGACATATTTACAAAGAATGTGATACAAATAGGCATTACCAAAACTGATTCGAATCGTTTGCATTAGATGTGAATGCTATGAAAGCTGAGTCATTCAAAAACTATTACTTTCTTGAAACGTTTGAATTTAATTTAAACATTTTTTTTACAGCTGTTTTTTTGTCGCCCAATCTGTTTTCATATTTTCATAAAACATATTTTTTGCATTTAAAATAGTATTTTTTTCGAAAAAAAAACTGAAAGTCCTTCAAATATGCATCTTCCAAACCTGCAATGCTTTTTTGTACGCCTAGATTCCCAAAACGAAATATGTAGTGAGTTTTTCGATCAAATTACACTATTTACTAAACTATCTTGGTACTATCTATATCTATCAGGAATATATCATCTATCAAGTGGTTATACCACAAGGGTCACAAATTGTCAACCTTGTATCAAACATTCTTTGAAACACGTCTATCCATGAAAAAACCAAAACCAAAAAGACTCGATTTTTTATTCCTAATAGTGTTTTATTCCTAATAGTGTTGTGTCCTAATAGATGAATGATCTTTGAAGATTCATGAATCTTTAGAGATTCATGAGATTCATGAATCTATAGAGATTCATAGGATTCATGAATCCCTAGAGATTCATGAATCTCCAGAGATTCATGAGATTCATAAATCTTTAGAGATTCACGAAATTCATGAATCTTCTAGAGTTTCATTAGAATCATGAATCTTTAGAGATTCATGAATCTCCAAAGATTCATGAATGAATCTGAATGAATCCTCAATGAAAGATTCATGAATCTGAATCTCGTCGAAAGATTCATAAGACATAACAGTAATTCCTAATATAATTTTTAATGACCATTTTTAATATAACAATTTAGAGCAATTCGTTTTCAATATTGGAACTGTGTCATATAAAAGCAAAACATACTTCACAAAGTTTGAAAGATATAGCATACTTTTCGTATTAAAATTTCGAATAATTATCACATTCATTTCATGTTAATGCCTTATGCCGTGAATCAAATTGATGTGTTCCTTCAAATTTGTTACGAACTTTTTTGCAATTTTTTTAAATATAGCTTTTAAAAATCGCGAATCTTTACTTAAAAACGCGATATAAAATTTCCCAAGATAAACGTTTTACTCACAAATATAATTTACACATAGCTGTAAAATGCGAGTTGTTGTTTGTTGCAGCATGGTTTTTAATGTTAATGCAAACGATAAAACCGTGCGGAGTGGGTTCAATTCTCTCATAGCCGTAATGTGGTACAAACGAGCTTTTGTCTAGGGGCGCGAAGCTACAACTTTTTATGTGCTTTATGTAAACTGCTAGAATCATATCGTCGTCAATTTCTGGATTAAAGTTACGTTGAATCCCACGAGACAAGATGCATCTACAACTTTTCCATAAAACGTCCGCATTGCCATTCGAATGATAATTTCTAATTGCTTTTTTGCTCAAATGTTACAGAGATGCTCAGAGCTTACATTTTATGTTCATTCGCAAGCCGTCTGGCAGAGCCATTCATTTCCTACTTCACAGACACTACAGCCTACCTGCACAAATTCTTCCGCAATTTTATTTCCGCCGGCTCGCTAACGCGCGGTGCATTAGCAACACCTACAAAAGCCCCGATTCCATTCCCGAAACCCGGAAGAACACCACCATGATCCACCATTTGCAGTTTCCTCCGCCGCGGCGACTAAATCGTTTCGCCCGGTCAGTAACGGCAAAGAGCGGCCCGGATGCCCGGTACCCTCTGTCCAGGATTTGTGCGATTTTCGGAAGTCGAAACGAAGCGTCAAAATTAAAACCGAATGGAAAAATTCGCCGGCAAACAGTTAGCCTAATAGCTGTCATTCTACGCGAGCACAGGCGAGCGCGCGCGCCCGCCGAAAAAAAGCAAAATAAAAACGTTTAATGCAACGACCCTACCACCGGCTCATCCGAACGGTATGCTCCGGGCCTGGGGCTAGAAACTACCGGGTGGCGATGCGAAGAAAGGCGAAAGAATTCCATCATCGCACCGTCTTCGAAGTCCCTACCACCCCATTTCTCGGTTGAATAAAACAGCCGTTCGAAATGGTTCCTTTCGCGGTGCGGAATGTATGAATTAAACATCGGAAAAATTAATAAACGACGCGCTAACCCGCTGAGAGACGCAGCGCGCCGCACACACGCGGTCGGTTTTCCGCCCCACCCGGCGGCCATATCCTGTGGGAAGTAATGAATGAGTGGCGCACTAATGGTACCACACCGGGTCGGCCTTCACCGCAAGTTCTTCGCAGTTCTGACACTGCGAGCTAGCAACTTGCCGGCGCGAACGCGAACGTCCAGTATTCGGTTATCGTTTCATTTAGCATCGCAAGATAGCTGGCATGCCCTGAAGCTCTCACAATCTTCGACGGCACCGGGCTGCGCCGGGTGTAGTACAGACTTGTAACGAGTCACGAGTAGCCCTACGACCCTGTAAAGTTCACGTTCGGGTTCCAATTGCAGTGTCTTGTTTTGATGGATGGAAGTCAAACGCAGTATTATGTCATTTAAAATACAATAATTACCAACACCACATTTCTGCACCACGGGAGACTTGCTCTCTGCATGGCACCACATGAGCGAGACGGAAAAGAGCAGAATTCGCTTCAAGTAATCAAACCCGTCTGCTACCATCGTTTCATCTCCAGTTCCAGTTCTCCAAAAAACCGCCGTGTTCTATGATGGTTCTGTCGAACTCGATGCTATTCCGCCCGGTGACTTGGTGTGTTGAGCGACGCAGCGGCAAGCGACGAACCCTACGGTCGGTGTTCCTCCAACCGCATATTGCTCGCTCGAGTTTCGGACGGCTTTCAATCAAAAACCGTGTTTCTTTTTCAGCGCTCATTGCGAGAAGATTCGTTTCTCCCGATTCTGGGGCGTGTCATTACGGTGCTTCTCGCCAGTTCCGGCACCCAAGAACCCAACCGAAAGCCGACCCCCGGGCTTCCACCCGGGTGCGACCGGAGCGACTTTGATGATGTATAATTTTCCAGCTGATTTGCTTTTCACACCTGCTTTTGGATACGCTCGGGCGCGCCGCCGACACTTTTCCGGCCGGGCAAGTACACACACACACACACGCACACACACAAAGGTGGTGAAGCATTTCGAGTGAGCATGAGAACGATCCACAAACCCCCCGGTCGGATCGATCGGTTCGAAGCAGTTTCACATTAAGTGTAACCGCTTACATCAGTGGCACTGGCGGGCCTCAACGAGGGCCAGCAACAGTTACCCACATTTGTGTAAGCACCTCGCATATACGGCGGCGCGCGTAAGAAATTCATGTGTGGGTACATCTGACGAAAACGGATGATCCGCCCGAATGTGGAGCCGCGAGGCACATTCGCATCTTTCAGTCTCAGCCCCAGTGGATTGATGTGGCCGGGCAATGTGTGTGTATGTCTTCTTTTTTTATTTATTTATAGGTCTATGGGTTTCTTGCGTTAATGGTTTGTCGTTGTACCGTTGCAGTCGTCCGCAGGCATTCCATTTTCCGGTTACACTAGCCACCAGCTGAAGCTGTCGCTGTGTGGATTGGTTACGCGGACCACTGTGCGTTTTTTTCCACTGTGGGGGTGGCATTTTGTACGCGGCCTTCCGGCTAAACGGAACGCAAAGCGATGCTTCTCCGCCCACCGACTGACCGAAATTCCAAAAAGTGCTTCCGACGGTGACGCGCCGACGTTGGTGGTGGTTCCAGGAGAGAGGAGAAAACTAAAACTCCTACCAGTGCGCTCGTACCAGCCAGCCACGAAACGACAAAATCCCCGTCCGTCCATCGGTGGCTGATCGAAGCAAATCAATCCCGTGCGCCTTCGGAAAGGAAGTGCTGCTTAAAAGCGGGCCACGCGCGCGCAGCATTAACACATATTTTCGATGCTGCAAGGGATGAACGCAAAAAAACAACACGGCGAAGGCGAAGGCGGTTTATTATTCCCGCTTTGCCTGCGGCTGGCGATTTGTAGATCGCAAGCGGAAATAACAATTACCAGCGACAGACTAAGCCCATTTGACAGATACGTCAATCGGAGCTTTGCACGCGGCTCGAACGGTCGAAAACGCAACGTTACCGTTATTATGGAACTCCTCCGCTGCGACAGTCATATTCCCACACGTATGTGCGCTCTCTATCATCATCACGAAAATCTATTTCGGTTGACAAATAGCAACCGGTGGGGAACGAACAGGGGACAACTTTTAGCTCTTTTATCTCGATTTTTTCGCTCCCTTGTCCCCTTTTAATCGATGCGCAAGACAAATACGTTGGTGGACACTATCAGCAACTGTGAAATGTTTGCATAAATGCGACAAAACGATCGATAGAATTATCGAGCCCGACCCCGCAGAAGAAAGAAGAAACGCGCACACACGCGGCTACAAGCCCCCACGACAATCGGATGCCCTTCATCTCTGTAAAAATCCATTGCCGCGCTGCGTGCGTACGAGCTGAAGAAGCTGCTCGAAAGAGAGCACCGTGATCGTACAGTGATGCTGCGGTGAGATGCAACACGCCGTTCGCCGTCCCGTTCCGTTTGATTTGCTATGATCGATTATCGTTTCATTACGTGCCGGTACGCTGAACATCGCGTCCATGCAGCGCTCGCTCGGGGTGATGGGTTCCCTGGGATGACACCGGACATCGGACATCCTGCTGGGCTGGAAGGAGTCTTTTCAACAACATGCCGATGCTGCGGCGAGATTTGTTTATGGTGCTAAACACGTTGAGGGTTTGCACTCGCCGGAACCTTTCTGCGCTCCGTCGACTATGATATTGTGCATCCAAAGATGACATGCTCATGCTCATGTTGAAAATTATCTGACTCGCCTTCGAAATCGAATGAACAGGTATGGAATCACCGGCATTATTGCAACTTAATGCTGTTGTTATGCTGTGTTTTGTGCGATTTTCTAAGATCTCGTTTAGTGATGCGATAAAATAAATTTGATAAAGTAAACAATGATGAACTTTACTTTTCGTCACAAAAATCTAGTAGTATTGTTGTAGGTGCTGAACTAATGTAACTATAAATGAGATATTCTTATACATTTCTTTGATTTTATCATTTTCATTGCCTGACCCAGGTTCTTCAAAGTACAAATATTACCGCTTCCCTTACCTTAACCAATTTGATTGCATCCATAAATAGATTTGTTTTAGATTTGTTTTAAACATCTATTGAGGAATCAAGTGAAGAATATGATCGAAACGGATCTTGTGTGCACATTTCATAAATTTTTTGGAATGTAAGCATCTAAATTTGATCATTGTGTTCATCATTGTGATCTAATCAGTTCACATTGTTAAATATTTACATGCCTATTGATTTGATCTTTTAATTATTAAATCATTTGTTTATTACTAAGATTATCTTTTATTTTAACTCGTTAGTTTGTTTTATTTTTTTGTTTTGTTTATTTTTGTTTATTTTTCATTAACAAGAAGTGTTTGTATACCCGATGAAAAAATAAAACAAACATGATTAACAGGAGTATTATGAGGAATGGATAGATGCGTTAGTGTTAGCGAAGCGAACTAACATTCATTTATTGATACAGTTTTTTAAAATAAATTTTAACTATCCTTACGCAAATCGTCAATCACGATGAATTTGACTGATAAGCTTTGGATGCTGTGGAAATGAGTCAATTTTTATATTTTATTCCTACAAGTTTGTATTCTTTTTGACAACCAACATGGTAGAACTTATTTCACTAACACATGTATTTCGATGAATATAATTTATGTTTATAATTCGAATTTGATCGATTTTATGGTCAAAAGGCATATTGTATATCCACTTTCACTTGGAAGCTAAAGGGGAGCGAAACATTTTCTTGTCAGTTAGTGTTAAGACAGCATACATTCGAATCTCAACCTGAATGCATACTGATTGGAATGTTTGATATGTTTTTGTCTCACTAGTACGCAATCGTTTGATTTATGATAATGAAAGCTTCATAATTATTGTTATTTTGTATTTTTATCGTTCACTAACGTATTACTATCCAGAACCATAAATGGAATCCATTTGCTGTCCATTTCGATGGAAAACATCATAATTATACGGCGGTGCAACCGAACCCGAAAGCTCCAGACGGACATTTGCGAATGTGCGCTTCGCACACGGACAGTTCCTTTCCTTTGTGTAACATTTGACAAGGATCATGTAGCCCGTACATGATCGTAATCGTAACCAGTGTGTATATCCCCGTACCGTTTGTGTTGAAACCGATCGTCGATCGTATGTGCTGATGGAGCCGCGGTTCTTGCTACTTCTAGCGATCCCTCCCACAAGGCACCCGAGGTATGCTGCTGGAGCAACGGTGCTTATCGCACAGTCGCGATCGATCACCGCAGCGGCGCTGGTGGTGTCTTACCGGAAAGCGGGATCAACAATGGGGGAGATCCAATTTGGAAGCTTCCGTCGTCGTGCTACGGAATGATTCGGATGATTTACGAGATCACGAGACCGTGGTGCGATAAGACGTTATCAAGATCGAGACACAGCGGTCCTCGGGGTGGAAACGGTCCGCACGGGCAGGCTTGTCCGTGGTCAAACACAGAACCTGAAGCGAGTGATGTTTTCGTTCGTTCGCTTGTGTTTGATTTGAAAAAAACCGCATTGATTGCATCGTAGAATGCAACCCTCCAGAACTCAGGTTGTTAGCTTAGAGGAAGGTTGGTGGGTAGTATGAAATAACGAAGCTTAAACACAACATCATCTCCACTGGCCCCGCAGACGGCTATCTAGTTTCGATTTCATCGACCGTCAATGGCGCCCCGCCACCATTCATCGATCATTGACCGGTGTGGAGTTATGTGGTTTGGCTTGGCTCCGCTGCCAAACGCTATTTAATTCATACCGAACGTCGGGATCGGGCTCACGTTTCAAGGAGGTGGCTTGCCGTAGGACTCGAGCAACACGACGCGCGATAGCGCGAATTAGCCATGGTGATTTATGATGTGGGAAGAAAAAACTGCCTCCGTCATCTCGTCCCGTCCTTTGGCGCGATGTTTGGCGACGCATCGTGGGGGAAAGGTTCGCTGTTCCGGAGCATCACTGATCGTAGTTTTTCCGCCCGCAACTTCCGCCGACATGCGAAGGATGGATCGTGCACACACACACACACTTCGCTCCAATATCGGTGTCTGCCCAACCGCAGGATCGACGTAGTGCGCCAAGCGCGATCGTGGCGGTGGTGAGCAGTGATGCTTAAAAAATAATAAAAATATTGAAACGTGTGTGTGTTTGTGTTTTGGTGGCTTTCAGCGCCAACGAATGAATGGCGACCGCAAACCCCATCACCTTAGAAGCGCCGTTAGCTCGCGTGAGGAGAACGTTGTGATCGATCCCCGACCGGTCAGCTCGGAAAGGGGCGTTGGAGCCCGGGTAGGCATAGCACCGTGGAAGACGAAGCGTGAAATCATGAATTTTATTATCGAGAGTAGTTCTCCTGCCCCCTGCTCTGCACCACACAGGCAGGGCCGCCGTACGGCAATCCTTTCGTTTACAATTATAATAAAATAAATTATCGTGAAAAGTGTGCGATACGAATCATGCTGTTTGCTGTTGTTGCTGGTACATGTTGCGAGCAAATGAAATTATGATCGTGTTATGTAAATAGACGAATAAATCGACCTTTATCCCGATTGCTTCGTTTTCCCCTGTCCGCTGTCCCCTGAACGCGCTCGGTTTCAGGCACGCTGGGGCACGAGGTGAACTTCCCGAGAAGACGCGAGCAAATCGTTCCGAACGAAGCAAACGACGCCTCACCGTAGTGCAAATGCACCGTTCTGGGAAATGCATTATGGAATCTCGCTCTCGGTGAGGAAGCATAGAATAAATATTTATTCATCATCGGCGGCGTTCCTCGTGCTCTCGACGTGTTCTAACTCTAGGCCCAGGATTTGCCCTACTCCGTGTCAGCGGCGCCGTTTTTTCCGTTCCTAGGGACGATAAGCTTAGGACACAGTTTATAAACCATTTTTGCGCTTTAAAATGCAGCCAAAGTGCACGAATGGAAGGGAATCGAAATACTGCCCACAGGGATTTTGGGATCGCAAACGCTCGGCTTTTTTAAGCATTTTGCTATTCGGATCAAGCGGCTCAAACCCGAAGCCAGTCATGCTCGATCCCATCCCATTTGCCGTTTATCGCCGTCGATGGCCGTTCGGCCGGGTAAATAATTTAACGCCGTGTCGGCTCCGACCAGCATTCAGGGTTGCAGCATTTTCCACCCAGCTTTTCCTACGGTGTGCCCCCTATTTCGGGTTCCTCGCCGGTTCCGTCGTTCAAGTTCCCCTTGGGGAGGAAGCGGAACATTGTTTTTGTTGCTGTAGTTGTTGTTTCTCTTGCAATGAGTTCGTCTTTTGTGCCAAGTGTTCAGGTTGTTGGGGGGTTTTCTTCGCCATTCTTCAAACACCCTCCGGCAAGCGATCTACTCTAGGTACCGTAAAATTAATTTTTACAACTAAATTTATTCCGAAACCCAACGATTTCCTCGCATCGCCTCACTTCGTCCGGCCGTGCTCTGCCTCGCCGACGCCCCTCCCCGTAACGCCCCCGTGTTCCGCACCGACGTGGGAGTACAGAACGGTCGGACGGAAGTGTTCTCCCGAACCCCTTCCGGAACCACCGCGATCTGTGGCAGCGCCGAACGCATCGCAGCGTGTTTGCCGACGGTGATCGATCGCTATCAGTCGGCCGAGTTTCCACGGGTTCATTTGGGAAAGGGCGCGCGCTCGCCCCGGTGTCGTCCATCATAATTAAACGACATAAAATTAATAAAGACCGTTTGCAGTGCCCTGATTGCACCCGCTCGGTTCGGCTCGCTGCGTTGATTGTGGGCAGTCGATGCCGAGCCGATCGACAACGCCCGGCGTCGACAGCGGTCGTGCGGTCGTGTTTGACGTCTGTTTTTTTCGAGATTCTAGGTCAGAATGGGCGCACTCTGGGTCCGACGCAAGCCTAAACGGTTCACATATCGCCAGACGATCTGCTTGATTGATGTTGCTGTTGTAACAGCAGAGCAGTGGCATGCAGCAGGTCCATGGGCGGGGTGTAATCACGTCAACCCGAGAACCGTTTATTATCGAATTTCATCTTGTTCGAGTAATGATGGACATTCGCGTCAAACCATTAAAAAGGTTCATGTTTACACAGAAATGGGATGTTGTGAAGTGAAATCTACATGGGAAAACACTAATTGCACACAGGGAATATCTTGCTCGTTGTTTAAGGTAATTGTTTATAGAAGTTCGATTGTATGTATTTTCGTTGATCGATGAAAGTTTATTCGAATGTGCGATCAGAGTTTTCACTGAAGCAGGTGTACATCTGTGTTGGCAATTATTTCGAATGTATGTGTTTAAACCAGGAATAAATTATAAAATTACTACTTAACTATGGCTCGTATGATTTAGTCTAAGCAATTCAAACTTTAATGCATTTTTATGTCAGTGCTACGTACCAATTATTTTTAATGCTTGATTTTCTCAACGTTTACCATAAATACATGTTATCAAATAGATAAATAACATATAAAATAAATAGATAATAAATAAATAAATAAATAAACAATTGTTTAAACTTATAAACAAACAAATTGATTAATAATGTAATTAATTATTGAAAAACAATAGATCTTGTTTTTTTAAATCAGATTTTCATATGAAATCAAGTGCATCTAACTGCAAACATTATTTTACGTTGAGCTATCATTTTAATAAATCATGTTTACTTTACCGGTCTGTATTATGGATCACTATCATTCGCCATTGTTATTGACATACTACATGTCATACTTTATTTAATGTACATTTTTTCAACTTTATGAACAAAAAGTATAATATTCAAATAAGTAAAACAAATTGTAAATTTTAATATTTATTTCATACAAAGTATAACAAAGCTCATGGTTTATAGTATTTTTTATTGAAATAGTATTAAAAAGTTTTATTCTATTTTTCCTAACTTTAAAAACAAAATCTAGTCTTTTATCTCACTACATTGCATTTTTCACATTGCTACATTGAAAAGGAACAATCGAATAACCATTCTATATTTTCATTTTTTCATAAGCTTATTCGAGAAAATCTGATTAAATAGTGGATTAAAAATAAAAAATCATTTAAAAATATCGTTTAAACTGAAACTAACATTCATTGATTTACATATTAATAATAATAAAACAAAAAAGGTAACTATTTTCCAACGTTAATACCTATTACAAGGTTCAATAACCGAGAAGGAAGAATAATATTTAAATCCTATGTTGACAGCATTTATGTTTAATGGGATTTTAATTGGTTTTTATGAATGTTTTATAACATTATAAACCATTATTTAAATTATTACAGAAAGTCAGAAAGTTAAGATGTTTTTTACATCATTGCATAAGAAATATAACAAATGTAACATAGCGTATAGAGAGAAATATAAATCATATCAAGAGCCAATTTCGGATCAATTAATAAAAGTTACAGTATTCTTAATTGTATAATTTATTATCGTTTTTAAAGCTTTTTTAAATTGTCGATCATAAACATTCCTTATGCCTAACCTTTAACATCAACAAGTATTGCCGTTTAAATCACCCATCTTTTCTTATCTGTTTGATTTCAAAACTGATAACTCCTTTCTCTCTCTCTCTCTCTCTCTTTCTTCTTCCAGGTGAGTGATGTCAACCTATTGGCCAGGCAAAGCGCGTAAACCCTTGCGGTTTTGTGACCGGCAGGCGCTATCTCTTTGATGCGATGATGCGTGCACCGATTACATTTTGGGAGGGGAAATTCAATCCACCGTGTAACTTTCGCGCCGTACCGGACGTTTGGCGTACATCGTACGACCAAATTTATGGTAAACCATCAGCGACGAGCGACCGGCACTGCGAATCAAAACCAGGGCGTACGAGCGAAACGAAGAAAGAGCGAACAAAAAAACACCATCCGGGACATAAACTCCACCGCGCGGATCAGGTCACGGGCGCACTTTCGCACGTAGCGTATGCAAAATGAAGTGCAACGTGCGTGCAACCGAGCCGCCGACTTTCGATCCGATACACCGATCCACCGAATTCGGCTGTGCTGAAACGCGGCTACGCTTCCGCGGGTCTACCGAGAGTCCAGTGACCTTTTAATGAGCATCATCAGCATGCTCCCGTATGTGCTCACGTGTGTATGTGTGTGATGCGTCAAGACGACGACAATCGGACAAACGACGACAATAACACTCATGCTGTGGTCCCGTTTTTTTTTCTCTCGCTCCTCTTGGGTGCTTCTGATACGGTTGCAAAAGACCGGCACGAATTTCACCCGGTGTCAGGAAAGCAGTGCCGGGCCTGACGAAGAGCGCTTAACAGCCGTTCCAGCCGTGCCAGCGAGGTAATTAGAAGGCTCTGCGGCTGCGCCGTTCTTGCTGAGTTCTTCGCAAAAATCCGCTCGGGGCGTAGTTACGCTTCGGGTAGCTTTTAATTAATAGATCAATCCGACAAATGCCGCTAAACACCACCACCGTGTGGATCGAGCAGCATTAGTATTAGAACGAGAGAGCGAAGAAGAGACCCCCCTCTGGGTGCGCGGCGGTGTGGCGATAAGACGCGCAAAGGCGCGCAAAATGGGATGGACACCGGTGAGCAGAAAGGCTCCTAATGTAATCACGCAACTGGCCTGTCCGAAGCGGCCGCCGGCCACGGCTATTGGTAGTTAATTACAGAGCGTACACAGACATCTTCTTGTCGGGTGGGTTCTCGCCACGAACACACACACATACACACACACGAGCACAAGGCCGCGCGGAAACCTTGCCAAGAAAGCAGGCGCACGTGTTGCGGTTTATTTTATATTTTATTTTGTGCTCCGCTCGCCATCCCCGTCACCCAAGGGGAGAACGAAACTTTCTTCTCACACCAGCGGCGAGCAACACTTTCGCCCACCGTGTGGCCGCGCGTGTGTGTGCGCCAAATCTGCGATTCCGATGCGCGATGAGATGTGGCTAATTGATGCGCACGCACCGGCGCAAAAAGGGCGCTGCCGCCCGCCGTGTCGAAGCACGGGACAAACACCGGCGGCACTAATGCGTGGGATACCGGGCGTACCGTGTTCGGCGCGTTCCGAAAGGTACGAATTAACCGTAAGCGCAGCACCGTGCACTAATCCCCGCTGCCAGCACCGGCCGGCTGGTCGGTCGATTTTGCGTGAGTGCAACGATTAGCAAATTTTATGTGCTGGCGGCGGCTGTTTGCTGCAGAGAACGGAGAGCACACACACACACGCGCGCACACCAGAACAGAATGCCCACCGGTGAACGGTTCTCGAGCGGATCGTTTCCCCCTAGCGCCACCGTTAGCACAATGAACTAACGAACGCGGGGCAGCTCGGCGAACATCCGGAACCGGCGATCACTATCACTCGGTTTCAGGAAGAGAGGGGCGAGAGGGGGGGGGGGGAAGAGGGAAGGAACAAAACCGCATCCGTTGTTTATCGCCGATCATGATCGCTCGATGAATTCTTGTAACACGCGCACCCTCTGAACCTGGCCGGACCAGCCTGGCCGGCAGTAATTATGATGATGATGATCTTCGTCAGATGGAAGGTGCGATCTCACGATCACTTTCTCTAATAGTGGTACTGTTTCGTACCAACCCGGTTCTAGTCTCCCCAAAGAACAAGAAGCAGAAGAAGAAGACGAAAAATCGTCAAAATTCCTTCCAAAACTAGCGCCGATCAACATCGGCGATGAGAAATGAGATCGTTATCATATGAACGAGCTTTTCCTTCACTTCGTGTGCCTCTCTCTCTCTCTCTCTCTCTCTCTCTCTCTCTCTCGAACGTTCCGTTTTGTTCGTCGTGTTTTTTCCCCGGTCGCGATGATTTTCCCGCACCCGCAAAGGAAAACATTTGTTTACACCGGCGCAGAGGCGAGGATTATGCTACGTTTGAACACCCGTTCGATTTCGTACTCTGGGGAGCGTATGTTACGTGTGATTTGTGAGGTGAGAAACGCGGGGGGCGCAGCAGGAAACACTACTCACAACCTTTGGCGGCAGGCGAACCGTGGAAAGCCCGGCCGCAAGCCAATACACCGTGCGCCACCGTGCGCGTATGTTGCCCCATAAATTGATTAGAGCAGTTTCATTCCAACCCCCTTGTTCGGGTGTGTGTGTGTCTTATCTTGATCTCCCCCCCTTCTACCAGAGTAAAAGTAAAAGCATTAATTGTTTCCCATTTTCTCCCCTTCCCTCACACACACGCACTGGCATCGAGTGTGTGTATGTTTGTGCGTATTTTGTACATTTCCTCCCGGTCGCTCGAAGAGTGATGAACCTGGCATTAATTTCATAAATTAAACGAGTTGTTGCCGGTCAGTTGTGTTACTGTGTGTGTTTGTGATTTTCCTTCCTTCCTGTCGCCCCACCTATGCCACATTCGGTTTCCCCCGAGCGCCCGAGCGTAATCGGAAAACTAATTTCGCCCCGAGCGCCCGCTCAGAATTTGGAGGAGAATGTGTTTGTTCTGGTTTTTCATCACCCTAACGGGTTAAGGCGCTCGCTTCGCGCGTTCGGTGGCCGAAAACGCAACCTTTCCACACGGTGATGTGTGTCGATTTACGACCTCCCGGACCTTCGGTTCTTCCAGGCCGGCAAACACTGGTACCGTTTGTTTTAACGAAATCACTTCAGTTTCTCTCTCTCTCTCTCTCTCTCTCTCTCTCTCTCTCTCTCTCTCTGTCTCTCTCTCGCGCGTGCTGGGCCGACGATAAGAGCGATACGGTGTGTGCGGGACGTTCAAATAAATATGACTTAAAGAAAACGCCACAACACGTGTGTGCCCGGGGGGAGGGCAAATAAATACGAGGCGACCATCGATAGGAAAATTTATTCATTTCGTTTGGAAGAAGACGAAAAAACAGCCCCGACCGCGCACACACAATGTAAGCCGGAGAGATAACGAGAGGAAAATGCCTTCCCGGTTCTGGCGCGGACCGTCCACTTATGGTGATCAATTGGCCGGTTCCCATCGGCCGGTTGACGACCGTTTTTGGGGGACCGTGTACGTTCACCCGGCGGCTGGCTGGTGAATGTCTTCCAGGTGAGCTCCTGGGCTGAGCTAATTGGCCAACGCGGGCAGATTCGACGATAAGAAACGGCTAACAATATTGCGAAACTATGAAGCGCGCGTGTAAAACATACGGACACAGCGGCGAACCAGGCATCCATATCGGTATTTTGACGTGCTGAATGTTTAATTTATTGCAGCGGAGGAGGCCCCTTTTTAAAATGCAGGAATGGACATAACTGACGCTGTAAAATTAGCCGTCCAGTGGCTTTGTTGGTTTGTCTGCGCCGCTCCGAGTGTCCGATTCTTCCGGATTCTGCAGGAAAATTCGCTTTTTTCTGTCAATAAATGCCCCCATTTGACCCGCGAGAAGGTCCGTCGTCGTCGGCATCGGCGAACGAACGTTTCGAGGTTAGTAGGAAATGATTGCAAAAAGGTAAGCCGCAGCCGACGGCCTTTGCCGTCTCGGGGCTCGATCGGGCCGGAAGCGACTTACACCTGCCCGCTGCTGGTCGGCTATTTCGGCAGATGTGCATGCTAAACGTGACGCATCCTCCGGCGGTTCGGTTGACCGCATTCTTCCCGGCCCCGGCAGAGGTCAAAACGAGTCGGCCCGGAACGAACGATCCCACGGCGCGGCCACTATCGCGCGCTCTTTATTTATGACTTAATATCGGGCCTTTTAAAATAAAGTGTGGACCGTTCGATTAACTTTGCGCGAAAATTATTCGATCGTGAATTGGGGGAAGGCATAGCTGGAGCTGGCTGGGGACGACCGAAAACAAAAATGTCATTTCCTTGTGTTAAGGCCATTGTATTCAATTCCGCGCGAGCGCGCGCGCGCGCGAGGCGTTTGCACGTTCGCGTGGGAACACACGGGCGGCTGGTAGGAAATAATGGTTTCGCGATTTGAATATGTGTCTGAAAGTCTTCCTTATGGTGATCCCGCTAACGACGAAGATGATCAGGAAGCGAACGGGCTGCGACAGCTCTCTGCTCTCCACAAGCAGCTCCACTCAGAACGTGCCTGAATACGTAAGCGATCGGGGGAAGATGGTCTTGATGATGATTAATGCCGCGCCGCGCACTTGTTGCCTTTGGACGGATTATCATATCTCAACCCGACACTGGGACTGTCGGTCATAACTTTTCATCCAAATATGCCAAATACTTTTAGGCAAACCGCGGAAATACCCGGCCAAGTGCCGGTGCTAGTTTGGGAAGCCATAATTAATGGTATATTGTTCTCGATCGGCCCCGAAAAGAAAAATTCGACGACGCAATACCGGCCCATGTACGGATGACGTTATGACGCCTCGGCTCGCGAGGCCATTTCCAGCGAAACCGCAAACCCCTCGCCGGATGCTCGATTTCCATTTGTTTGGAACATTCCCCGGGCATCGAAGATAGCGCGCATCGAACAGACCAGTTCGGTGTTTTTCGGTGGACGATTCTTTAATGAAATTCCTGAGCGCGCTCAAGGTTCTGTTACAATTTTCCTTTCTACTTTTTTTCTTCTCACACACACACACAACCGAATTGGAAGGTAACGGTACCGAAGGTTAGAACACACCGGTCAATTAGAGTTATTTATTAGAACCGATTCCGTCGTCGTCTTCGTCGTCGACGCGCGCACACACGGTGAGCTGATGAGCTTTCGAGAAGGGGTTAAATTAGGGTTACATTTTAGGGTCCTCCGCGTTCGGTTCGTTCTCCTCCTTCCTAGTTTTTTCTCTCTGGGATGCTTCTTTCGATGCGCTCCCAACTAGCCCGACCCCCGTAGAACAGAAGTGGAACTAACTCCCGAAACAAGTTATAAATCGGTTTTAATTGAGAGCTTACGAACCTTTTGGCGCCCGGCCGAGAGCCCGGGACCCGAGTTTTCCGTTCTACCACCCACCACCCCCTCCGGGAACCTTTTTACGCCGCATCTTCACCGTTTGCTTTTTTTACGAGTACGGCCCTCGCGACGACGACGACGACGACGGGATAATCTTTTATTGCTTTATTCGTCATCATTTTCCAGTGCAGGGTGATTTTCCTGTTTGCCTATTTCCTGCCCGTTTCCCATTTGGCCGGCGCGCGCACAGTACATTAGGTACGCGGCGATGATAATTCTAAATTTATAAACATACGCACCGCGCGCACCCATAAAAGAATTCCGCGCGTAGTTAGC
The DNA here is from genome assembly GCA_000349145.1 of Anopheles dirus. Classification (NCBI taxonomy): domain Eukaryota; kingdom Metazoa; phylum Arthropoda; class Insecta; order Diptera; family Culicidae; genus Anopheles; species Anopheles dirus. Next base: position 5,633,341 of record KB673645.1, read on the forward strand.
GAGGTTCTAAAAGTGCCCCTCTCCAGTGCCATCGCCGTGTTTGGACATGGGTGGGTAATAAACTTTTCGGTAATTTGTAAATCTTTCCTCCCTCAGTTCCGTCCGGTGTGCTTTCCTGCTTGACGGGAGGCTTTCAGCCTGAACTGCCATGCTTTTAGCGAGCCATGTGATGTGGCGCATCTTATGCTGATGTGTGTGCGTGAGTGAATGAGAGTGGGTCCCAAATGTTGAGCGCAAGTTTAACGCGTGGCCCATAAAACGCCCCTCGAAATCGGAAGATGGCGGACTAGACGGACAGTTCCGGAGAGGGACAAATTATTGGACAGTTTGGTGCATTTTTTGGAGAGCGGAGGGCCCCGAGCTGGGACAGACATTATTCGTGCAAATATGTCCATCATGCTCCAACGGTACTCCGTGCGCCAATTGTGCAACTTGCCCCGCCGATGCTAATATATTCTGCCCTGGAATGGGCCGATGATGAGATCGCCCGGCGGCGGCGGCGTACTTCGTGCCGTGTTCCTGTGTTCCTGCGAGCGCGCGCGCCCCCACTCGATAACGACGAACCTTATTCAGCCCATTTTTCCCAGAGCCTCCATTTGCAATCAGCGGCGTCCCATCAAGAACGCGGGGATCCAAATCTTCCGCGTGCGATTGTGCAACGGATCCGGACGCGCCGAGTCCGACTGTCGTCGGAAGTAGGTTAATCGCTAATAGAAACACCATCCCGCGGGGATCACCGATTGTTTGTCAAAGAGAGTACAACAACGTCGAAAAAATAAACAGGCATTTGCAGCAGGTACGTCGGTCGTCTTCACCCGGGGTTTGGGCCATTTCGCAGCGTCGGCAGCAGGTCGGAGCGAGCATCGGAGAGTGTACCGTAGCTGGACAGTGGAATTATAAAACATTTCCCACATAAAACCTACCCCCGGAGTCACAAGTTGCGCAAAACGCAAACCCACCACCGACGTCCGCCAGACCCCGGGAAAATCGTTTCCGCTCTTCCGCGTCTGGGCCTTCTCTCTCTCTCTCTCTCTCTCTCTCTCTTTCGTGTGAAGCGTGCGCTGCGCTGCGACGAAAGGAATGCACAAAACAAAGATTTGTTCTTCGGCGGCTCCCTGCCGTCTCTGACCGAAGGCAGTGGCATCCACCCACATGATCTACCTGATGAGTGGGAAGTAGACGTAACACGCCCCAAAACGGCTCCCACTTGTCTGACCGGGTGGAGTCGGCGGGGTGGGTTGGTGGCGTCCCAGGGCGGGGCATCGAACAAGTGCTACCGGTCGCACCGGGAACACCCGGGAAGGAGATTCCATTAATGACATCGCTTTGATTTGTCTGTCCCGGGAAGCTGGACCCGGTCGGGCCGGATCGGTGAGAGATTTTCTTCCGTCGCTCTGCCATTTTTTCGCCTTCCGGGAGCCACCACACTCGAGGTCGACACAGATTAACCTTTGGCGCAACTGCGGAACACTCCCGAACCCTGGTGCCGTGAATTGAAGTTGGCACCCGAAAACGTTTGCAGAAGATTCGATCGTCAGGCCACAATAAGCGATAATAACAATCATCAGGGTTTGGACGGCAGCTGTGAAAAAGTCCGCGATCGGATCGTGGAAATAACAGGGCCAAATATCAATCCTCCCTCCCCGAAGGGGTGGACGTGACCTCGCGGCGCATCGGAACGGCCGGTAGCCCGCGGGCAGGCGATTGCAGCTACCCCCTTTTTCGGGTGCGGCCCTGGGAACGTGATGCGCCGATGGTGGTGGCGCAAAAGTAGGATGAGCATTAGATTTTATATTTAGTTCATTTTCCACTAATTATAGCACCGCAGCGTTGTCCCGCAGGAGGAGGAGTTTCGGTACGCCTTGCCCCGACGCGCGATCGCGTCGCGATGTCGTCATGGCGAAAAAAGGTGCCGGCAATTAGTGCTGTTGGCCGCGGCGAGTTCTGCAACACTTGCGAGCGCCTATCCTGAACCATTAGGCCTGGCGCGATGGTGGTTGTTGCGATGATGATTTTTTTTCTTTGCTGTTCTTGTTTTTTGCTCGCCAAATCAGCCGTTCCCTAAATACTTCTAATGATCTCGGATAGATGTGTCGTGTTTGCTCAAAACCATTATCATGATCGAAACTGACGCATTTAAGCTGATGGGTGTACTCGATGGGTTGTTTTTTATTTATCCGAGCTGAGTTTGATCTAATTGATCTAAATTGTGCTCCAGCAAATGGCTCGCTTCGGATATGTTTTTGGGGTTTAACTATCGACGCCAGAAATCATCCAGAGACCAGAAGATAGTGTGTGTTTTTTTTCATTCGATTGTACTCAATCACGTTGAAATGTTGTTTATACTCATCATTGTGTTATGCCTCATTACTTTATATCAATTGTAGTTAACAGCCACTGACATCTGACGCTTGATGTTCTGTAAGCTCCTGGTATGCGATAACTGACATTCAAAACTTTTTAAGCTGAAATATATATCCTCCTGATTTTAATTACATACGAACATTATCATATACATAAATTGATAACATATTGAACCAAATGGTCGTGTCAAGCTTTTGAACAGTGAACCGTTGACTCCGAATTTGCACTCTAGAAATCTGATGGCATCTCTAAACATCGACAATTCGCTTTATATCAGTTAAACGAAATTGTCGCTTTATATCAGTTGTGTCCCTGGAATGCGATTTTTTCTAAATTGCTATTTTTTCTGACCAATATGACGTGTGACACAATCTTTAGAAGTTTTCTTTAGATCTTTAGAAGGTAATATTAGTGCAAATAAACATTGCTTGCCTGCTTGTACATTGCTTGAGTTACTTTCCGTGGTATATTTGAGATACCAATACATTCAGTTTTTTCTAAACTTGCACACAATCCGCTGTTATGTACCAATCTTTATTTAGTATGGTATCTTGAAGATAGTAAACACACCTAAGAGAGTTTGTAGACATTTTTATAATCATTAGAACGTACAAGAAGCTGAGTTGTTAACAAATGCTAGAAACGAAGTGATAAATACAAAAACAAACAAAAAATTCTTGAGAAATTCAGTTTCTCATGCATTTCGCATGAGAATTTATTGAGTGCAAATTTATTTCATTAATTTCGCATACACTTCCGATGTTATCTGTAGCCTGGGGGCCACGACGTTTGCAAAACTCTTGCAAATTGCAATTTGCAGACACTCATGAGTGCCTTGAAAATTGCAAGGTTTTGCAAAAAACCTGGAACGCGCACAAAAAGTTTGCAATTTGCAGCGAGCTGTCAAACCAAATGTAAACATTGGTTATTTTGATAGCCGATGGAATACAAAACGGGTTTCTGGGAGTGTTTAGGAAGACAGTGTGATTGTTAAGTGAATTTATTGAAGTAGATAGAATAGTGAAAGTGTTTCCATGCGAATTTGTAATCAATCAACATGGACGCCATGAGTGATCGTAATTGCAAAACCAAATTTTGCAAAAGCATGTTGGCCATGAACTCACGCTTGCAAAAGTGATTTGGGTTCTTGCAAACGTGATTTGAGTTCTTGCAAACGTTTTGCAAAACTTTTGCGCTTGCAAAAGTCGTCGTTGCCCCGTGGCTATAGAGTTATTGAATTAAACAAGATACATCGCATTTTCTTAATATTCTTCTTTATATATATCTTACGAAAAATTTCGTGTTGTGTTCGAGTAATGAATTCGATCCTCTCTCAGTGTAATATCTGATGGAGTTATTCAGTGGTTTATTTATTCTCCTACTTTATCACTTCCGCCGATAACATTAGCCAACATTGCGAAGCCACTCTCGACTGTTCTTCGGCGTGGCAAATTGATTCATTCACGTTGAGACCGTATCAATCATTTCGCTTTGCATAGGAATGTTTCATCACGTGGCATCCTTACGCACCGATGTTCCGCGCAGCTAAATTCCTTCGCCGATACGCGCTTCGATCTCTCTCTCTCTCTCTGTCTCTCTCTCTATCTCTCGCACCGCAGGGAAAACCTCCGATTAGCGTCCGGGCAGCATCAGCGGCGTGCGGTAATGATAATTTAATCGGTGTACAGTTAATTAATTGACTTTTAAATTTGTCGTAATGAGTTGTTTGTACATTCATCTGTACGCGGTGCGTCAGCCGCTCGTACGTACTCAGTGTGCCACACCATTCCGATCGCCATTCCATCTGTATCCCCGTCCGTCCGTCCGTCCGTCCGTCCGAGTGATCTGGTTTTATTTCCTCGCACCCTGGCGCCCTGCCCCGTCGGCATTCCGCATCCCGGGCTGGTCGTTTCCCAAGCCCAGCAACTAGCATCGCTACTGCCGGCAACTTTGTCGTTGCGCGCGCGCGCCTGAGCTGGCTGGAGGAAATCATAACGATTAAAGAAAAAACAACCTGCGCACAGTCCGTTTCTCGTACTGTGTTGTTACGTGCGCTGCCTCCGGTCTTTAGAGCCTCCTCCCCCGGTGGGCTGAGATTTTTCCTACCTCTCGGTTAAGGCTTATCGGCTGGGATGGTGAGCACGGTGCACTGTTTACTATTGGGGCGTCCTTAACTCAAAACAACGACACAAAAAAGGGCCAAGTCATCCCCATTTCGCAAACGGTGGTTTCCTTTCTGCGCATCCCTCATCGGCCGCTGTGTCGCTTAACTTTGTTCGACACTAATCATTATGTTTTGCGGCAGTGCGCGGGGCATCCAAGTGCAGCCTGTCGACGGGCAGCGAACGTGCGGGGCTCTATTTGCTGCTGCGAGCTGTCGCAATGCAGATGATGATGATGATGATGCTGCTGCTGCGGCTGCTATTTGAAACTGGTTCGGATGGCGAAGAAGAAAGTCATACGGTGAGCCGCAAGCGATGTAGGAAAATCGCGACGCTCACCTGCCCGATCGGCCACCATTCATGCCTGCGTCTGCGGGAGTTTGTGCCGCCCGCACGCTGCTGCAGGCTAATCGTTCGCCGCGATCGCACAGGAAGAAGCGTAAATGTTGCGTTCGAACGACATTTTGCTGCGTGGCGCGACGCGTCGCGGAAGAAAGCGGCGATCTGGCCGCTTGGACTCAATTACGTTTTACGATCGGAAACTTCATTTAATAGCACGTTCGGTTTACTGCTGCTGTTGTTGTGCTGGCGAAGTGATAAAGCGCGTGCGTCCGTTATTTTAAATTTTCCAAATTGTTTTTACTGTTTTTGTTCCAGCGTCCCGCGCGTGTGTGTGTTTGTTCGACGGATCACCCTCAGGATGTTCCAGAACATGATGGACTTTCACTCTTCGTTAGTGGCCGACTAGCGGCGACCCACTCCCGCCGTCCCGTTCGGCATTCGGTTAATTATTTTTAATGATCCACGCTTCCACCGATCGCTCTGTGTCTTATCTCGCTTGCGCCACATTCCCCGCGTTCCGGTGCAAAGTGCAACGAGCCGCGATAGTTTGGGTGAAACGTGAAATGCACCAAAGTCACGGTGCAAAATTACGATCTCACCGTCCGGCGGACGTCAGCTTCACGGTGCGGCTTGCCGCGCCGTAATATCTAACTCAATCGATATCCCGTGGCCGTTTGTATGTGTGTGTGTGTATGTGTGTGTGTGTGCGCGCGTGATGGGTACGATAAGAAGATCAGGAGCAAACGTCAAAACTGATCGTGATCGTGGCGGTCGTTCCCTACCACCTGCTGTCAGTTAGCGATCGGGGCCCAGCAGCTCGCGTTACCCTTCAATCAGGACACACAACATTTCTCGCACGGGCGAAAATAAACCAACAGATCCCGTTCGAGTTGGGCGCTCTGAATGGGTCAATAAATTAATGTAAAAGCTTCCCGTGCCCCGTCAAACCGGTGCAAAGGAGGAGAAATGAAGCATTACGCTTGATTATGATTGAAGCGCACGAGACATCAATAAACTCGCGCGCGGGAGTACGATGATACTAATCTACTGCGCGATCGGCCCGCGAAAGGATACGAGCGCTTTGGGTCGAGTGTGTTTGCGTTCGGGGTTTTTTTTCGTCTTCATCTTCTGTCGCTGCGTGCACGCGCGCCTTCGATGGTGACGGCTTCGATCATCATCACAAGCGCAAGACGTCACATCGCGCGATGCTAAGGATATGAAATGTTGATGTGAATGCCCCGATGGACGCTAACGAGGAACCGTCATGCGTCGTGCGCGCCCGGGTAAAGATCTCGCCCGGCACATATCACTCGCGGTTGGGGTTACCCGGACGGGCATTAGCAGCAGCGCAACAGCGCAATCCCGCCGCAACAGGTACTTCTCGATTGACCTAGTATCGCGAGACTTCCCAATCCCAACGGTCGGTTTCTTCCGACTCGCTCCAGCCATTCTCCACGCCACGCGTTTGATCTCCTGGCGGTCCCATCCCGACGGGTTCGGCACAATTGGCCGTTTGGACCATATGTCGATGCATGATCATCGTTATTATCATGACGATGATCATCATCATCGCCATCGCCATCACCATCATCATTATCATTTAACTGGATAAATCATGCTTCATTCAGCGCTCATAAGCGAGCCCGAGTGTGTGACGACGGTATCGATCGACGGGTTTCCGATCGCAGCATGGCGTATCCTCCTGCCGGTCGCATGCCGTGGAATGGACCCAAGTGCATTCCGATGGGTGCATTTTTTTCTCCTTTCCCTCCCACTTCTCTGTTTCGGATTCGGATTCCGTTTTCCGCGGAAAACGGCGTTCGCTACGGCGCGCGGCGCGCCCAGCGTAGCGTCGCGTGGTGTGACGTCTGGCGTCATTAGGGAAAATCGCGCCGGCACCGAGAGCGAAAGGAGCTGCTGGGGCACCCTTTTTCACCGGGGCAATTTTTGCGAAAGTGTTAACAAGCGGCAAGTGGTCACGCTTCACCGACTGGCGACCGCGGCCTCCCTTCGGCCGGATGGGGGTCGGTCGGCGGATCATAGGTGTAAAAACTTGACATCTACATCGCCACAATGAACGACTATTAACTGACCGGGCGATGGGGAGTTTGTTTGCGCGATTGCGGAGGCAGCCAGAGAAAGAGGTGCAATAAGAGAAATCACTTATAATTGATCCAATTTCGTTAAGCACCGCCGGGTGTGAAGATGGGGATGGGTGGTTTATAGATTGTTTAATTTTGTTTAATTGTTTTTTAGAAATCACTTTCAATAATTTTTAATGTCGATCACATGTGCGAATTGAACGTAATTTTCACTTTTCGAAATTAACTGGTGGCGATGCTGGCAGATGCTTGCGAGCCGCAGTACGCCAATCGATTGTGTTTGCAAAGTATGGTACACATGGTTTTTTATTTATTCATTTAATGTTATTTACACTTTCGAAATTATTGTTCACTAAACCCACAAAAACTTTTTTTTTGTTGAAACATTAACATTTACTCGCTAAAAGTAAATCCAAATGTATCATTAAAATGATACTTTTTTATTCATGATCGTTGTGCTCTAAGTCTATAAAAAATCTGTGGAAAATTATGAACAATTGTAAATAAAAAACACTAACAAAACATTAAAAAACACTAACGAAAAACCCGTGACCCATCAACTTATGACGTTGCTCAATCAAGGATGTCCAATTGATTATTATGTTCTCTGGTTACTGTGTTTAAAAAAAGGGCTTAAAACTCCTTTCTAATTATTATTTTTTATTTCTATATTACAGGCTTTGCCAACGCAATTTTATTTTAATTGTTAGTTGTGAATAATTAATTTTTATTATTTTTCATTTGTTTAAAAGAACCTTTTTGATAGAGAGTCCATTTTAATGGATAATTATAAAAATTTCACTCGGTTGAAAAGAAACTTCATATTGATGTATTTATAATTTACACAAATTTATTGTTCAGTGCTTGAAGGAAACTTCCTTCTTTTTTAGATTGATTTATTTTTTCGTAGAATATGCTATAATTTTCCTCACTTTGTTATGGTTTATATACCCTCAGTAGTCTAGTGTTTTTTTGTTTGTTATTTTCTGTTTTTCATCCGTTTTTTACATCTAAAAAGCATCGATTGGATCGTTCTGATTATTTTTTGCAACATTTAACATCTTCATCACTGTTTATGGCGCCAAGTTATTAGGCATATCTTTGAGACAACTTTTACAACTTATATTACTTTTATTAAATAACATTGTGATTTTTATATTTCTTTTACAGAGTTTTAACTGTTTATTTGTTTATAACCTTCCTAATCAATAACCAATTTATCAATAAACAAACAAAATTAGTGCAAATAATTTCCTTAACTTAGTGTTGAAATAGCCGAGAATAAAATGCGCTATTATGTACACCCTAGCCTTTTTTCTGTAAATTACAAACAAAAGACTTTTGAAAGAGAGTTTTAATACTGTCTAAATAAGTCTAGAAAATACTTTTTTATCTACTAAAATGGCAGCGCGAGGGGTACTGAGATAAAAGATTTTTTTTCTCTTTCATAAAGTTATTTGGAATGTTATTAGTAGTTTTCTCTACGAAAAGTTTTTGGGTCATGTTTTAAAAAAAAATGGTGTTTTGATTGTTTTCATTCGTGTCGATACTTTGGGCGGTTCAGTACCACCTCCTCTATCGCGCTTGCATGTAAGTGCTATGATAACTCTATTTCGAAAGGCGTTGTCCGCCATGTCAAGCAGCGCAACTAATCGCAACATTCCAGCGCGACGCATCTTGCACTGTCGATAATCACGCTCGTGCGGCACTCCACCAGCCCCGCCAATCCGCAGGCTGTCGAATCATCACGCTACAAAACGCAACTAATCTGGTCAAGGCGCTGTTTGAATTCGTTCCGGTCCGGTGGAAGTAGGATGTATGACGATGACAGGAGAAAGAACAATAATAAAACAGGCACAGGCATCACTCGTACACCCATCGCGCCCGGAAAAAGCCCACGGCGATGATTACGACGGTGATGACCGATCGATGTGTGGCGGTGATGAATAGCGATGAAAGTCCATTCGCATATGTGCTGTGAGGCGCTGGGCGCGTTCTACAATGTTCGGCGCCCTAACTAGCGCGCCTCGTTAGGGATTACATTGACGATGGGCGCTTCGGCGAGCGATTGGAAGCCGATGAAAGCTGCTGGCCGTACGGTGACGGTGTTTTGTTTCGATTACAATTCCCTCGTGCCCACCGTCTCTACCAGTTGGCCGCTTATCTCCCGCTTCCGGCTCGACCTTATTCCGTCGCAACCGTCCGTTCGTCCGTCGGATCAAAAACAAAGTCAAAAATTCATAATTGGCACTAATGCGTGCATCGATCGGTTTGGCATTTCGCGCTGTTGCTCGCCTGCTGTCCGAGTGCCTTGTTGACACAGTTCTTCGAGTCATCGCCGGGGGTTGCCGTTTCGGGAGGGAACCGGAGCAGCGTTTAAACGGCTAAGCCCACGGAACAAAACCTCGACCGAAAAAAAAGCCATCGCCTCCCCCGTCGCGGGACGAAAAACACCATTACGCGCGGCACTGAGCGAAGGCCACTTGATAAGCACACTTGTCATCCACCTGACGCCGCCGCTGAATATAATAGAGATCCGCGAGCAGGCGAAGAAGAAGAAGAAGGAAGAGAGGAAAAAAAACATCCGTTAGGGACCTAATTCGAGGGCTCCCGCGGAGAGTTTGCGCTTTCCGATGTGGCGATCGCTAGGGCGAGGGATAGGATTGGCTAAAAACAGCGCTGGTGATGTCTCAGAAACAGGAGCGTCTACGGATGGAAGCGTTCGCGATGATTGTGGAGTGTCGTTTTCGCCCTCCCAACCACCCCACTTGGGAGAGAAGATTCTGGCACAAAACCCACCCACCCCCCCGGGCGGCACGATTTCAGCACGATCATCAAACATCATGCATCAAGATGATCATATTCACCCGTCGTGGCGATGGCTCATCGCTGGCAGCGCTACCACTTCGGCGGCAAACAATGGCACAGTTTTTCCGACTAATTGTAGCTCACTTTGCATAACCATGACGCGCGCTCGCTCGCGCATTGCCTCATTCTGGCACGCCCTGAAGTGGAGGCTCTCGGGAGCACCTCTCAGATCCGCGCACTTGTCTCATCCCAGATTTTTTCGGGTGTTTTTCTTATTTTTGCACCGCAAAGAAAGATTCACACCGAAGCGCGGAGAGGTCGCTTGAAATTTGGTTGACAATTGACAGCTGCTCCAGACCGTGGTTTGCTCCCGTTAGAGCGCGTAGGAAGCTCCGTTCGGCTGCCGAGGTGATAGAATTGTCATCAGCCTAACGGTACGACGGTGGGTTGAAGGTTGGAACCAGTCAAAGGTTCCAGAATGGGAGCAGCGAGCGCGTTCGGCAGGAATGCGTCCCCGATCCGGTGGAGGGAAGATGACGCGTTCCAGATAACAGCGAAAGACAATAACAACCGCCGGCGAGCCGTCGGCACCACAGAAAACCACACAAAACTCAACGACGCTTTGATGTTGTTACCTAACGAAAATCAACAATTCTAATTCAATTAATCCACCTCATCAGTATTTAATTACTCGCAATTAATAAAGAAACGCGGCCCCGCGTTGCTTGTTGCGTGGGTTTTCGGGCTCATCTTTCGGGGTCCAGGCGTGTCGGGCTGGGGCTGGACGAAAGCAACAAACAAAAAAAAATCGAGTCCCACCACACAACCCCACCTGGGTGGAGAATGTATGGAGCATTATTTTTGCCAATTATTCTGTGTACACTCGAGCCGGGGAGTGCGCGCGCGCGCGAACGTTGGAGCACAAGAACAAACGCACGCTCGAACGACGAGTAAAAGGCGAGCTTCTTCTCATATTAGAATGCAAACAACAACCGCAACAACAACAAAAAATGCTGAACCCGTTAGTGATGGAATCGACGCGGGGTAAAGCCAGGTGGAAAGCGTCGTTTTTTTTTTCTCTCTTTTAAGGTGGAAAACGTCCCGAAGGGAGTGAAGTGAGTGTTTGTTGCTGTGTGGGACGCCCCGGAAGGTCGGAACGCGAACCCGGCCCGGGTTGGGCCCGCATGGCCCGAAGCGCCAAGGCCATTAAAGTGTAACATCTTTATGATGGAGTTCTGGCTGGCGTTCTGCTAATGCTCGTTGGGTCGGCAATGTTCCTCGAGCTTGAACGCAGGGCCGGCTCGTGAGAAGCGACGTCGCCGGGAACCACCAGCGTGGGGAAAGCGCGTGGAAGAAAGGTCCCGCGGGAAGATGCTCGCGCGCGCGCGCGCGCCCGCGAATGGAGGACACTCCGAGGAAGCCCCTCGAGCGAGTCGTTTTTCATGGAGGCTCGGTTCTGGCTCGGCAATCTGGCCTTGGCCATCCTCGGTGACGTGCTCTTCTAGCCCTCCCTTCCCTCCCCCCTCCTTGACCAAACGGAAGACCCAAAGACAATAATATATTTGTGATAATTCTTCCGCATGCACGCGCGCGCTGAACCGTTCAGGGCTGCTCGCCACAACGGACCCGAACCTAACCTTTCGCCTGGTTTGGTTGTCCCGCGTGCATGCAGCGGGAAAGGTGACCTGCAAACAAGCTGGCCCACCTCCTCCCCCCTCCCCGTCGTGTGGCCGCACCTACGCCCGTGGAAACCACCCTGAAGCACTTTTTGGAGGAACTCGTGGAGGAACGAAAAACGCGGCGGCAGACGGAATCTCCAATCTGACGAGTGAAAAAATAAATAAAATAAACATCTTCCACGGGGGAGCGCATCCCCCCCCCCCTCTCCGCCAACCCGACTGCATTTAATTTATCGATAATCAAATGCAAAATCGTGTACAATCAATATTGGTACAGATTATTTATATGCGAACCCGCCCGATGAAGTTATCTTTTCCGAGCGCGCGCGCGAGTTTCAATTGCAAAATAAATGACTCCTTTAATAGCAATTGGCCACGGTGCGGTTTAGCATTTCAATTTTTCCCTCCCGGGCACGAGCTGGCAGGGAAGGGAATGACTTTTTCCCCCTGTGCTGTCGTTGTGGCTGTTGTGTCCTGCCTGCCTTCCGGGGGCTTTTTCCTCGGCGGTCGTGCGCGCCAATATTCGGCGGTGAGTTATGTCTGCGCGTGGTGGAGATGAATGGCCGCCGTACCGCCGCCGTATCGGTGCCGGACCCACTGTTCGGTGGACGTGGTGCGGTGCAGTCCGGTTGGCCTGCCGGCTGTCAAAACAAATGCTCACGTTTTGCGCACCCCAGCGTGGTGGTGGTGGTGAATGTCAAAATGTGCGGCCGATCTAATTTTTCCTACCGGCCGAGATGGCGGCTAATGCATGTGCGCGAGATACGAGATCACGACTGCCGGTGCATATTGAATGGTTCTTCCTTTTTTTTTTTGTTTGGTGTTGGTGTGCGCGGAAAACACACCGAAACGAACCGAACCGCGCTCAATCGTGCCGTAAATCGAACCGTGAACTGAAGTGACAGACACGCCGGGCTGCTGATGCGGGGCTGCACAAACACAAATTATAAACAAGCCCCGTGCGTGTCCCGATCGGGGAAGGATGGGTGGGGACGGGGCGAAGGAGGGGAGAATGAAGGGAGTGCATGTCGTGTCAGCACGATTCAGGGATATTTAGGAGGCCAGCTCAAGGTCCTCCGGTTGCAGCGAGCAAGCGAGACGGAAAGGACGACGAATGGAACTGTCAACTGTGCGCGCTTGTTATAAAGACTACCATGAGAGGGGGTAAAAGGAAGAGCTCGTACAATGTGGCGTGCGGAGCCAGATTCTGGCTTCGAACGAAGGATACTTTTCACGCGATCGTAGCATGTCCCACGAACATGATTCTTGTCAAAGAATGTGGGCTCATGGCACATTATTCAATTCTGTGATCTATATTAGATAGCACGTATGCTTTCCTCTATCGGTATGTGGTTTGGAAAGAATTTTAAATGAGAACCAATTCAACATTATTGTCAGGCACAGTTTGTCCTTTACTTCGTCATAAAACTAATGCACGATTTAAATTCGATTTTCTTGTGCATCTAATGGAATTCGTTTGTAAAGGCAGGGTTGCAACATTTTATAAAAAAATTCGCGTTTCGAAAGAATTATAGTGTTCATAGTGTTTATATTCCATTAAGGTTTAAGGGTGAATATTTTATAATATTTATTTTTATTTATTTCCAATAATTAAAGACCGCCAGAGGATGGTTTAACATTTTTAATAGCTATGTTACATATAAGGATTGACAAACATAAAAGATACTCACAACGTACAACAATCGAGTCCATGTTCTATTAATCGCAGGTGTTTCCTGAATGTATTAGCCGTTATTTGGGTCGTTTGATTCGTACCGTGTATTTCTAAACTCTAGTCTTAAAAAGGCTCTGAGCCTAGATGATGGTCTATTCAAACTAATGTTCATATTGTCACGTATATTAGGCGCTTCGATCTTGTCGTTCAAAACGCCTGCAATAAACAGCGCTTGGGCATTAGGACGCTTGTTTTCGAGTGTCGAAACCTTTGTTTCCATTGGATCGGTATAGTCTCTTGCTATTTTGAAAATAGTACAATGTGTCCTGTTGGCACGATGAATGGTCAAATGGATGGAATGAACCTTGTTTGTTCAAATTGTTTAAATTTCACGGATTTTTTTGTTCTCTTTCCTAACACTATACCGTACGATATGCTGCCGAAAGCGGCTTTCAGGCCCATGTAGAAAATAATTCAAGGATAACATAGTTAATATAGTGTAGGAATGCGCGATTTATGCAATTAGACTGCAGCATAATGTTTGATGGATCATCATGCATGATTGATGGTCAAATTCAATATTTTTTTAAACAATAAACCTAAGTTTTGGGAGTGCGCGTAATGAATAGTCAGTTTAAAATCAAAATAAGCTACCAGCTTGCGTACTTGATTTTCTTGTATATTATTGAACTCTTTATGGAATAAGTTGTTGTCTAGTTATTGTCTAACGAAAATAACTCAAACGACTTATCAGCAACTCACTGATAGGTTGAATAATTCACTTACCAAACCAGCTGTACTGACAAGTTTCACAGCTCACATTTCTGTTTTTAAAGAGCTGCTTAAGCCTGGATTTTTTAAGAATAAAATCAGTTTTTGGAATATTTCTCACATACATTTGATACATGGTCTATTCTTAACTTGTTAGAAGCGTTCCATAATAGATACGAGATGCGTTTCATAAGAGATACATAAGAGACAGACAAACATTATCAAGGTATGCAGAAAGATACGAAAGGTGTGATTTGTTTTTCAAATAGGTTTAATTCGTATAAAAGGTATTTAACTTTTGAATTTGAAAATTTACTACGTATTATCCAAGAAATTCCGGCATTGATCGTTGGTATTACATTACTTTATGCCAATTATGCAGCAGACCCCTACGCGAAAAAATGTATTAAATCCCGTTGCTACTCCCTAATGCCTACCCACTACTGACTGATTTCTGCACGGCTCCATCCCACGGCAGCTACGGCAATTGCCTCGCAAGGGCAACCGTTTTGAGCTGCCCTCGATGATATCTATATTAATTCATTTTTCACGCTTAATTGAACAGCCCATAAATTGCAAGCGGCCGCGGCCGCTGAAAGCTGCAAAGAACATCGCACAAAATTAAATAAATAAACGGCCTTCCACACCGCTTCCAAGCACGGGGGAACCACAAGCAATCGAAAGTACTACTGGCAGGGAAAGGCGCAAAGGGCGCAAACGCCGGTGTGTTCGGTGTGATGTTTCGTGCAAAAACAATCATCATTATCATCTGCAACAGCTGTGCAGAGCAAAAACAATAGTGAAAAAAAGCCGAGAAAAAACTGTACCTACCCTTCCAGTGGGTAGAAAGAACCCTTCACACCTCGGTGAGGTTCGCCTTCGAAGCAACGATCGAATTACGGTTTCGGTTAAAACGCCCCGCCTGTGGTTGGCAAACATTTTCCTCTAGAACAGACACAATCCGCACGGTGTGCGCACGTTCGGGGCGTTCGAGCGGAATGCTGTAGCGCAATTCATTAGGCTGTGGGAAGATGTCGGGTGGTTCCCGGGGAGGGTGGGAGATAAGTTTCACAAATCATTACCACCGAAATGGGCGAGCCGGGGACCAAAAGCAGATCCATCTTCATCCGTGCCGTGATCAGTGGCTTTGTTCATATTTATATTTTTCGAAGCACTAAACGTGCCGTACCTAATCACGCCATCGATCGGTTTGCAGCACCGCTGTATGCATCCAGCGAGAGGCGCACGGAAAGCATAAAGAACGGACCGTACATGCGCAGAACGTGTTTGTTTTGCACGGCAATTTGATTAAAGCTCGCACCTTCGAAGCGATCGGTTCGGTCGGTTGCATAACGAACCGGCCAAGAGTCGCTTCTCGCAGCTTCCCAGCAGAGAGCAGGGAAACGCTGGGACTTGCAAGTCCGTTTCCAAACCCGACTCCACCCGTTTTGGGACCCGCCGTCTGCAGGAGCGCGCCTAAAGAACCAGAACATTATGCAAACGCGCTGTACGCCGTATATATCGCACATAAAGATGCAAATTAAGATAAATTGTTCAACATACGGCTGCCGTCGCTGTTGTTGTTGTGGTGTGCGGTACGCGAACCGTTCCAGCCCCGGTCCGGCTCTCTTCCGGTAATGGGCCGGTTCGGACACTGGACCCGTTTGCGATCGGGAAGATCCCTCCCACCGTTCCGTTCCGCACGCCGTTAAGATCGGCTTGGCCCGGGTGAGTTTATTGTCTTTCTGCGACTTGCTGCTGCTGCTGCAGCACCACCGGAAGGCCACGGTGTGCTCCTTCATCTAGAATTCAGACAGCACCCCTCCAGCAACCCGCTTACAAGAACTTAAAGATCAACTAGACAAAGCCCCCGGAAAGCTCGCACCGACCGAGCCGTGTGTGTTTTTCAGCTGGTTCCCAGAATAAAAACCAAACTTTAATGGTTGGAGTGAAATTCCGGGTAAAATTCCGTGCTCGCATGCGCGATGAGAGATCTCGCTGGGCAGATTTAAAATTGAAACAAATAGGCAATCAATTGTTCCCCGTGTGTCCCGGTGGTTCTAGCCCGACCCGGGCCCCGGGAACGTAGGGCCAGGGCCGTTCTTGTAGGTGGGTTGCTCGGTTCTGCGGCCGAAGGGTTTTTACAATAATTTGCGTGCCATTTTGCATAAACTCTGGCCGCGACGAACGCGATCGCCGCAACCTTTGCGAGGGGCGAAAAGAGCACGGGACGGCGCGAGCTCCGTGCGCAAATGGCCGCAAAGGCAGCGAGAAAGAGATAGCGGGACAAGATTAATAAAAAATAAATAAAAAAAGCAAATAATAAAAGGTGCGCGGCGGCGTGGCGATGCGCGGAAACCGATTTGTACCGTAAACGCAGCATAAACGCAAGCACGCAGGGAGCGGAGAGCCAAGGCAAGAACAGCCACCACCGTGTGCCGCCGGGAAGCTAACAGCCGTAAGAATAAAACATTCTCGTAAACATTTAAATTACCCATTAAATGGTGGGTATAAATTTATTAAATTACACGCCACTACCACCTGCTTGCCGCCACCACGCTCACATAGTCGCGGGCCACCCTTCCATGGGCTCATTTCCATACGCTCTGCTCTCGTTCCTGTACCGCGTCAGTGTCGTACTGGGGGATGATGCTTCCTGCCAGCTTATTCTTGGCCCGAGCTTGGAGAAGCTGGAGTGAATCATTTCTGCTGCCGTTGTTTTTGCATGTGGCCTCGGCATCTTGTTTGCTTCCTCGCACGTGTGCCGTGTGGACATGAACGGAGCGACAAACGCAGTGGATCGTTCCTCGCCAAACATTGCGCCTTCAAAGCGCAACCTATTCATCGATCGACAGCGCGACGCGCCCGTACTCTCCCGAGCGATTGTTCTCCGCTGACGGCGAGCAGGTTGATGCGAGTCAAAAGCGCGACCCGAGCTGTCACCTCACTGCGCCTTGACCTCGCCCTCGCGACAGCGGCCACTCACGATGTTAATTCGGATCGGATCGTCGGAACTACGGGAAGCTCCCCCACAAGGGCTCCGGCGGCCGACTTGTGAGAAATCAATCAGCTGACGAGCTGTCGGTGACACTGACAATCCGCATGCGAAACGGATGATTGACCGGCGAATGCAATGCACCGGTCAAGCTTCGGAATGGCATCGAGCCAGCCGGGTTGCTAATTTTCCGCTCATCAGCCGTCAGGCGCTGGGCCACTCCGCGTACTTCACGGTGGTCAGCCCACTGCGGCCCGTGTTCCTGTCACTGTCAAACGTTGGTGATTCGTTCCGAAACAGTTTGCCCCGTGCCTGCTGTGCCTGTGTGTACACTCACTCGCCACCGGCTGATTTATTGATATGTCAGGGCCGGGCGTACTGAAGACGATTTCAATTTACCCCGCTTTTGATCAGGCTGTTGCCGGTGCCGTGGGTCACTGTAAACTGGCGTGGTTTTCGTTCGTACCGTTCGCGGGCATGACTCCCGCGTCAGTCAGGGGAGCGTTCCGGACGTCATAGGTCAACTTTTCGAGCAGGACATTGACGCTCCTAACTTTACGACGCCCAGCTCGTGTTACTCCGACTTGACACTTCCTGTGTCCAGGTACTGCTCTTTCGCATAATTGTCCCTTCCGGTAAGGTTTCACATCGCTTACGCTATGTTTTATGTCCTACATGAGCATGAACTGCTGCTAAAGTGTGGTTAGTGTTAAGTATTTTCCATCCAGTACACGTTCTCTGCTGCCATCACCTATCCGATGTGTGTTGGCGAGCTGCCTCACAATACAGGTAGCACCTTCAGGCGCGGCTGTTGGAGTCATATATTTGAGCGCTAATTGAAAATTCGAAGGGCAATTTGGCAGGATTTATAGCACCCCTCCTCCCGACGGTTATCCCACGACCACATACCGCAACCATCATCGCCGGAAACCATCATCGAACGTCACGAGGGCGAGGTTCGTCGCGGGCCCTACTCTGACTGGTGTGTCTTTCCGATTTGATTGCAATTTTCCGCCTGCATGTGCCAATCGTGCCACCGGGGCGACCTTAAAATGTGACTCCCTCCCGGCTTCCATTCTTCCGTTCGCGCTGTACTCGTTTTTTTCCTTCCTCTATTTGTATTTAGACCGCACCGTAGAGATTCGCATGGCATGGAGCGAACGTACGGGGGCCTGGTATACGGGAGCGAATGCAAATATACGACCTGGAATGCCGACCCACGCCATCCCTCCGAACGTCATTATCATTCGACATCGCGAATGTCGATCGTCGCCCAGTCGCGTGCGTTACCCCGCTGAGCTCATTCCCGGGCGCCAGGGTGTTTCGCACCCCTGCGGGGAAAATTTGCCCCCGCTGATGGATTCACACAGTAGTGCCGTGCCGTGCCGTGCTTTTATTTCGCATTTCGCTCCCTACCCTTATTATTAGGGTTATCCACGAATGCCTGTTCTTTGAGGCCCCCCTTGCGCACGCGGTAGCACATTGGGTCGGTGAGAATGAGTGGGTGGCAATAAAATTGGGTCAGAATCATCTGCGCCCGTGACTATTATCAACACCTTCGTTACGCTGCAGCACATGTGCTCGCGATCGTAACCGCTCGTGCGGCGTTCTCAATTTCGTTCGGGATGTGTGCATTATGTCATGTTTCTTGAAATATATTATAGCAGTTACAGTTGTTTCCAAGATTCGTATCTTGCCGGACAAACTTTTTATTGAAATTTATGCGTTTAATTATGTGCGATTTTATGTGTGTTGAGATGTGTGTTGTTAACAGAAAAAGTATTAGTCTAAGGAACTTATATTATCAGTACAATAGCACAACATGTCATTTAAATCTTTATTTTCGTAATTTTTATATTAAAAAAAGTTTAACAGTTGATCTGGTTACCGGTTTTGTCTGACCTTTCCATTGATTTAGTCATATATGTTTTAAAACCATTTGGCTCACTTATATATTTGTATCAGTTTCCATAAACTAACGGAGCCCATATCCGGCATTAAGTAAGAACAAATACTTTGTAACGAGTATTGTTAAAATTGGTTTCACACATTATTGTACGCAATACCGAAGGTGTCATAATGCAGTTCTCAACTGTTGCTAAATTAATCTATTTTTCTAACATTGTTAACATCTCAATTCTGGACTAGATTTCTGTCTACGAGCAATGATTTTTAGAGTTACCATTCCCATCCTTTAACGTTATATAATGTGGGGACCACGCGTGTTGTAAAACTTAAAAAAATAATTAATTAAAAAAAAAAATAATTTCCTATAAAATATAAATAATTTCCTATTTGTTTCGCTACATTTGCCATTTACACATATCTTCCAAAGACTAGCTAATCCAACCTAATAATAGGAAAAGATAGTTTTTTATACTCTTGTTTTGAAAATGGTAAAAGTAAACGTCAATGTTATTAAATATTCCTTTACTTGTACAAATTTAACATTTTCTTTTTTGTCGATCACTTATTTTCATTCAATACCAACAACTTACTTAATTATTAGGCGCTACAACCGCTTCGTAATTTTGTTATTTATTTATGTGCACAGTATTGATCGGACATTACGCCTACATGAAGCTATTAATATTATCTTAATGTCTGCAAACATTATTGATTTTCAAGGTTTCACGGGTTTTATTAACAAACAATACAATTCAAAGCAAGGCCGGAAGGTTTGCAATGTTTTTTTGCCTTGTCAAGGCCGATCGATGGCAATGGACAGACTGAAGTTTATTGCGAATATTTGACAGATGGCTCAATGAAATGGCTTACGATATGGACTGTCGTGTTGCGATGGACACCATATGTCTATGGATAACAAAACGTAGACACTCATGAAACGCAATTGCGAAAAGTTGGTGGAGCTTCGAAACAGACGCATCGATATCATTCTTGAGCAGGATGGCAGTAGGTTGTACTGCAGAAGTGCCCTAAACTGCTCAAGGTAGGGCATTATGATATTCATCGAGATACTATAGCTCATAAATACGAAACCCATGTAATAACACTTTTATTTTATTTTATTTTTTTAGTATATTTAACCTTATGTTGTGTTTTTTGCCGACTCTTTGACTTTACTTGACTTGACTCTCTTTGACGAGTCTTTTACCGATTAGCTTCATATCAAGCCAAACGTCTCAACCTGATGTTGCGAAACCACCAGTACGAAATGTTGGTCCTTCTTTTCTTCGCCAAAGCAAACCAATTGAAGGAACTAATCACTAAGCAGCTTCGGAAATGCGCTTGCCGCTCTTTATTTCAAACTCGCTTTTCGCGGCAGCGCTGCAATTAGCCCCACTAACCGGACCGCAAACAAGGCCACGAACGTGGAGCCGGCGCACGTGCGAGGGTGTTGGAATGAGCGCAGCCAGCACGAGCGTAAGATTTTCCGATTTAGTTTTTCGTGCCCCCAGGCGCAGAATTGGCATACGCCTTCACTGCCTATCTCCCATCCGGCATTCCGGCAGCAGTGAAAGGTGAAAGGTAATGGACATGTGCGGATGGATTTTTTGGCAAATGTTTCGCATTTGCATGCATGTGGGCAGCTCCGTCGCAAATAGCTTCCCTTTTTGTGCCCTAGCCCAATGCGCGCCGTGTACGGTTGATGAAATTAGAGCTCGCAAATTACCCGCTTCCTGGACATTTCTCTTTTATTTACACGGCGTGTGCGCAAAAACAAACACACGGAACAAGTGCCTGCCAACTGCGGCGGGCTCCCATCGGTCCCCATTTCCGTTCCTAATTCGGGTTTGGAGATTAGGTTTCGGGTCGGTTTTGTGTTAATGTTCGGGCGCTGTTGCGGAGAACTTTCCCCGCAGCTGGCAAGTTCGCGGTAGCGCGGGTAGCTAGCAGAGATTATAGCGTATCGGAACGTTGTAGCTTCTTGTCAGTCAGCTCGAACTTATCGGGCTCCGGTTGGGCACGGGTCGCGGTCCATATTTCACCCGCTATCCCAGGCCAGATAACGTATGTGGTGCGACCGGCCAACACCGGCTCCGGCGGTCCGATACACTTTACGCGAAACATATTTCTTCGCGGTACGCGTTATCCCTTTTAGTGGCTTGTTTCTGGTTCTTGCGCCGCTCCGGTTGGGCCCAAACCCAGCTCCGGTTATTGTCTTTTTTTCGCATCGCAAACGCAAATGTATAGCCGATCGCGAAGCCTGCAGATTTTGATCTACAACACCGGTGCGCTCCGTGCGGAGGAGATGTGTGCGCAAGGTTCAACAGGGAATGAAAGAACGCGGGCCGGCCGCACTTTATTGATTCTGTATCCCCCGGAGCAACTGATATGTCTGTCTATACGATCAAATCGCGCGTAGTGCATCGAAGGCATAACCTCCTCGACGTCGCCGCGCCGAAGCACTCCTTGGCAGGAAATAACAAATTTCGCGGAACGCTAAGCAGTCGCGATCGCCGTAACGTGTGTGTGTGTGTGTGTGGTTGTGCGCGTGCACAGACCTAGACCAGTCCCTTCGGCGCGGACACCGTAACCGTTCGTTTCGTCGTACGGTTAACTGTTCTGTGTGGTTGAGTTTCTTTAAATTGATTGCTGATGCCTTCACCCGCGATCTCGCCTTGACGCGCGAGGGCGACTTGCGAACTTGCGACGCTATCGCGTTCTTGCCCCTGCCAGCTGGCTAGGATCGGGCAGGCAGCATGATAAAGCGGGCGTCCGGTGCGCCGGGAGAGGACAAGTTATTTATGCGCGTTGTATGTACCTTCTTGCGTTGAATTACGCCAGAATGAATCATGTAAGCTATCGATGGGCAGCAGCCGATCGCGTCGCGCGAGGAAGCGTGAGAGGTGCTAGAACTTAGAATCGCAAATAGCGGACGAAACCCAAAACAACGATTGCTACACAAATCGAACCTCGGCGCTCCTCCGCCCTGCGGTGCACCCTTTCGTTAATCAAGCCGGAGCCCCGTGGGATGATGCATCTCGTGCGCTTCGTGCGCGGAATGTGCAGAATTTGTGTGCGATTCTCGCGTGATTCTGCCCCGTTTCGCGCCTCCTCTCGCGGTTCTGGTGGGTGGTTCCATGACTAGTTGGCTGTGAGAATGAGTTATACACACACACACGTGTACATTCCGCGGTGCCGGTGCGCAATGGTGTGGAATTGATTACGCGAACATCGTCAAGCAAACACGCGGCCCAACTCTCTGTCCCGATGTCCCCCCGCCGGCGATGTATATGTAAACGGAAATCCTATAATTCGTCACTTAATCTCTTGATCGTTGTTGCTGGACTTTGGCGAACACATGAGGAATATGTAACGCTTGTCCTTTTTTTCGTCTGCTGTTGCTGTTGTTGCTGCATCTTTTCGTGCATTTACTGTCCACTTTGATCGCGTTTTGCTCCGTTCTTGGGCAGTACATACGAAGATTTTGTTCCCGTGCCTTGCGAAATGATTTGTCCATCGACACTTGCCGAACGAGAGATATCGGGGACTTGGTGCCTGACGTTAACATGCATGCGTTTTCAGGATCTCCAGCAGCATTGTGATGGATGGTCATCGAATTGCAGTGGGTAAAGCAATTCAATATATCCAATACATGTTTTGTATTATTCGGTTTAATTGTGAACTTGGCTTACTTGTTTTGCGTACTCCTTAAGAAATCAAGACTCCGTATAATCCTTTTTATTTGATACGTTTGTATGAAAGTAGTACTTTTGTGATTTTATTTCTATTATAATATATTAGTTATAACATTTTGGATATTAACTATTTTACAGGATACTCTTTTTCCGAACTTTGTACTATTTTTGTACTATTTTTGTTCGCAACATTCTAAACAAATGTTTTCCCTTCTAACAAATAACAAATTCTAAACAACTACTCCTTCCCGATTTTACACCTATATTTTTAAAGCTCTAGTCCCTGTAAATTTCTTGGAATAACATCTGGCATGGTTATATTTGTTGTACTTATCATTTTTGTACCGACAGTCGTTATGAGAATGCGACAAAAAACCTTCGGTGTAGATACATAGCCGTAACAACAACAAAAAACTTCTAAGTGATCTAAACTGCTCGAGATCTTCATGTCTCGGACAAGGCAGACAAAATTTATGGTCCAGTAGATAAGCGCACCCGCTTTAAAACTCATGTTAGATGATGAGGCCAGTATGGAAGAACGAACACAGCTAGTAGAGCAATGCAAACGGTTGCTCAAAGAGAAGAAATATTGAAAAAAAACCTCCAAGAAATTGAATAGAACAAAAGCCTGCTTTCAACCACAGATCGGCGTCATATCGTTCTGGCTGTCCTAGCTCGCGATATCCCAACCTCGGTCCATTGAAGAAGGCGGAAATGTAAGCCGACGTATGTGTGCACGCGCATGTGTTCATATACGTGGTTCAATAGACATCTGCTGGCCAGATCGGACCGCATCGGGCGTTCGTCCTGGTGCCTGCATTGACGGTACGGTACGGTTCACTAATCTTATCAATGAGTGCGATCGAAACAAATCCCGGCACATAGTGCACATACACGTCGGAGTCGCAACGTTGCGCACCGCGTCCGCGAATATGTTCGCCAACGCCGCGGGTACGTGCCCCCATCGCTCCTCCCTCATCCGTTTTTGGTCCACCCTCGAGCCCGTCCCGGCATGTGGTAGACGTGCTCGCGTTCTCACTCGAGACCGCGCTGTACAACATGGAAACATGAAATATTCATATATGTAATAGAGAGTAAATTTTGCGCTCACGCTCCTTTTGCCTTTTTATCGAATTAAGCAAACACCGCCGTGGCCCGCCCGGGCCATGCCACTCGAGCTAACGATCAATAAAAGAACGATCGGGCGTTCTTTCCGGTGCAGCGGCAGGAAGACGGCCTGGGCTGGGAAGCTCGACGCTAGATCGACTGCACACGAAACCGAACCAAATCTGAAAAAAATGATGGCAAAAACAACAGCCCAACAAAACACACGACAACCTTGCCCGACAGCCTCGCTCCCCGGCCGCGTTCGGTAGGGTTGGGCGGGATCCCTGCAAGTAGATCAATTTTTTCCGATTGCACCGAGAATGTGGTCTGAGAATGTGGCTTCTTATGTTGTGCCGTGCTCCCACTCGCGCACGGCGTACGAATGCTGTCCGAAAGGTGGTCCATGGTCAATGACTTCCACTGCCATCGCATCGACTCATCAGCTTCCAGCGTGTCTTGTGTATGTACGGCAGTGTTCGTCATATCCATCGGTTTTCCATATCGACGAGAGTTGTCGCTTTGCACAGGATTTATTATATCGCAGAAAACCCGTCTGGGTAAGTGATTTGATCCATTAAAATATTTGGTGGGTTCAAATAATTAAGTGTAAAAGACATCATGTCTACCAAGCCAAAGTGTTGTGTTGGTTAGTTTATTGGTATTACTGCTAATGGATAGACCACATGCTTACTTAGTGGATTTTCAACGAATTTCATGATGTTTGGATCATCAATGCACATGTCCAAGAGCAAAATGTTGTGAACTTATTTTCTATACAAATATAGGGATCTTGGACTTATTTTGAACACATTTTAAAATTCTGGTTCATTCAGGAGTTTCGTATAGTTTGAGATGTCATCACAATTGATTCACAAATATCTCATTCACATTTCATCGATTTGAACCACTAAGTCAAATTTAGTTGGATATACTATGCACGACATGCAGTCAAAGTATCTTTATTCCATCAAGTCTTTTAGTGGAGTTTTCATAACTTTCTTGTTTGATGTAGCAGTTGTTTTACTTTGCTGATAATTCATACATATTCCCTGTGACGATGCTAAAAGAACTATGAAATTCACATATTCATCGAAATCGTAAAGTCAGTTTTGCTTCCACGTTCTCATACGTTTAAAAAATTAGATATGACTAGGCAGGAATACCTTGTAAAGTAGTAAAAAAAAATAAACTCCTTACGCGCTCCTGAACAAATTATCTGAATATTTGTAATTGTTTCATCTTATTTATAATAAGGGCATTGTTTCCATTATATTCTTTAGCTATAGCTTTCTAAAATCCCTAGAAAATCCCAGATGAATGTTCGTGGAACTTGTCTCAACATGTTTGATAAATCAATCCACTAACGAATTTTTTCTCATTTCTATGTGGTTTATGTATATTCCTAATTTTGAGTAAATGTTATATCCGCAAATGAGAGGT
Organism: Anopheles dirus; assembly: GCA_000349145.1. Taxonomy (NCBI): domain Eukaryota; kingdom Metazoa; phylum Arthropoda; class Insecta; order Diptera; family Culicidae; genus Anopheles; species Anopheles dirus. The sequence continues at coordinate 5,658,389 of KB673645.1, forward strand.
CATTGCTCCAGATCGCATACTGCCGCTGGCTTCAACAGTAGGATCAACACGATTACTGCCCGGGGTCGTCCTTTCGGCGTACAATGTGTCATTCGCCGTACGCCGCTGTCGCAAGCCTGTCCCCGTGTCCAACCTCATGTCACGACGAATCGGCTTACCATCTTTGCCGCGTAGTCAAATTACATAATTAGCCAAACAGACAGTGGCTGAGTTGCCAGCCGCGGCACGACCGACGCATCCTTTTACGATCGACCCCGACGCCGACACGCACCCGCGCCCGGACAACACGCACACGGGGCCGTGAACGCCATCGGACAGGTGGACATCGTCGGCGAGGATCGTGTATTCTTGCTTCTTCCGCCGCAAACACTCGCCGGCGACATCTTTGGCGCTACTGACGCACTGGATGCAATTGAAAGTCAATCCTGCCTGGGAGTTGCCTTGGTGAGTCCGGGCGTGACAAGGTGCACCCAGGGAGAGTCGCTGAAATGCGAGAACTTGCCCGGTTACGCAGAGGACTCCACTCCACACGTCCGCTGCAACGACGAACCCGGGGGGGAGGAGGCTGACAATAAGTGGCGGATCCTTCAGTTCGCCTTTCCGTTGCTGTATTTGGTGCGGTGTCGTCACCGAACTCTCCTCCCCCTCTCCTCTCCTTCTGTGCCGAACTCGCACGCTCGCCGTGGTACTTGTACGATCTTCATCGTTCGGAATCATTCATCACCGGAGCGGAGCGGCAAGGCGAGAAGAGGAAGCGGGATGCATTGAAATCCGATATTTTGACAGTTTGATATGTAAAACAGAAGCAGGAACAAATTAATGAAAGCAGAATGGTGCAGCGGACATGGCCCCACGACGATGACGACTGCGACGACGGTGCCCAGGCAATCAGGAATTCTTGTACACGTGGACAGGAGTTCGGCTTTTGCTGCACGAGCACAATCGAGCGGTTATGTCTCGGCCCCGGTGTGCGGGTGATGGCGCCGGATGAGGCACGGTCGAAGCGAGCAGCCAGCAGTCTGTTTTTGTGGTCCCGCGCAAGTCCAAATCGGGCGCGGCGTAAGGATGCAAAAATTCTTTCCCTTTTCCGGCCGGTCGCTCGCCGCGGGGCCCTCCGGCATGTGGAATAGATCGATGATTACGGACTTTTCCGGGTGCCTCTCTCGCCGCGCAACGCGCTACCCCGGGGGCTCATTTGGGCTCGTTCCGTTCGGGTCGGGCTGCGAGACATGCCCGGGGTGGACTCCGCAATCCGCCGTTGCGACAGAAAATGGCATCACAGTGGAACGGTGCAATAATAATGAAGAGTTTATTGAATTATGCTATCCCGTCCCGGGCTGCGCGGGCACCGCGTTTGCGTAATGCGGAACGCACGCATTCCGCGCATGCGCTCAGGTTTCCACGTTAATAAGGATCCGTTTTGGTTTATCGTGATCTTTTCGGCGAAACTTTCCAACGGGCGCGCGCGTACTTTGAGAAGGGCTGCGGCGGGCTGCCGGGTAGGCCGCCGCTGACGAGCCCTGTGTGGCATAACGAGATCAATCCAAATGATGGGTTCTGCGATCCGATGCGCAGTAGCTTAGAATAGCAAACAGAACACATGCACTGCAGCGTGCAGCATACGTCCGGCATATAGTAGTTCGAACATGGGAGACGAAGAAGAGCAAACAACAACGAAAAACTACAAACGAGAGAAAATAATCACGTTTCATGTTCGGTTTTGTTCCTCCAAGTAATCATATCTTTATGAATTGTACTTAACGTGTTCGGATTCCAATGAAAATTCTTCATCACTTCACCCGTACTGTACTCCCGAATACTTCGTGTCCGTAACGGATACTTTTGTGTTAATAAGCAACCGATTTCCATCAACCCTATGCAATTCTCCGCGCAACATCAGACAATGTTGTGTGACAAGCAACAATGACACGCGGCTACCTCGCGATCGACGCGAAACTCCATTAAACGTCAAACACAAAGACCACAGCCACGTAATGGGTTGCTTCGTTTGCATCTCGGAATACCCGGGAACGGCCCATTAAAACCGCTTAATTAGTTTCATTAAAAGCAAAGAAAAAAAACACCATCGCTCCACCGCTGGGAGCACCCAGTGAGGGGAGACTTCGTTGCCTCTCCAACGCCGTGACGTCACGGCGACACGGTGACCGGTGTGGGTCAGATCGCTAATCCAGTAAGGAACTGGGTGGGACCGGAAGGTGAACGCGAAGGCTCTCCACCCCTGCACCGAGCGAAGCACAGAAATGGGAAGTAATGAGTTGCAAAAATAAATTCCATCCGCTTGAAACATCCGCGCAGCAGCCGGGAACAGCCGGCTGGAAAGATATGCACATATCTTGATGAGATATGTGTGATTCCTGTTGGACTCTGCACTTGCACAATTGCCGGGCCCGTTGCCGGCAGTACAGCTTCCACCTGTGTGTGTGTGTGCCTCCTCCAGGAACATGTGGCGGATTTTTAGTAGATAAACAAAATTGGCTGCACCGCGCGCCCAAGTAGCGCCTGCAGGAAGATAATTAGCCAAGAGGGAATTGAGATTGTTAGGGCGCTCGAGCTTTGGTGTACGAAAGGTTCTAAGCAGCCTCCAAGAACACAGTCCGCAGCTGCCGCAGTTCCCGCTAGGCAGCGGAGGTGTCGGCGAATGCACATTACAGGTGCACCAGACATACTCACCGAGCCCTCTCCGGCATAATGTGAGAAAATTTGCACCACATAACAACGGCGAGCAGCGGAACAGGTGGTTATGCTAAAGGCGCACCTAATTGTGTCCACCTTTGCACAGGAACCCGGCCGTAACCTTTGTGGTGGAAATCGTGTGCGCCAATTATGACAGATTAAATTGAATGTTTTGCGATTGTTTCGAATGTAAGCGGACGTCGAAACAACTACGAATAATGTTATTCTCCCCAGCACGAGCAGACTAATGAAAACGACCTTTACCATAGGAACTTATTTAACATAGCTTAGCTTAGAGAGTATTAATCATTTCATCAGGCAGACAGGCCGTGCCGAATCGCGAAATGTGGGAAAGCTCCTACCAATTAGGGCAATAAATATACGCTTTACTATTATCAGCTGTACTACTAGCGATATTTCATAAAGTCTCCGCAACGACAATGCAGCGGTTGGTTTCGTTGGAACGAGAAAAAAAATCGCCATCCCTCGGTTTGTCCACCGTCAGAACCTGTGGCCCCACATGTGAGATGTGTCCCAAAAATGGTCCACCCAGTGAGGGATGATTTATGCTCCATTAGCAGTACGTTTGTTGCTGCGCGCCATTCCCGCGGCGGCGTGTCCTGCGGATTGTTCTTATCGCCGGTTTGTGTCGCCACCCATTGATAGGCCGCACGGTGTGGCCGGTGTGGTCTTTGTTTCGGTGCGGTGTTCTAGCGTCCGAGCGCGGAAGGAACAGGATATCGTCGACACTGCCACCGAGCAGGCCGTGCAGTTTTTGTTTCACCCGCTCCCATACTCCATCTTATCATATCGGTCACATATTGTATTCACCCGGTCCGGACGAAGTCAGAACGCGATCGCACGCGGGGGTATCGCCCGGGTTGCTGAACCGGTCGTTAGCCAAACTCTCCGCGCGGAGACTGCTGCTGGTCCCCAGTCCGCGGCGGCAAGATGATCATTCTTGGAAAGTGCTGCTTTACAAGTCGTTAAAGGTTGTACACAATCTGACATGCTACCCATGGCTCGCGTTATGAGAAAACACGTCCACCCGCGGGAGGGACACAGGGGGGGGGGGCACGGTGGCATTAAACGGAACCGTTCCCCGGGACGGACTGGCGGACCGATAGCCCCCGGGAGGAACGGCCAGGGTTCGTGTAGCAGCTTTGTTTTCCATCTGACTGCACACCGCGACCACACGCCGATCGCGTCGTAACCTCCGCTTGTGGTTAGCTGCGGAAAGGGAAATGCTGTTGTAGCTTTTTATTCCTCATTTGTACGACCGATGGGGCCCGGTGTCCGTTTTTGCCGGGCTCGCCCTGCACCGCAGTTTAATGACACCGGACGATGCCGGCCAGGATTAGGCAGGAAGAGCGCGGGAAAAAACAAACACGAACGAACGGTCCATTTTGACGTCGTGTCGGCGCGCGCTCGTTCGATTCCGTGGGTCCATTTTAATAATTTCTGATTATTGCCCTTTTTTTTGAATCTGCTAATTTCTCGCCGCGTCGCGTCGGGTGTGGGTGTGTATTTTCCCGATCAACCGTTACATTCCTTCGAAACATTAAAAAAGCAAACAAACATCGCGCAGCAGCAGCAGCTACAGTTTCGCGACCGCGTTCCAGACCGCGCGCGTGATACCGGGCAGCGCAACGCCATAACAAACAAACCGACCGTGTTGCTTCCCTTTTCCGTGCGCTAGTCGTGTAAAGGTATACTGATCTAATTACAGTGCTAATTAACTAGCTCTCCACCGCACCGCCGCCCACCGGGCCGTATAACCACGAGCGCTCGGACGCGCGCACACGCCCAGCAGATCACCCAGTGGTGAAAAATAATTAATTGCAATCAATGTTCTGATTTTTGCCAATTTATAATCACCCTACCACCTCCGCCACCTAACATAGAATTTGTGTACCGTAAGCTTCGTTCGGCGATTGGTGCTCCCCCCCCCCCCCCCCCCCTCTTAAAGGCTCGCCGGGCGCTTAAATGAGCCAAGCGAAGACTGTAAACAAATGAATGAACACTTCAAAACACTTCCACACAATGTTGGTGCACCCCGCTTGTGCCGCCCAGTGGGGTGGGTCGGGGAGGGAGCGGGGGATGCCCCATTGCCCGGCGGTGGAAATATTGCTCGTCGGAAAAGTACACGGCCGTCGGAACACGGTCCCGGTCCGGATGAAAACCGAGAGTTCGAATGCCACAAAATCAGCCGATATAAATGGGAGCGAACTGCGAACCCAGCGGGAAATGATCAGCTGAGTGTGTGTGTGTGTGTGTGTGTGTGTGGAGGGGGGTGGGTCACAAGGGGTGGTAGGAGTGGGAGGAGGGTGTAAAATTACGATCACATAAACATGGTCCATTCCACGAGCTGTTCCCTGTTCCGTAGGGAAGGCCAAGGGCCTACTATTGACCATTGGATTCGCCTTCCTGCATTTCAATGGCTGCAGGGCCCTAAGAATGTTTCGGGAATGGGTGCGGGATGGGGTGGGCTCGCGGTTCGGAAGCTGTGATCGGGATGGGTAATTATTGGGCAATGTGCCCATGCGGCCCGGTTCGGTTCGTTAGCACCAACGTCCGAGCGTGGTGATGTACATGGGAAATCGGGCAACTGTGTGGGTCCTCCAGCGCTAGTGTGGGCCCTTTTTGAAACCGTTGCAGCGCGCACCGCACTGCGAGGGGGAGCCGACGCGAATTGGGTGAGCATTTCCGTACGTACTGCACCGGTCGACGCGCGAGGGAAGCGCGTTTTCCGCGTTTTGATTAACTTCGGATTAATTGGAAGCGGGTGATGTGCACATGTGTATGTGTGTGTGTGTGCATAAATCGGGGGTGCTGCCTCGTTTGCTTAGAAAACCATTTATCAGCCCTGCAAATGGGTCTAATCGTCGCAATGAGCCCGCAAGTGCCCTAACGAAGGTGTGCAGCATGTTTCCGTTTTGCTGTTTGGCCGGCTACAGCGTGGCAGCGGTCACCACTCCGGACACACTCCGGGCAAGAACAACGGCAGAACGGGACCGGGCAAACGAATTAACGAACGAGGCGTCGAGAGCGCACTGGGGAGGATTTTCCTCGCCGTTGACCCGTGGTTGTTTGATTTGCATGAAAGTACCATTCGGCGGTGGTTCCGTGCTAATAGAGGCAGAAGCGTGGTGGAGAGTGCGCAATGAGTGATTTTCACTGGCCACTTCTCCCAACAGTACGTGGCTCGATCTCACCCACCCCGAGGCCAGGTTCGCTGGATGGCAAATAGTTTTTGGCTGACAAACAGTCATTGTCCAGTGTGAAGTTGATCGTAGACCTTATTAAGCTAAGCAAATCCATTACAGTAGTTACGAAGTAGTTAACATCAATGCCTAATTAAGAAATTCATATTTTCTTTTTTTTATAATATGATTATTCTAACATAGGACTTTAACAAGTAAATAGAATGTTTATACTACGTTTGCTCCTTTCATTTAGTATAATTTAGTATTTAGTATGATTCTATTCATGTTATTATATTTGGTTCTTGGTTTCTAATTTTCCATTTGTTTTGACTATTCATGATGTTCGTACACTAATCTTGGAATTCTCGTCGGAATTTCTTATAAAATTTCTAATGTTGAAAATTGCTTTGTTAATTTACTAAATTTACTACAAATTAAAAATCATGCTCAAAAATGCATAAAAGTACAACATTTAAAGTTGAAAAATTTTGTATCACAACAATTGCAGCGAGTGAATAAATAAAAAGTTAGAAGTTTGTTATTTCAAACTGAAAATAAATTGATCGTCTTGTAAGCGTCCACGAAATCATTTATTTAATATTTTTGCCACAACTTTAGGTTGCTTAGGTGTAAAATGATAGACCACTTATGTTAGGGCTAGAGTGTTAAGGAAAGTTAGATGTAAATGTTAGGTCAATAAATTTTATTTTGTAAGTTTGATTAACAGCACGATAGTTATAGTTCTTTCCATCACTTTGTTGAATATTAAGGTATTTGAATATATTAATGGTTGTAAAAAAAACAATCTGAGCTGTCTTAACGATAGGTTAATTAATAGAACGCATATAAAAAATAACACTAATACTTACACAAAATGTGTCATAGGCATAAAGTTTTTTGTTTGCAATTTTATTAATTTGAATTTTCAACATTTTTATTGTTCTTAGTTATATTCTCTTATATTCTTTGCCAAATTAAAAGAAATATTTCTATTAAAAAACAAAAGCATTCCAATTGTTTATCTGCTTGATGATTTCTTCCGATTGTTAATTGCTCATTTGATTAAGATGTGACGAAAAAATTGAGAAAAGGTACGTTTTACGTTGTAAATGGCCTTTTTTATATTTATGATGCCTCGAATACCTTACAAGATATTCCACATTTTACAATATTACATGGAAAATATTGCTTTCTCAATACCGCTTATACCGTGAAAGTAATCTAAAGTTGTAAACGAGAACCCTTTTATTACATAGCTCTGTCAAAGTTTCACCACCTGCCGTGTAGGAAAAACGATTGGCGATCCGTAACATGAACTACCCGTGCAGATTTTCATTGTTGTGTCATCATTGTACGAATTTTTCAAACTTCACTGCTGCTAAATGAAACCTCGTGGTGGCCTCGTTGTGGTTTGCTAAATACAAGCAAAAGTACCAGTCATGAACTCATTTCGCCCTACGATTTGCCACCTTAGGTGAGCGAGTTCTATTTCGCCCGTCCGAGGAATCCCTCCCGGGGTGGGTGTGCGATCGTAGAAGTGGGCCAAAATCTTTGTTTCCCTTGCTACCCATCCAACCCCTTCGCCCCGGGGTGAGTGCTTTGTTCTGGCACGCACGACCCGAATGCCTTCGCTGCCAATTACCTCCCTCACCATCACACTGGGGGGAGGGAGGAATTAGCGTGGTGTGCCGAGATAGCTTCCCTCTTGCTGACAAACAAGATGTTGGCGAAAAGAAAAACATTGGAGTAGAATTAGCATTTAAAGTGGGTGGCTGGCATGTAAGCCGCATGCCTTGTCCCACCGTACACCGGCACACTCGCAACGCGGCCGTTACGCGTCTGCAACAATGTAATGGGACACAGGGAACGCGCCGAGATTATGTGAGCGCGATCCGACGATGGAAGAAAGATGTGCGAAAGATAGCACATTGGGGTGCGTAAAACGTAATATCACTATCACTCGCGGGCTCACTCGCTCTCCTGGATGACGGTGTCACAGTGATGAACGTTCTTTCCCTCTGATGTGTGTTTGTTTGTGCTTAGCTCAGTAGGCACCGCTGTTCCTCATCATTTTGCTTGTTTTCCGTGAACCTAGACGATCTGCGTTTTTTGTTTTTGTTTTTTTGTTTTTTTTTTCCTTCGAGTTGGAAAAGTTGTGCTGATTCTTTCTGCTGGCACACCAAGCATCGTTCTGCGGCTCATTCCGCCGGTGGGATAAATATGTCAGCAGCATTGGCTGCCGTCGCACGGAACGCGTGTAAAGAAAAACGGTATTGTGGATGAGGAAGAAGAGCGAGTGGCTCACAACACCTCCGCTGAACAAAAGGTGTCGGCAGCTATTGTTTCTAGTGTTTCGAGCCTGGTACGAGCCTCATGCTGACAAAATGCGTAACCGCGACACGCTACTGACGCGCCCGATCTTATGAGGTGTTCTTTTTTTACGCGCGAGCCGCGATCATTCTTAGTTAGACGCGACGAACGCCAGCTTGCTTTTGTTTTACAACGCTCAACACCTGCTGCCAGAGTGGATAAAGGAAAAAAGACAACGCATGCGTACGGCTGGAATTCGCCGTTTGATAAATGGAGCTGGGTTGCGCCTGCACAGGCTGTGTTTGCTCGATTTGCACCCGAGCTGATGATGATCGCGATGATGTTGTTGTTTTTAATCCAATCACTCTCGGCTCGGTTTTTGTTGCTTCCCCGCCGACGATTGGGGCGGAAGCATGGGACGGAAGCGCGCGTGCCACGCTAAAGTGGAGCAAAACAAATAGGCCGCGCGGGCTGTTGCAGGACGGTTTTTATTGGAGTGTGACCTTTCCATTCTTTTTTTAACGGCAGTGCGTGCATGAGCCACACGGCGAGGTTTAATAGCGGCAAGGTCGTCATGAATGGTGCGTAGAGTAACATGAGTTGTTGTAGTTTTTCGTTTCATTCTTGTAATGATTGATGTATTTTTTCTGAATTAAATGATGAGCAATTTACGGTACATGTTACGATATGAGCACGAAATTTAAAGTTAGGACGATTGTTATCAAGATTGTTCATGTTGCGAAGCTCAATGTGTAAAACTAAAAATTAATTCAATTATAGTAAAATTTATATATTTAGAAAATTATTCAATACTATTGAAAAATTACATTATTAAGGTTGGTTTATTCATCAATGCTCAATGAATTTCAAAAATTGTAGCTACGTATAACGACATGATTTACTTGTTGGTTCGAGATGTTCTTCTGCAAGTTGTTACAAGTAGTGATAGTAGTAATAAATTTAACTTATTTTTATATGTGTGCAACATAGCTATACGACTACCTGTTTCTGCTTGTTTCTGGAATACAACATCCACCTTTGGAATTTAGAATAAAACGTCCACCTGTTAGCATGTAGAATAAATGACACCCTGGATAAAATTGAAAAGATTGCTGAAAGTGTTGTTCTGATTCTGTTGTTGTTGATTGAAATATCAATCGAATTTTTGCACCTAATTTGCAGGTTAAAGTGTATAAATACGAAATTTCATGTGCAGCTTACTTTCACTTGTATGCAAGCGACAACAAGGGCCTCTCGGTTCTATACAAAGGATGTTAGCATACATTTGAGGAATTTGTGTTGGGTTCTTTGGAATCCTTTTTTTGCGTGTGTTAGCGGTAGGTATTGCGGTAGCAAGTCGATAGGCGCTCGTATAAGAGCTATTATTTTTGAATGAATGAATAAATTTGACGTCACTGCGATAACGAAACAAATACAGAGCCTTCTCAAAAGACCAGCTTAGCCCATTTTCTATAGCATTTGTGTAGTTTGGGTACGTTTAAGCAGTGCGGCTCCAGTGCGGGAACAAAAGTGGCCGGTCCGATTCGCTGCTTTGTTCCATTTTTCATTCAACCACCGTTTTCATCAATGGAGGAAAAAAAACCGTCAGCTACGCCGCCCCAGCGTATTAAGCGCAGCAGCAGCAGCCGCCGCACCGAATGCACACACCCTTTTAATAACTAAATTCATTCAGCCAAAAAACTTACCGGTGTATGACTGGCGCGTTTTATTTTCGCTTCAGTTTTCCTCCCCTCATCGTGTGTTTGTGTGTGTGCATCTTGCAGGTTTTCATTCACTCCGGCAGGGCTCCGAGTACCTTCCGGTAGCCGCCTCGCGCCTTGTGCGAAGGGAAAGAACGAGCCAACAACGAAAGGAGGGGAGAAAAGCGGCTGTACGTAACCCGCCGCGAAGTGCTCCGGAGCTCGTCCAGTGCAAACATTGGTGCGTTCGATCGAACCACAAAATTACACATTTTCTGGCATCGCTCATCTGTGAGCATCGGCATCACCGGTCTGCACGGCGCCGCGTGAGATGGTGGCCCAGTTTTGGGGCGTTCGGTTACAGTTAACTTTCGCTCCCATTCGAAGCACCAGCCTCCCCCTGGGTGGTTAGTATGCACACTAACCCCCCCGTCGTACGCACACTGCGCCGTAGTGCAGCAGGCGCAAAGCGCATCAATCAACAAATTTATTAAAGTGTTAATAACACAGGAGATGCGGGCTCGGCGCAGGCCCTTCAGCCGGCGAGCGCGCTGGAAGGATTTGGCTTTTCCCACCGGACGCGCTCGGGCCGTGGAAGCCTGCGCCGGCGTCCTGTTTGCGTTTGATCTTAATTGCACCACGGGAAAACCTCTCATTTTTCAACATTGTACAGCAGGGTGCAGGGCAAAAAGCAGAACGAAACAGGAAATACAGGAAAATCGGGCAGGCCAATATTTTTTCTCTCCCCCCCGCTTATGCCACGTATGTGTCATTCTTAGCCCGAGCCCGTGTGGTACATCTTCGTGCGGGCTCCAGTTGATGGGTTAACGAGAGCTTTCTCGCTTCCCGAGTTAAGCGGAAATGGGCGAAAATCTCAGCCGCCTGCAAATGCACCACGCACCACGGTTTGCCTGCCCGCACAAACTGGCTCTTTGCGCGATGTGCGATGCGCGTTCCCACAGGCGAGATGGGTTTAAGTGTTGACCACCACCGTTGATTGTTGCTGTAGCGTTTGATTAATGGCGCGCGAACGCGTCTCAACTTTGACGTAGTACCGTGCGATGGACACATGCAAACGATGTAGTAACAGCGAACCGCACACACACAGGCACGATGTGAGATTCGGACACGTGCGCGTTAGCCGGTCGTTAGGCTCGTTAGCCCTTGCCGAAGCGGTAGACCTACAAAAGCTTTCCCTTTTTCTGCAAACGGGATAATGGGGACACAGGCGAACGGTTTGGACAGCCACGGCCGCGATGTAATTAGGCAGAATTATTTCAATCAATGTGTTCCCGGACGATGTCCCAAACGGTGTCGCCGCTAATGCACCGAGGTGCAAATTTGCCGCTCGGCTGCAGTTGAAGTCGTTCGTGTCCGGCGCAAGCGACGAACCCGCTTGGTGCCCCTTGTGGGTGAGGATTCAGGTCGCCACCGAGACGAAGTGAATTATTAGATGCAAATCGCGTGAAAATTGTCTCCCGCGTGCCGTGCGCCTTTACGGGCTGGGTGACAGAATCGGTTTGCTACTCGCACATGTGCCGCACCGCTGCATGCACGCACGCACGGTGAGCAACGCTTAATTGTCAAAACGAACCTGACATAAGTGAGCGATTGGATCGGGCAAATTAGTTGTGGCTCGTTTGCGAAAGCGAAACGCTGTCGCCCATTGGTGCGTGTCTCTGTGGCTCTGGAACCGCGCGGAACACGTGCTGGGAATGAACAGCGAGCGGTTTTAAATTCTTTACATCGAAATGGAGCGAAAATGGGTTCGTTTTTTCGCTTTCGATTTGATAATTGACAATTATTCTACTGACAATCGCGAAGGAATTCGCTTCCACTTACTTTCACTTAAACATCCAACGTAAATCTTTTTGAATAAAATATCTATCAATTTCCTATCTAGAGCTATGTGTTAACGTTTGGCGGTTATCGACCAAATTAATGAAAATTTAATGAATACTAATCGACGACAAAATGGATCCAATACGTTTTCTTTGACGGTAGCCGTCTAGACATTCATCCCTGCATTCAAATTGACAGTAATAAATTGTATCTTCGTATATAAAACCATCACCAATTTCAACGATGACCAAAGCCCCTAAACCTATCAGCTTGCATCGTTTGCCAAACTACTGGCCCACGCGGGCACGAAAACGCTCGGCAGGGGCCACCCAATGCTTCCGAAAATTCCTCACCATCCATTACCATTTGTTTTCCGTCTGCATTGCTATGCAAATTGGACGCAGTCCTTTGTTGCTTGGGTGTCACGGGCAACTCATTCAGCTTATCTGCCCCAAACGCAAGCCCCCACTCAGCGGGTGGTGGAAAACGGTGTCGACGTCGGAATATAGATTATGTCAGGTGTAATAAATTCTCCTCGCCTCGCGCGCCACACGAAGAATGTTTCGGAGAGCAAGTAAAAGAAAAATAAAACACAACATGCTCGGCTACCTTGCCGTCGGTTTCTTCAATAGCTGAAGGAATTTACATTTTACGATCTCTACTGACCAGCCACCCGAACCCGTCAGATGGTGTTGCGAATGCCATTCTTTTCCCCGTGTGTCCTCGCGCTTTCGCTCCTCCGCTTCCGCCGTGCGTTCCTTCTTCTGCGGGTTTTACACGCCAGGAACTAGATCAGCAGCTGTGTGGCGGCTGTGTGATTTTCCGCTGATTCGATCGCCGATAACGGCTCCAGGCAGGCTCCAGGCAGTAAGGTACGCTGATGGGTTGTGCTTAAAATACCATATTCCTCACTTTATTACCCGCGGAATATGCAAATGTCACTCATAAAATGCACTTTCTGTGTTCTTGTACATGCTCGGCGCTTGGTGCGGGGTGGGCTGGGAAAGCGTGGTGGTAAAAAATTGCCTTTAGAACGGTTTTTGTCGGAGATTCTATTCTGGTTGGCTGCCAGGGCTAGCTGGAAGTATGATTTCACCTTGTGTGTTTTACTCTCCATTCTTATTGTAGGAGAAACATGTCGTCGCGATAAAGCCCATTTCTATGCTATATGAAGTATTGGTCGTTGATGAATAGTTTAAATATGTGTTTAAAAAGTTGAAGAAGCGCACAATTGACACCTCCAATATGTGACGACTTTTCAGTAAATAACCGATTTGAACAACAAGTTTGCTTGTGATTTTGATGAAATTACAGCTTTGGAATCGTTCAAAATGTCCCAGAAGAGTTTTTAGGAGACAATTCTTTCTTCAGTATTTGACAAGCATTCGACTGGCACTAGATATTTAAAGACGGTCGTAATGTCATCATAAACCTGCCCCATGCACGAGCCCATCTCCTTTGGCGACAATATAATTAAAAAAGTTCATTAAATGGAGCCGGGAATTCACGGTGTTGGCATTGGAGAGATAGCAGGACCTATCTACAATTTTGTATTGATCGGCTCAACAAATTTGAGTAAAAAACGACCGGATGTGTATGAAGAAATTTCTTGAACTTTACCAAAAACGCAACGAAAGTCGTCGCTTATACGAGCTATTTCCGAGATTTGGCTTCCTATGATTTATCTATGATCCTCAAACTAAAATTACTGCTTCGAAGAACACGTCATGAGTCTATCGACGCCATGAAGCATATGAAGCATCGCTGAAGGAAGTTCTTTTGAGCTGAGGGTTGTAACAAGTGTATGGAATAGGATTGGGCATTGACATGCTTCATTGCTTCAAAATGAGCTTATTTCGAACTATTTGAACATATTTCAAGTCAGTAGTTGGTTACTAACAGGACTACGTCAGACTATCATTTATGGGCTGATAAACAGCATAATCAAATTGGGTGTTTCAAAATCAAAGTTTGACTCAATTGAGAACACTTTCTCGCACTATTAAAAAAAAGACTTACATTCCATGTTCAATTCAGTTTAGATTCCATATAAGTGTTCAGTTCAGTTTGCCAATACATGAGAAATGATCGTGTTCTCGTTTTTTATTCAATTCACAACACGGTGACCTACTAGAAAAAAAAAATTCCAAATGCTTAATTTTGTTAATAATCGTCCCAATTCATCGTCTGCTGGAACTAGCGTTATCTCAACCATTTCAGCTCACCCGAAGGTGCATCATTATACGTGCGGTTTATTAGAGACAGTAAAACAGGTTGCAGCGCAATGATCACCCACCCTTAACCCTGGACCATAATTTAGTTTTCAACCTCAACTCAACACTCGTCGAGTGTTCGCAGGCCATGCCAGTAGGCTTAGCTGCAGACACAAACACACACACCACCACCACTACGATGATGCATTCGGCACCGAACGGTACCCACCCCCCACATGGCACACAAAATGGGTGGATGCACCTGGCCGTGCAAATACTCACGGAAATGTAGCTAGCAGCGGCGCATTTGGTGGGTGATATGTGCTAGCGATTTAGTCCTCGCTGCTTTCCGCTGCGTGTGCGATCCGGTGAGCATGTGTTTCGAGATGTGCGGAGGACGGACAGGGGTTTGGCGTGGCGAAGAGGTGGTGGGCCACAAGTTTAAACACCGTTTATCATTGCCATTATCTGGGCCTGGGCTGGCAGGCGCACATTTGCCGTAATACACGCTTTATAAACTCCGTGCTGCCGTTTTATCGGAAGCATCAGATCCTCTCTCTCTCTCTCACACACACTCCCTCTGCTCGCTTTCTTCGCGCGACGAACGACCGAACAAACGTCTTCCTTTCTTTCTGTGGGCTCGAGTCGACGCGCGCAGTCAGTGCATCCCGCACCCTGGGCCAGCACTTGGGTGCTGATTGCCATTTATTTTCATTTATCTACGGTATAAATTACCGCCAATATGCAGCATTGGAATGGCATCTGCAACGGCCACGGCATCGGAACGGGCGATACATCGATGCCCATGCATGGGCCCTCCTCCACGTTTGCCAGTGTATTATTTCGCCTATCCCACCGGTCCCACCGGTCCATCCGAACGCCGCGGTTCGCCGTGTCGCTTGGTTCACACCTTCTCCAGCAGCATCCAGCGCTCCAAACGCGCTCGTCGAGCATGCACACGTACAAACAAACGGGGGAAAACTACCGGTGCCGTCCCGCGTGTGTGATGCGTAGGCCGCGATGCCCACACACACACACACACACACACTCTCGGTGTCAAAAATAGGCATATTATTACCGGTAATAATAGACATCGATAGTCGCTTCCGGAGTGCGCCAGTGCTTTGCAGAAACATAAGCACTCGGTAAATTGAATGTCAAAATTTATTCACTACCAACGCGAAGTTGCTCTGCGCTTTTTTTCTTTCTCTTGCTATAAACTACGTTACAACAACTAAGAAGGCCGTAGTGCGTCTGCAAGTTGGGAGGAGAAGGCCATAGTGCGTCTGCAAGAGGAGCACTTGCTCCTACTCCAATGCACCAGTGTGCAGTGAGCAGTGACTTTGACTTCGATCATCGTCACCTAACCATGCGTAGTTAATGCGCACACATTCGTCATCCGGACCGAGCGACGCTCCATTGTTGCCCGCTTGGTCCCGTTGGTCCCTGCTGCGGCGGACGATGATGGTGATTTGCGCGCAAGAATAGACCAGAAACCCACAATCATGATCGCTCCAATGATACGGGCTACCGGGTGACAAGCATTCACCCATTGTTGGTGATTGCACCGTTGTGACGTTGCGGCCGCGACTTTAGCCGATGATTAATGAAGTAATCATCACTGCACAGTGGCCGTTACACTTTTATCGTCACATTTATTATGAAATTAACAGCTATTACCTTATGGCCGAGGTGAGCGTGTTTTTTTCTGTTGTTGTTGTTGCTTCGTGAACGTTTCCAATTGAATCGGTCTATCATTACGGAAAATTAAATAACGGAACGAACAAAGCATAGATTTATGCCGTCTTTAGTAGCCGTAGTGATAACGTTGGTCGTACATTTATTTTATTAAAAATTTGTAATAGTTCTTTTCGTCTCATAGTTTTGTTCGGTACAGCATAATCGATCCATCCTGTTCCCAGTAATTGTAAACATGGTGTAAGCATGGCAATTATTTCTGCTCGCTTTCACTCGGTTGACAGTAATTTGCAGTAAATAACTTGTGTGATAAAAAAATAAACGAAGTTTGACGAAGATTTCTCTACTTCATAACAAAGTAATCCGTACGGATACTATCCAGTATTATCAATGGAATATTCAGTACAAACCGAAAATCCTTTAAAAGCACCTTAAGTAGCTTTGCTTAGAAAAAAGGATAGAAGGATTTTTTTCTGAGCCGAGCACTCACATTGCTTGTCGAATAATCGATAATCGACTTACTTTCTCTCCATGTATTTGAAAAGTCTAAAGCCTAAGGTCAAATTCATACTATTCAGAAATCAGTTTGATGGATAGCAAATATAAGAGCACAATAGGAGACAAATATATCACAAATATATCACTAAACATTCGTTAGATTAATAGATGAAAAAGAACAACAATAGTTAAATTTATAGCGTGAATTTACAAGAAAACATTTGAAAGGACGTCTATTTTTATCACATCATCATTATTGCCTAATCTAATGAAATAAAAACACCCTGAGAACACTATTCGAAATTCGTTCGAATTTATAATCGAGAAATGATATAAACGATTAAAACCTATAAAACTGGAAATAAAGTCATACCAATAATTTTAACCTATTTTAACCTACCTATTATTGTAACCTATTTTGTACCTATATACGACTAGCTATTTTCATAAAATTGTGCTTAAATAATCAATCGTCTGATTAGGTCTAAATAATCCGCCACGATCATTACAGGAGTAAACAAAATCGTTACACGAGAGAATCAATTATTTGTAGTTACAAACGTTTTATTTTAATGTTTTTAAAAGTAAATTTTGTTTGCAAACTTGCTTGTTCATTAAGATTCGACAGTAGAAATGAACTTTACTTATGCTTTTCCAAATGGATTATGAGGTAAAATACGTCTCAATCTACAAAAGATCATGTTTTGCGTACAGAAACTAAATCTGAAAGACATCTAAATTAAATATGAGAAATTTCTATCTACTAAAACGCATCGTTGGCCAGATAGGATAAACGTTACCCTGCACCGTGGTTATGACACGAATGTAATGTGATAAAGTTGTTTGGATTAGCATGCGTAACCACGGCTTAATTGCGCTGAATTCCATCTCCGGTAAGACGATACGATACGCGATGGAATTGCGTTTCGCTACAGCGATACAGTTAAAATCGCCTGCTGAACGGGTAGCTGAACCGTTCGGCGATGACGTACTAGCCAAGCGGGCAGCGTTGCTGCACATTACAGCATAATTCCTCAAACGGCCACGCTCAGCCCAGGTTCTGCCAAGCACAGCCAAACACACACACACACACACACACACACACACACACACACTTTTCCGATCTATAGCCAACGCCCCCCATCGGCCGTTGCTCGATCTCGATCCCGGCCCGGCAGTCCCGTCCCTTGCGAATGTGGGTCAAAGTCAGGCTGCCCGCCGATGCGCGATCCGGTGCCGGAAAATGCCTCCTAGGAACGCGGCCACACAGCACCGTGGCCGTCTGGCCGCGCATGGTTTCCCGCTCGGACTAGCCGGTCCAGTTCTAAATTTTGATGTTTTTGTTTGCGGCCCTTCTTTCTTCCAATGCATGCGCCCGCCGATCGAAGGGTGTTGCTGTTTACCACGGGCCGCGATCATTATGCAATCAAGATCGGGGCGAAGTTTTGTGCGCTCTCACGTTTTATCGCGCGAGCGGAAAGAACCCTCCCCGGCTGGCCTAATGCACCGTGGCTGGAGCGGTTTGAGGGAAAATCGGTGATCCATAAACTCGCTCCCGAGGGGGTGGTGAATAATGTAAATAGTACCCTTTTCTCTCTTTCTCTCTCTCTCTCTCTCTCTCTCTCTCAACCCGGCACGGCTAACAAGGTGCAAAATATGCAAAGTTAATTTGTTTACCTTATTCGGTGCTTATTTGTATTTTATTATTGCTCGTTGCTCCAGATCGTTCGCTGGCCGCACCGAGCGAAGACAGCCACTAGCCCAATTCTCCACCGTGTGGCGCTCGCGCACGTCGTCTCCGCTCTAATTTCCTACTGCCGCGGCCGCCCATTCTCTCCCGCGGCGGATATAGGTGAAGCGGATGGCATAACACGCGCGCGCGCGCTTGCCCGGCAATGATCGTGCGCTTTGGCCGGCCTGGCGCTGGGGCCGGGCTAATGTGAATGACAGTGTAGGAAAATTCTAGCAAATTGCACTTTTCTGCATCGGCTGCCACGTTCCAGGCGCCCCGTTAAACTCGACGACAGGCACGACCCGCAGGTAGGATTGCACCGTGAAAGTAATTGGCGATGAAAACATTGCCCGAACCGAAAATTAAAAGTGTAAATAAACAAACATTGGCATAAATACGCGGGAGGCGGCCTGCCGGTGGCAAACTGCCCATTGCACCCCGAGTGTGGAGCACCTCGTGGCCTTCTCGGCGATCTCGGCGCTGGGTTTGTTGTTTCCCGGGCTACAAAGTTTCGCTATCCGTGCCAACCGACCCCGATCCCGAGTGGCTGCCATTCACGACGGGGCAGCGTGCGGATGCTCTTATTTGCGCAAGTGTTTGCGCATGTCATCCGGCCGTATGCTAATCAACCGCTGCCGCTGCGTTTTGTCTGCTGCAGCCCGGTGTGATGAAACGGGATTAATGGTACGCCCGGGTGAGTAATCGCTGCGTCGGTGTGATAGGCATTCGCCAACCGCACGGGCCCGCGCATTCTGATTCGAAAATACATTCGATTGCACTTTGATAATGACTCGCCGTCCACGGCGGGAATCTACTTTCTCTCGCATGCAAATTTGCGCGCAGCAAAACGCAAGATGGCTATCGTAGGAGTTGCCACTATTAGTATTGAGGTGAATCTGTTCTATCAGCGAAGGCATATCAAACTGGGAGTATAATAAAAAAAACACGCCTGCATGCGAAGGAACACACTGGGAAGCGCTGCATAATTTCTCACTCATTACCACAAAAGATCCCTGCCCGCTGCAAGCCGCATTCGAGAGTGGCGAATGTTCTGCGTCTTCCAAAAGTTTCCAACAGTCGTATTCCGTGCTCCACCCGAGGCTTACGCATCGAGTTTTTACGATTAGATTATGCAAATTGTAACCCTTTTTTCCAGGCGTTGATTGCTGAATGAATGCAGAAAAATAAAACTTCCCACTGGCCCATCCGTCCCCATCCGGAGGACAAATCTCTTGCGCCGCAAAGTGACCACGGGTACGGAAGCTGGTGGCGCGGAGGGGGGGATGATTTGAGCGAGATTAATTACTTCTTTTTTACCGTTGGAGTTGAAGTTTTCCCCCGGTTTGTCCGTTCGTCCGCGGGCGTCGCCGGCACCGGTGTGGGCGGCCCTTCCGGATGGGCGAGCGCCTGTTCGAGCTCGAGAAGAACGCACGCCCCGAACCTGGCACCTGGCCGGACCGAGGAAAAACAAATAACTACAGCGTGTACGTGTGGTCCCCAGATCCTTATCCGTCGGGCCGATCGTAACTTTAGCGAGGAAAAATATGCTTTTCCTTCCAGCATCAACCCAAAGAAATGGCCAGCTTCTGGCCCTTTTTGTGAGCATCCCTGGGAAATAAGCGAGGGGGGGGGTGAGGGGTTTGCTAAACGCCGCGACCCCGCTTTATGGCTCAAGCTTCCAGCACACATTCCAGCCAGCGGTTGCAAAATTCCTCCGGTAGGTTGTTTTTTTGCTTGCGCAAGCGCGGCTGCTAAGCAAACTAGTTGAGGAAGAAAAAACGGTGCAGAACAACCCCTTCCGGCTACTACCGTAAGATCGACCTTCCCCTTCGTTCGCATATGCTCCCATTGATAACCTAATAAAAATCACAGCTGGAGCACACACACACACACCCTCTGCTCTATATCGTACCGGGAGCGGGGCACGATCGCGCGATGCCGTTCGTTTTGCATGAGATCATCTCCCCGGAAGATGAAATTAAGAATGCTTTATATTCTCCACGCCTAATGGCCCCACGCGGTGGTGCCCTTCGCTTCCGTTGCGCTGTGGTAACAGGTTACTCACAGGCACACACACACACACACACACACACACACACTGAAACCAGGCGCTGTTATCCCCATGAGCAATGGGGCATTTGCAACACCCTTAAACATACAAAACGCGTGCACGGGGCCGCGCGCGAGATGAAATGTGCGGCATTTATGATAAGGAACGATTTATCGGAAGAATTATGGGACTCCAGCTGGTTTCCCAACCGGCCAAACCGTGGTGGCGGCAGGTGAGCCAAAGAATTTCAAACTTCTCGCCGCGAAGCGCCTCCGTGGGTTCTACTACCGGTCGGTGCCGAATGGGAATACCGGTTGCACGTTCCTCGATGATAAACGGTAGATTGCTGTACCCCGTGCGCATGCGGAATATAACAAACGGGCGATGGTGTGCAAAACTGTGTGCTTGTAATTTCGCCCGAGCAACATTTGCGAACGTGTAAGCTTGCCAGCTGTGGTGGGATGAAATTTTGGTTAGTTTACATTTGTTTTCATTCACCTCCAAGTATGCCATTTGTCGGTTTCTTCATCTTTATTATATCCTAAACAGTCATAGTGAGTTTTGCTTACGAAAGGGCGTTGTCATATTGAGATTCGAACCCAGAACCAGCGGAATTATAGTTAAAGCAGCGGAATTATTGAAAAAATGATTTTGTTTACTTTTTTTCTGTAACAAAACAACTAAGGCCTAAGTCTACATTTATTTATTTCCTTTACTTTATAATAACGGTAGCAAAAAGTAAGTTCTGCATACGGGTGGACGTTAAAATTGCGATTTGCATCCACGATCAGTGGTGTGTGACGTTTACTCTATTCAGTTAGACCGTACCATCGTCGTATTATCGTATTATCGTATGTAGTTTTTGTTTTATACGCTGTAAGCTTTGTTGTTTTCCATTGGTTAATGATTTTCCATGGAGTTCCACGATACCAAATTAATATGGTCATTAATATGGGTTGAGCCATTCCTAGGAAAAATCTCAGAAATAGACATAACGTATCCTGTCAAAATCCTGATAATGACGACCGCATGACATTTAGCACAGTGGTTTGTCTGTTCAGGTCATTCGAAAATTATCATTATTTCGCGATACAAATCATATCATACTATAAATGGTCTCACAAATGTATTCCTGTATTGATCGATCGGTTTTAACATTGGAGCGATATTTAACGATCATGGTGATGCTTTATTTTTTATTGATACTAATTTTTGGCATATTATATTTAATATTAATTTTTATCATATTTTGCTTTATTGTTCATAGTTTCCATGTGACTGCCAATTTCAATGTCTGACTTAAATAAATTTCGAAATACTAAATCGTTTTTATCTGTATTTCTCTTCTGCCTACAAGACATGCACAAAGTTCAAATGTTTTTAAATTACAAATTTATTCCTGTGATTGGGAATGTATACGGCTCAATCCACACAAATGCAATCGCCTCTATATAGGAAGTAAATCACTTCCTGCAAACTCTGAAACATTTAAAAATCAATTAATGATATGCAATGATTAATAACATCTCAATGTTTGTTTCGTAATACGTTTGAAACTTTTGATGCTAAATACAAAATATCATGTTTATAGTATATCATAAAATAATTTATCTAATTACCAAACTATTATGACCATTAAGATCGTTGAATGTGTTTATATGGTCAAAGCCATCATGCTCATGAAAAAACACGTCCTAGTTGAAAGTCAACGATAATCGCAAAAGAGAAAAAGCAAAGAGCTTTTTTTATGCAATTTAATATCTATGAAACATTTTTACCCAAGGCTATGAGTGCATCCAGCGATACCAAAAATAAATTACTCAAATAAATCATTACTCTAGTCTTTTGGCTTTATGCTAAAACTATAGAAACCGGACAATCATATTACAAATGACACCCATTTGTTAGTTATTAGCAAAGCGAGAACAAGATTGGCATACTAGGTGAGTAACAGAGACGTTAAGTTCCCCGGCTCCAACCTTCAGCATTCATCGCCAGGCGAAAGTTAATCAAGCGGGGGCAATCGAATTGGATTCTTTGTAAATAAAATCCTTGATCTGATCAATTTGCAATCAAGCGGCCCTAAGCCAATTATCGTAGAGTACTGCATTTAATAATATTCCGATTTGGTAAGCTTCCCCGTTTATTATTACCCGGGCAGTGTTCGTTTAACAATCTATGCTCGTGGGGTGGAAGGGACCATTTCTTTGCTCCCGTTCCTGCTTTCACCACTCACCGAAAGGCTCCAGGAAGATAGGAAGCGATAATAATGTTATTACCGCAGAACGGCGGGCAGGATACCGATAACAGGATGCCGTTGAATCTCGTAAAATGTAGCCTCGTGCAAACACAGCGTGATCGTGTGACTTAAAGTGCTGCGGATCGATCGGACGGACGCAAAACGCATCCCGCCCACGTGTTGCGCATCAAGTTACGCTTACCCCAGCCCCAAGCCTCGAGCACGTGAGTGTGATTGTGCGAATGCGAACAAGGCCAAGCGCAAACATTCTGCATTCGCCGCCATCGTCCGCGGCGCACGGAGCAATTCAATTTATCGTTATTTATATCAAAAGATTTATAAATTACTCTTGTTATTAATATTATTAGTATCGCATCAACGCCAGCCGTGAGGCCGTCGTCGCCCGGCATTCGTGTTGCCTTTCATCCGCGCTCCGTTTGCGACATGCAGCGGTAAGTTTGGAGCGCTGACGGAGCCGAGCGGAAATGGGCAGGATCGGAAAACATCGCGGTATGAAAAAAAGAGCGACATGGAAGTTAAGCGATCACTTCTGCCTTCATTCACTTGGTCGCAACGCATCAGCAACACGATCGCATCGGATCACGCCTTCTGGAGCCAGGAAGCAGCGAGCGACAGAGGGACACTCGCCGTAAAGACACCCTGAAAGATTGCTCGGGAATAAATTGAAATTAACACTTGCCATTCGCTGCACCCTTCACCGGGTTCGCGCTGGAAGCCTCATGCATACGGGACGGGGGATGTCGGGCGCCATCGTTACTTGCGACAACTTTGACACCATCCGTGCGCTCGCCATTTCACGATCGATGAAACGCAGATCTATTGCACGCGGCGTAAATGGGTTTCCGAGCTGGTGGATTGCGATCGAAGCCGCTCCACAGGCGAGCCGAGGTACACCTTTCGATCGGTGTCTTCATCACACGATCAGGCTGGTCAGCCCGGAGTTGGGTTTGATCTGAAATTTGCTTTGTCACCGTACGGGGCGCGTACGGTTTGATAAGATAAGTCAAGCTTTCAGCACCCGACCGGAGCGCGGCCGGTCGGATTTACAAGGAATCGGGGTAGGCAAACCGAAGGGGGTAGCTTAGTTTGTATTACAATCTTGATCTTGAGCCGATCACGCAGGTTTCGCATCCCGGTTCGGACGACTTTTCGATTCTGTTGATCGGTTAGATTTATTCGATTGGTTAACATGACGGCCGGTTAAGAGATATCTGTCAGCTCGATCGCAAAGATGGAGAATACCATTAGGGAGAAAGCACTTGCGACAAACACCCAAGAAGCACAAGCACGGGGTGGCGACATTTGTAAATCTACAAATTCACACCTCTCCCTAATATGTTATTCGTATCAGTAGGTAATGGGTTGTAGTGGAGTCCAAGAAAATCATGTCCATCTTTGACCACCCCGTTCTATAGTGAGAAGAAAAGAAGTGGAATAGATAGCTTTTCAAAATTGACACGTATATTATACATGGGCGGAATGATATGCTTGTTGTAAGATAGTAATGTATAATACGTATGTTTCTTGTGAGCACGTTTGAATGATTGATTTATCCGTATGATTATTTCACACCTCCTATCTACTTGAACTTATTTTATCTGGAAACTTATTATTATCTTCTTCTTCTTCTTCTTATTATTATTATTATTATTATTATTATTATTATTTAGCACACTTATAAGGGCCTATTATGAAACTCAAACGGAACAGTCTATCGGAAAACACGAATTTTCAGTGCACTGTAGTTTCAAACATCAACATTCAACTAAAAACCAAACATGAATGTTATCATGGCTAAGCATTATATCAACCTGTTCCCAATCACTCAAGTTTGTTAAAAATAAATAACATCAATAAATTTCCATTTTAAAATATAGGTTTTGTATATAGGTTTATATATAGGTTTTGACTTTTTCGTTTGAGTTTCATAATCGGCCCTATAGTATCTGGACACCTCCCTATTGTTACACTATACTTGTTACAAAGTTTATATAACTACTAATTACTTACCAGGTGCATCGAAACATTGACCGTCTACAAAATTACCCTAAAATGATTTTCTGGCGAAATAGTGATAAAATATACTAATAATTAAAATCATTATATCGATCATATTTTTACTATTCTGCTATTTTATTGCACTTTATTATTGCACTCATATTATTCTTACTGCGCCTTAATTGAATCATATTATTCTTATTGCGCCTTAAATCATGTAATGCATTATCTTAAACTAATTAAATATTGTATTTCAAAATTTGAAACCAAGCCATATCAGCACGACGTGCTCAACCGTAAGCGGGCCTGATAAGAAAAAGAAGATTTCAAAACTTATTTTTTACTAGCATACACCGTTGCTAAATTGTTGTGTCATACACTTTTTTATAAATAAGTGATATTTTTACTGAATACGAATGAGATAAATATTACTAGTGGGTCGAATCAAATCATAACTAAGAGATTTCATCTCCGTTTTATGACTACTTTACTATTCAACTCACTTTGACTCACTTATCGTGATATTAGTCCGCGTCTCATTACGTTAGACTGAATGAGTAACAACATAATGATAGAGTGAGTGAGTAAAACAGTGCGTAAGGAAATGTGTTAGTAAATTAATTGTCATTCTATTTTGACTCTTTTATTCTACTAACTCCTTAACAAGATCTTTGGCTCACTCAATAGCACTCAATATTCGAATTTAAGATATGAAACGGTTTAAATACCAGTGCCGGTTAAGGAAGAGTGAATTAACCCTTTAAGACGAATAGTTGTTCACATAATTCCTAGATATACTGAAGAAAAATTCGACATAAAAATCAATAACAAGTAATAGTGGTGTATAAACAAAAATCAATCATTTGGCTCTCTATAAACTTTGCAATCTTCAAATGTATATGTTTATATGCTTATTATTTTAAAAAACGGGTGTTATTTCTACCCGAAACAGTCATTTCACACTAAGTAGAAATGTTTCGTATATGTTGTGAGAAACTCGAGCAAATAAACTCTCTCCGGTGCATAATCCCATCTCCACCGGCACACACCATAACGTTACCGAACTACGATCACATTATTTACGACGGTCGACGACGGTCTGGTCGTAAACTTGCATTACTTTAAATGCAACCAGAAATTACACAGTAACCTACTTCTGTCGCAATACTGCGCCGTGCGCCATAGGTTACTACTGACTGCGAAAATAAAACTGTTGCACACTCATTAGCAGAAGGAGTCAGTGGACATAAAAAAAGTTCAGACAGAAAAAAAACCCATACCCACCGAGCCACGGATATCGATCGCAGGAATTACGACCCTTTCGCAGTGGGTGATGATCCTACCAACGAAAGGGAGCCTTTTCTCGCTGATTACGGCCACAGAAACCTGCTGACTTGTCTAGGAACTTAATCGACACACGGTCGCGTTTTCTCTAATCTGCGCCGGTTTGATCCGAATTAGAAAAGCCAACTCACCTTTTTTACCACTCTTCTAGTGTACGTTGGTTTTGGGTTTTTGCTGCCATCTAAATGCCACCCAGCCACCCGCCAGTAGGACGGAAGGCGGTGAACGGCTCGAACTGCGCACGATAGCCCACTAAATCACTTGCACTGCGGTTCGATCGAATCGTTCATCCCAGGTGCAAACGCGCCCGTCGGAGCTTGCACGCGGTAAAAGTAAGTAATCTAAAAAAGAAAAAAATCAACAGCAGCTCGGTGGTGCATGCGCCGCAAATGCAGGTGACGTCCACGGGAGGATTGCCGACGGAGTGGAAACGATAAATCACAGGCATGCCTTCCCACAGGCATGGCCCGGCAAGACGTCCGGGAAGAACCGTCCGACCGGCCTACCTGTCTGACTCATCGCGAACCGATCACGGCAGGAATCCGCAACGTCCTCGATCGGTCTGGCAGTCCGATGGGTGTCCGCGGTAGTTGGAGAGGGGGAACCTTGGGAACAATCGGTAAAATTGAAAGAGGAAATAAATTATACGCTTTCAATTGGATCCGTACGTCGGAAGACCGCTGGAAGATGGTTTGGAAGCGGAGTGGAGGTATCTAAGCGTTTTCTTCATTGCAATTATACTAGCAGTCACAGGTTGGCACACTATGGTTTTTGTGGACTGTTCTGAAGATACGAAACACCAAGGAATCGCTAATAACACGATCACTATATCTTCATTTTAATTTCCATTTCCCAACCTCCTCAACTTCTGAGGATATATCTCCACGTCAAAGTTGTTCTATGGAAGCATTTTTATTCCTCCCAATTTTGTCCACCCTGGTCGTTCGTGGTCCTTTGTGCGAAAATCTCCGCACGGCTCGTGATCAGCTCGCGGTTGTGGGAATCGGAAAATGAAAGACATTCCAGCAAAAGAAATGACTTTCACTGCCGGGACCATCCCGAAATCCTTTTGATATTTACTGCACAATAGTTTCTGCGGCCTTATGTTCCCTCGGAGCAGAAGCTTTTTGTGTGTGCTTCGTCTGTAGTTGTTATTGTATGAATGCATCCACCGAACGGTTGTTTCTTCGCTCCGAACACAATTAATAACCATTTTATGGCTTCATTTTTTTCGGATGGCCATTCAATTGCACCCGGTGGGGGTGGATCTGTGGTTGCGCGAAGAACGATGCGGGAACGAAACGGAGGCAACGGTGGCACACTTTTGCCACGTCCAATCACCGACCCAATCGACCCTTTTCAATTGGACAGAAGCTGAACGGGTAGCGCTCATTGTTACGCGTGCATACTTTTGCTTATTAGATCCCAAAACCGATCCCGAACCGATCCCGAACCGATGGCGCGGCTCATAAGCGCACGTACGGGAACGGCGGATCTTGCGGCCCTTTTCGTTGGCCACAAAGCAGCCAATTGTGAACCGGTAGTACGGTAGCGGGCAGGCTGAAAAAGAGTCAAACAATTGAAAATTAAAATAATTAGAACACCGGGCGCAGGCACCGGCGTACGCCTCGGGGCCTCTATTATTAATCCAATTAGGGGACGGACGCCATACGAGCGGAACATTAACTCCGGCTCCGGCTGACTTACTGACTGACTGACAGACTGACTGACTGACTGGCTGGCAGAACAACTGATTACTTTTCCACGCAACTATGCAGCCGCATATTAGCTTATCGACGACCGATGACGATGATGATGCTACATTTCTTACTTCTTGGAGGATGGAAGGATGGAGTTTTCTTGAACAAATCTGCGTTGGCCAACCGATCGAGCTCCGCTGCCTTAAATTAATTACGAATGAAAAGCCCATCTTTCTTGCGCTCGCGCGCGCTCGCTCGTGTGGGAGCACGTGTGGAACGCTTTCACGGTCCACAAGCTCTCCCGGCTGGGGTGGACCATTACCGATCAATTGGCTCCGAAGGTTGACGTCGTACGGCATTGTACGGCGTTCCATCGCATCGGTATGGCGAACCGGGTAAGCCACTGGTCAATAACTTCCCGTTTGCGTTCCCGGGACTTGCAATGCCGGCACGAACGGCGGGCGCATGCCGGCCCTAGTTTCCCGCCGTTCCGGGCGCGCTAAATCGCCACGCGGTGTCCGCGCGCTGCACACGCGAAAGCACACGAAGTGTATAATTTAATAACTAATTAATTTAATTATTATTTGTTATGCAGTAATCTGCATCGGCATCGGCCGCCGTCTCGGAGAGCACACGGCTGCCTAGCG
Source organism: Anopheles dirus (assembly GCA_000349145.1). NCBI lineage: Eukaryota > Metazoa > Arthropoda > Insecta > Diptera > Culicidae > Anopheles > Anopheles dirus. The sequence continues at coordinate 5,686,281 of KB673645.1, forward strand.
ACGGCTGGAGAACGCATTCTTGCTCAAGCGTGCCGAGGTTTATGGATTATTGCTCCTCCGGTCCCAGAGGAATAAATGGGCGCTGCGCGTGCAAACGCTTTTTTGCCTTTTGCCCGCAGTCGCAGGTGGCCACAGCACAGCACTTTACGCACCGTGCAAATGATCGATCGATTGGGTCGAACCCCAACCACGCGGGTCAGTTAGAAGCTATAATCTGAAATTAAGAATCCATCCGTCGTCTCCCTCTTTAGGGTGCACTTTGTGCGATTTGGATTTGCGCAAACGAAAGAACCCGCGCGGCGAATTAATTGCATTTTTGCATTTTGCATTCGGTTCCCTGTTGGATGGAAGAGGAACCAGCTTCTCCACCCGAGAGATGCGCTGCACGACGCACGCATTCGTTCGGCCATTAGTCCGTCCAAATGGGATACCGGCGGCGGTAAACGGCGGGAAGTGGACCCCTAGTCTCGCATGATTGAACCCCTCCGATCGGAACGACGGTCCCCGGTGGATGTGATTCCGTGATCGTCACGATCTCGGTGTACCGCGAGACGCGTCTCCGCCTACGAAAGTCCGCTCTTCCCGTTAGCCTGTCGATGGGCGACGGGGAAGCTCTAGGGAACCGCGTTCGCCGCGCATCATCGAATTGACCCAGACGCCGGGCCCGGCCGGACCCCCCCGGCCGAAGAGGGATCGTTTTTTGTTTGCTTTATCGCTCCCGCCCGCTCGGGAAAGGCAAACATTCTGCAAACTGCAACGGGCGATGGCGAGACCCGGGCGACCCTGCGCTGCTCACGCGAGACCCGTGTGACGCCGCCGTGTTGGGGTGCGCTCTTTAATTTCTTCCTTTTTCGTCGCTAATTGAAACGATTATCGAAAGTTTATCGGCCGGCCCATCCGTCCCGCTGCCCGATATGGTCCGTTCGTTTTGTCCGATTTCGATTTCCCCCGCCCGGCGTGTGCCGCCGTTGGGAATTCTTTTCTTTGTATTTGACGCCCGAGTCCCACCGAGTCTCATCTCCCCCCCCCCCACCGACGGTAGCTGACAAAATGGCTTATCACTTACCCGCGGCAGTATGGGTGATCCATCTTTTGCCGACGATAACCCTCGCTTCCGTTCGATGGGAACAGAGCGTTCTGGCACAGTCGAATTGTCGGCCTGATCCGCGTTAACCGATGGCGAACGGTTGCGATCGATCAGACCGGTGCTCCGCGCGATCGGTTAAGGGTCATCGGCACCGGGGAGGTGGAGATCGCGTTTGCCCCCGCGACAAGGTTATGAGAAGCCGATGCACCGAGAAAATGGCTAATTAATTAAATTTATTGTTCACTCGTCTGCCGGCGGCTCTGCCAGACTCTTCAATATGGGCCACTCAATCGGGATGCTGCACGAGCTTGGGTTCAACGATCCAGGCAAACGGTGACTGGGGAATTCATTCGAGCAGGGTGATACAATGTAGTGATATTTTTGTCAAAGAATTATTTGTGATTCAATGTTCTCATGCACTGCGATCCGAAAGTTGTTAAACAGGTTTGGCGATAACGTTATTTTATTGTATATATGATTTTTATGTTTTATTTGGCCTTTCTTCCAAAAACTATTTTTTCTTGATTCTATATTATTTATTTCACCAATCGAAATTCTCAAACTTGGTATGAAGTGTATGTTGAAAGCTTTTATAAACTCGTATGTTTTGCTTCCCGTTTTATTAGCAACTTGTCATCATCAATTTTTAAAATATATATATTTTATAAGGTATTGTATATTTTAGTAACTACGAACTTGTATTATAATGTATATTATAATAATCAAAATTGTTCTTTTATGATACATTTCGGTCCCTAGTCATTGCTGTAAAATTAAATTTTAATAATATAAAACACATAAAAACATAAAAATCTTCTGCATTTCACGACAAGTACGTTCGAAAGTACTTCGGCGAGAACGTCTGAAACTTATCCAGCCCAATTTTATTTACTACATACATTACGCATAAGCCCTGAGACCGAGATTTTATTTATAGTACATCCAATTTTAAAGTTCGTTCTTTGATTGACCATCTGTGATAACAAAATGTAAATGTATTTATTGCTGTTGCACAACGTACAAATGTATCGATACAAATGTCTGATTCAGTTTGTAATCTCCACACAACTCCTTCTTCTATTAGTCCGTTGTTCTAGAAACGTGCTTTCCATAATCCTTTCGAAGTCGAGTGCACCAATCTTCGAGCAACTTTCCGCCAGAAAAAAAAACAAACCTTCCAAAATTATATCTCACACTCAACGCTGATAACATAATCACTTCTTTAAGGCGTGATCGATCATTCCTGTCCAACGTGCTAAATGCCCCCCGTAGTCATCTCCCCAACGCTTGAACCCCCTGTCAGGAACCTCCCGATGGACCAACGCGACGCATTACCTCCAGTGGGATAATATTATGCTATTTTTTGTTTTACCCGAACCGCTTATCGTTACACTGTCGTAAAGTAAGCCCGTGCCCGATAGCTGGTTCCTTACGCCAACTAATCGGATTACCCAAACCAGTGCCCGAATACCGTACGGTAGCGATTAACTGCGCGCCACACAATATCTTATCGAAACATAGCATCTGGCACAATCGATCGAGTGGCAGTGTGCGCCAAATCGTTCAACACCTTTTCTAGACTATCTGCAATCGGACAAAGGTGGTCCGTAAGACCGCATGTCGGAAGTATCTTCCTGCTTCGGTCATTAAAGACAATCACGATCACTTAACACCGTGAGATCTCATCAATAACACACCCGTTGCTCTTCTCGCTGCAAGACTTGTCAGACTTGTCCCCGCGTGAAATAGGAGAGAGTAATTGATAAGGGCAATATATTGACGTGGTTGTAAATACTATCGGACCGGACTGGAGCGTAACCGGAGAACTGACGTAGCACCTTGTGTGAGAGACGTGAGAAACACGCTGCTCTTCGAATGACCACCAGCGCGTAGAATCTCATTCTCCAACGAACTGATTGATATTATGTTTCGCAGTGATAAGAACCAGCCGGCATGCGATTGCACACTACCCCTTCGAATGGCTCTCGACAGAGGGATCACTATCAGTGTTTTGGAGCCCGAGCACGATTGTATAAAAGCACTCCCGGGTGTTGTCAAACGGTACAGTTTGGACGAGTGTTCCAACGGGCTGGAACCTGCACGCAGAGCAAACAGTGACAAACAAACCCATCCGAAATGCGTGCGGCCGTGTTGTGTTTGGCGTTGGCGGCCTTGACCGTGGTAGTGAGTGGCCAGTTTGATCCGCACCAGTGGGGCGACCGTAGCGGCATTGTGCACTTGTTCGAGTGGAAGTGGAACGACATTGCCAACGAGTGCGAGCGATTCCTGGCGCCAAAGGGCTATGCCGGTGTGCAAGTGTCGCCACCGACGGAGAACGCGGTCGTGTGGAGTCCGTCCCGTCCCTGGTGGGAGCGGTACCAGCCGATTTCGTACAACCTGAACACCCGCTCGGGCAGTGAGGCGGAGTTTGCGAGCATGGTTCGCCGTTGTAACTCCGTCGGAGTTCGCATCTACGTTGATCTGGTCATCAACCACATGGCCGCGATTAGCTCGAACGGTGGAACCGGTGGATCTTCTGCCGACGCCGGTGGCATGCAGTTCCCGGCCGTCCCGTACGGCCCGAACGACTTCAACCCGCCGTGCTCGATCACGAACTACAACGATCCCGTCATGGTGCGTAACTGTCAGCTGGTAGGACTGCCGGATCTGAACCAGGGCAACAACTGGGTGCGCGACAAGATCGTCGATCTGATGAACAAGATGATCAACTACGGTGTGGCCGGCTTCCGTGTGGACGCCGTCAAGCACATGTGGCCCGGCGATCTGCAGGCCATCTACAGCCGCATGAACAATCTGCCAACCGACCATGGATTCCCGCCGAACGCGCGTCCCTTCATCACGCAGGAAGTTATCGATCTGGGCGGTGAGGCGATCAGCAAGAACGAATACACCCACCTCGGTACGGTCACCGAGTTCCGCTTCTCGGCCGAGATTGGTCGCGCCTTCCGCGGTCACAATCAACTGCGCTGGCTGGTCAACTGGGGTCCCGAGTGGGGCTTCCTGGCGTCGCATCTTGCCCTCGTGTTCGTTGACAACCACGACAACCAGCGCGGCCACGGTGCCGGCGGTGACGAAGTGCTCACGCACAAGGTCCCGAAGAACTACAAGATGGCAAACGCGTTCATGTTGGCCCATCCGTTCGGTATCGTGCGCGTCATGAGCTCGTTCTTCTTCAACGACGGCGACCAAGGACCGCCAGCGGACGGTAACGGCAACCTGCAGTCGCCGATCATCAACGCGGACGAGTCGTGCGGTGGTGGCTGGGCATGTGAGCACCGCTGGCGTCAGATTTCCAACATGATCGGGTTCCGTAATGCCGTCGCCGGTACCTCGCTGAACGACTGGTGGGACAACGGTGGCAACCAGATCGCGTTCTGCCGCGGTGGACGCGGTTTCGTCGCATTCAACCTCGAGGGCTACGACCTGAACCAGAACTTCCAGACCTGCCTGCAGGGGGGCACGTACTGCGACGTGATCTCGGGCAGCAAGTCCGGAAACAGCTGCACCGGCGCTAGCGTCACTGTCGGTGGAGACGGCCGTGCCAACATCTTCATCGCCGCCAACGCTGAAGATGGTGTACTGGCCATCCACGCTAACGTGAGTATACACATTGTTGGAAACACTTCCTGATACACGATGACTAACGCTGTTTCTGTTTATAATTTTAGTCCCGACTGTAAAACTAGATTGCTGTCTACAGTTTGATCCTGTTGCTGGCCGTGATGCACTCCACTAACGATTGCTAAAATGTACAAATTTTAATAAATTATTTGCACAAAACTCCTTATTAGTTTGAGGAATAATATTAGTTAGAAAGAACGGTGAAGGTGAACAATAAACGGCGAAGTCTATGTTCGTTATGATTAGTCTTATTACGTTCACAGTCATATAACGTCCACAGTCATATAATGTCCATATAAACCATGCAAGATAGCATGTTCATTAACAGAATACTGCTTAACTTGCCTTATTATTACACTTTAAACATTAAAAAAAAATCTTTTACATATTTCTAATTGTTAGTAATGAGCAATAAGTGTCGAAGCGGACCTATAGCTAAAGTATCTTAAAACTTTGTGCTTAGATTGTGCTCGTAAACAGCTTAGGCGTTAGTGACATGTGCGTTCCACTTAGTGTCTTTTAGTTTCGTATAGTATTTTGAAAGGATTTTTACCTATCGGTGCCAGTGAACAGATCACTACGCTATCACTAATCGAGAGAAACGGGATAAGAAACACGAATATGTACGTCGGGGACGTTTTGAGTAGGAGTAGGGTACGGAGAGCCTAAGTATCCTACGAGAGGCGTCGGATCCGTACCCGTACCAGTGCTGCATTTCTACAACACTGTCTACAGAACATGTACGATTACAATAGTCAATATAGTTAGCGCAGAGCAGATGACATTTTCAGCCCAATCGATCACCAAATGTCAAACATTGTCCGCTTGGTTTGAAATGGCACCAAATGTGAAAGGACCTAAGTATTCGAACGATTTGACCAATGTTGACAGGACCTAAGTATTCGATTCATTTAACCATTTAATCGTTAGTATTTACGCCATTTCAAAAGTATACGTTGCAGTTTTCTTATGTACCTTCCACATATATGGTTGAGAAAGCATATTAGCGAAATATTAACCACTTTGTCGTACAACGAGTATACATTCCACTATGTTTAATCTAGTAATAGCTTTAATCTCTAATGTCACTCTGAACTAGGAATATGACGTATTCAACCGGTAGTCACACTCTTAAACATCAACCAAATCCAGAGCAAAACAAATAATCTATAGAAAATCGCCAAGGATGATTCTGATGTCGTCCATAAAAACCAACTATTGCTTTGTTGTTCTAACAAATTCCTTTTCAACCGATCATGACGTGCCATTAATTTCAACCAACCGTACTCACTTTCTTCTCGTGACCCAATTCTTGCCGGAGTCTCCGCGAATGAACGGACCCCAAAAGCGAAAGCAACCCACTCCGAGCTTGTTTGCAAATGATACCGTTTTACAATTAATGCCAGCAACTCCCATTCCGACCGCAGCTCCACGATATACTTTGTGTTTTGGGAGGATCTTTAACCTAGGGCGATCTGCTAAAAAAAAACCTCACCTCATCAAACCCACCGCTAAACCTCCACGTTCTCCGAGTGGCAGCGAACGGAAGGCAGTGGATGAGTCTAGGAAATTTATCGGCCAACAGTTGGATTCGCTTCGGGACGGTCTCGGAATTCTTGTTTCGGATCGGCCCAATCGACCCACCGAGATGCCGGGTACTGGGGCACGAGGGTTCGGATTCTGTGTATAATTTAAATGTCAAATGCAAATCACGGCGCTTCTGGTGAAGCACGCCATCTTCTCGGTGGCCCCGGCGTGTACCTGTGCACCCGTGTACCGTGCGGGCCTGCCTGCTTTCCCGAAAGGCAAATAGAAAGGATGGCCCATTAAACGGTTCGTTGTATTTCCTTTTTTTCTCTCGCCGGTGCAGTCTTCCCTCGGCTCGAAAAATCTTTGCCGCGGAAAACAGATCGGTATCGATCAAGAGCAGAAGGCAAAACGGCAGCGAAATGGATGAAGATTCATTGTCTCGCGAATGGTTCGTGCGCTTCCATGCTCAGGCCGTGGTCATGCGATGCCATACGTACGGAGATGGAGGCTACTGTGCGAGAGTTTTTGACGTCAGCCGTACACCGTGCGAGGGCTCCGAGGGGTGCGAAATTTGAGCTGCTTATTGGTGTGGTGCGTTTTCGGAGATGGGTTGAAGGAGATGGGTTCACCGTGCACGTCCCGTCCCCCGGGTTCGCGGAGATTTAATCAACCTCGCGCCTGTTAATCGTGTGAATTGGGTTAAAACTGACCTCACGCCGCCCGACTGCAATCGCGTACACGTCGTACGGCGATGCAGAACACCCATTGAAACACATCGACCGCGGCCGGGACGCGACGACACCCAGACCCGAAACCACATCCAACCCGTATCGCGCAAAGATCGCGCCTTAATTGTTCATCAAGCGTTCCCACCCGGCGATCGCGCCTGCACGGGAGTGGTGCCTTCAAACGCGCGTTCGAGGGTGGATGGTGTGACTGTGGCTAGCACGGGAAGCAAAAAATCGATCGCCGCCGCCGTGAATGCTCTTGACCGTCGGCTTGGGCGGACCCCGGCTCCGGCTTGTGGATCCAGAGTGGACCTGAAAGCGATTCGGAAAATGCAACAACAATGCCATAATTGGTGGGGAAAGTTTCGCCTCGCCTGACACCGTACCCTGCTGACCGTGCGCTGCTGACGTTTCGATGCGGTGGGGAAGCGTTTTTCTTTTTGGCAGTTAAAGTGTCAATCATCAAAAAATGCTCATGCTCTGCCTCTGGCTCCCACTCCGTCGTGGCCTTTCCGATGCAAGAGATGTGTCATTATCGCTTCTCCGTTGGTGATAAACATCAACCACATCCTCCCGAGCGGCGGTGTGAACGCATGGCTGTTGTGGAGAAACGCGAAGGAATTGGGCGGAACGTGGCTATCGTGCACTGTTGAGCAATGAATGGAGACCATTGTTTTTATGTTTTCTATTATGTTCATCGATTATTATGTTCGTGACTTTGTATCATCTTGGAACAAGAGAGTTTTAACTAGTAAAATGTTAAAAAAGAAATAAGTATAACAAAACAGTTGCTAGAAGTCAAACAGAGGTGAAGTATTGCCATACCATATCTCTTCGGTTGGTAATTTAATTTATCCCCATTTTGGTATTTTGCGAAATGTCCTAAACTTTCCACAGCAAGTTCTAACGCCTGAATGTATGCTAGACGATAAACGCTAGCTGTTAGTACAAACGCACAAACGGCAGTGGTAAAGGAATTAATCTTGGAATTCAAAATAACTTCATCTAATTTGAACCACTTAACGAATTTCACCGTAATGTGTGCCGTCAGAAGCATTCCAATCCAAATTCCAATCTAAATAACCGTGGAAAACGATACCAACGACTGTTATCTGTGTTATGTACTTAGTATGAAGTTCTACTTCTCCTTCCTTAGCACAACAACGTTAGCTGGGTCTAGACCTGCCTTTTATAACCCACAACCTGTTTTGCATAAGAGCTTAAAGTTATACACAGGAATATACGACCGCCCCAACTGACCCAATACAAATAATAATAACAATGACCAACCAATGTGAAGTTCGAAACCACTCGCCAAAAAAAAAACTTGAATAGAGTTTTACTTCTGCCGCTTCAGAAAACCCCTATCAATCATGGGATGTTTGACTTGTTTCTCTGTTCTCAACTCAATAAAAAAATGCCAACAGTTCAACGGTTACATCGCTAGCTAGATAACTTATCTTCTATTTGATTTTAATCCATTAAAGAAAGTACACACGACGCGATACATTTTCTTATCTTTCATTGATGCGATACTGACGTTCCTGAGTATCTATCGAATGTTATCGATCATTTATTTTTAAGCTCCTTTTATCATGAGCACTGTCGCATGATTGTTGTCCCATTTATCAGAGACAGCTAAGCTAGCTGCTAGAAAAATCTGCTCGTCAAACAAATCTGTTAATCGAACTTTAATCGTTGTAACTATCTTATCGCAGATGATAAGTCCCTTCCCGCGTCCGATGTCGTCCTTGTGTACCTATAACAGTGGCAACATTTCGGCGGTGAAAACAAAGCATCAATAACTCTAGAAAGTGAGAGTTGTGCCGGTCAAAATGCGTGCTGCCGTAGTGCTGCTGGCGGCGTGTGCCACCCTAGCCGCGGCACAGTTCAACACCCATCAGTGGGCTGACCGAAGTGGTATCGTGCATCTGTTCGAGTGGAAATGGGACGACATCGCCAACGAATGTGAGAACTTTCTCGCATCGCGCGGATACGCTGGTGTGCAGGTATCGCCACCGACGGAGAACGCCGTCATCGGTGGGGACTTCCGGCGACCGTGGTGGGAGCGCTACCAACCGATGTCCTATCGTCTGGTGACGCGTTCTGGTTCGGAGGCTCAGTTTGCGAGCATGGTACGGCGTTGTAACGATGTCGGCGTACGCATCTACGTCGATCTGGTGATCAACCACATGGCCGATCTGGTTGGAGGTGGCGGTACTGCTGGAAGCACGGCCGACCGAACGAGCTTCTCGTTCCCCGGTGTTCCGTACAGCGTGCTGGACTTCAATCCACCCTGTCTCATCACGAACTACAACGATCCGATCATGGTGCGTAACTGCCAGCTGGTCAGTCTGCCGGATCTGAATCAGGGTGTTCCGTGGGTGCGTGACAAGATTGTGGAGATGATGAATCATCTGATCGGACTGGGTGTGGCCGGTTTCCGTGTGGACGCCGTCAAGCACATGTGGCCCGGAGATCTGCAAGCCATCTACAGCCGCATGGACAACCTGCCAACATCGCACGGGTTCCCGGCCAACGCACGCCCCTTCCTGACGCAAGAGGTCATCGATTTGGGTGGCGAAGCTGTTACGCGCGAGGAGTACACACACTTGGGCACGATCACGGAGTTCCGTCACTCGGCCGAGATTGGACGTGTCTTCCGGGGACGCAATCCTTTCCGCCACCTGACGAACTGGGGCACAGGGTGGGGCTTCCTGCCTTCGCACCTGGCGCTCGTGTTCGTTGACAACCACGACAACCAGCGTGGTCATGGCGGTGGTGGCTCGGACGTGCTCACGTACAAGGTGCCCCGCAACTACAAGATGGCCACCGCGTTCATGTTGGCCCATCCGTTCGGTATCGTGCGCGTCATGAGCTCGTTCTCGTTCAGTGACACGGAGCAGGGCCCACCGCAGGATGCCAACGGGAACCTGCTGTCGCCGACCTTCAATCCGGACAACTCGTGCGGTGCCGGATGGGTGTGCGAGCATCGATGGCGCCAGATCTACAACATGATCGGGTTCCGTAATGCCGTCGCCGGGACGCAGATCAACGATTGGTGGGACAATGGCAACTACCAGATGGCATTCTGTCGCGGTGGCCGTGGCTTTATCGCCTTCAATCTGGAGTCGTTCGATCTGAACCAAAATCTGCAGACCTGTCTGCCACCTGGAACGTACTGTGATGTGATTTCGGGCGATTTAGTGAATGGCGCCTGTACCGGTACAACGATCACGGTCGGTGGAGATGGACGCGCACAAATTGTCCTGCCGGCCAATGCGTACGACGGAGTGCTGGCTATCCATTACAACTCGCGTGTATAAGGACGATATTAAAACGCAGAAATAGGCAATTATATACATTTTCAACACAAAAATTTTACAATTAACACCGGAAATTGATGGTAAAATACTGAATTCTACAACTGAGAAAAATATCCATTGTGAATATGATTTCAAACATTGATAAATACATAATGCATCAATTTAGAGTACAACAATACGAATACAATTCTTTTCAACAATATTACTCACTCATTCACCAGAGAGTACGATAGCTTGCTTAGCGCTTGGGTCTTTTTGCCAAATGGCCAAATTGTATTATTGTTTTGGGGCGGTCGTGTGATTATGTGCCTAAACGCACGGTATTATACACAACAGGTTGTGGGTTCAAATCTTAACTGGACCCCCGTACGCAGGACTGACTATCCTACGCTACGGCTACGGGTTATAACGAAGTCAAAGATAATAGAAATGGAAATACTTATTTATTTATTTATTTATTTTTTTTATTTTAATTCATAAATCTGCCATAAAGGCTCAACTATGTGTCCTAGAATAACATTGATTTACTAACTTAATACTGTTATAACCGACTATACTATTAAAACCCGATAAAAATTCAAAGTGAATATATAAGACATGAGAAATTAAATTTAAAAAAATGAAAAACAAAAAAAAACTGACTCACATTAACTCAAAACGATCCCGTGTCACAAAACACAAGACGAGGAAAGGAAAAGTAAGTAAAACAAATACACAAGAAGGATACACATACGCGATTGACAGAGGAATTATGAGGAGTGGATGAGAGCAGATCGCAGACGAGAGCGGAAGGAAGCGAGGGAAGAATTAAAATCAAAATGGTCAAAGTACCTATTGAAGCATCTGAAACAGGAAAGCAGCGGATCATTAGAACAGAAAAGGTTTCGGCGTGAAGATACAGGCAAAGGATCACGAGGACGAAGGTTATGGGAAGGAACATAAAAAGATAAAGAGGAAAGTAAATCAGGAGCATCAATATCTCCAAGAAGCAACCCACCAACAAAACAAGCTTGGGCGATTGAGCGTCTAAGATTTAGAGGCTCCAAGCCAAAGATTTCACAGCGGGTAGAGTAAGGAGGTATTGGGAAAGGGGAGCGACCAGAAAGCCGTCGAAAGGCTACTCTAGTGAAATGCCTCTGAATTTGTTCGATTCTTTGGGACCACACGATGCCAGATGGGCAAAAAACAACACTGGAATGTTCTAAAAGAGAGCGAAAGAAGCAGCAGTATAATGATAAAAGGCAACGAGGGTCATTAAAGTCATGAGCAGCCCGTAAAATAAAACCTAAAGTTTTATTAGCTCTACTGATAACACTCTCAAGTTGTTGGAAGAAGTTAAGTTTGCAATCAAGGATAACTCCGAGATCACAAATAGAGGTAACACGAGCTAATGGAGTATTATTAAAACAGTATTGAAAAGACATGGGGAAACGAGAA